>ML675643.1:2167422-2349056 GCA_007922155.1 Mesoclemmys tuberculata
TCCTAGCGAGCTCCAACCTGAGTCCAGAAGTCTACACTGCAATTAAACAGCCCCTTAGCCCAAGTTCAAGTCACCTGACAGAAGCCAGCTATCAGTGTCTAATTGCAGTGAGTGTAGACATACCCTATATGGTCAAGCAGGAATGAGCACAGTGGAGCAGGTATGATCAGACCCTTGAATAAGTTCTTTCCTTCCAGTTGTATTTCTCTTAACCTACTGTTTCATTATTTCCATTGCTGCGTCATGCTGTTCTCATTCAGTGGAAACAGTATGAAACTTTGTTTTTGTATTTAAGAGAAATAGCTAGTACTGGGCTCCTGCTAAAATAAAAGTGCCAGAGTTCAGCTCCTTCACGGAGCTGTAAGCACTGGCACGTACTTGGCACGGTTCACCCCACACCCCAACACCTGCCTCTTTTGCGGCATGAGGGAGACCCTGGCACACGTCTATCTCAAGTGCACCAGGCTGCAGCCCCTGTTCCAGCTGCATTTTTCCCCACACCTGTTCCTATATGTACATCCCATCCATGGCCCCATAGAGCTGTGGGACCTCCTCGTCCACCTATAAAACCAAGGAGAGGAGGTTGGCTGAGGGGGTGCTCTGTGACCGTGGGGCCTATTTCCATTCCTTTGTGACTTTGTCCTGACCCACAACTACTTCAGATTTGGAGACAGTCTATACCTTCAAGTCAGTGGCACAGCTATGGGCACCCACATGGCCCCACAGTATGCCTACATTTTTATGGCTGACCTAGAACACAGCTTCCTCACAACTTGTCCCCAAGCACCTCTCCTTTACCTACACTACATTGATAACATTTTCATCATCTAGACCCACAGGAAAGAGTCCCTCGAAGAATTCCAACGGGATTTCAATAATTTCCACCCCACCATCAACCTCAGCCTGGACCAGTCCACACAAGAAATCCACTTCCAGGACACTGCAATACAAATAAAGGATGGTCACATTAATACCACCCTATACCGAAAACCAACTGACCGCAGTACATACCTTCATGCTTCCAGCTTCCACCCTGGATACATTACACGATCCATTGTCCACAGCCAAGTCCTAAGATACACCCAGATTTGCTCTGTTCCCTCAGACAGAGACAAACACTTATAGGACCTCCATAAAATATTCTTAAAACTACAGTACCCATCTGGGGAGGTGAAGAAACAAATTGACAGTGCCAGATAGGTACCCAGAAGTCACTTACTACAGGACAGATCCAACAAAGAAAACAACAGAACACCACTGGCCATCACCTACAGCCCCCAGAGAAAATCTCTCCAACACATCATTAAGGATCTACAACCTATCCTAGCAGATGACCCCTCACTCGCTCAAGCCATAGGAGGCAGGCCTATCCTTGCTTACAGACAGCCCTTCAACCTGAATCAAATACTCACCAGCAACCATTCACCATACAACACGAACACTAACCCAGGAACCTATCCCTGCAACAAACCCCATTGACAACTCTGCCCGCACATTGGCTTTAGTGACACCATCACAGGTCTTAACCACATCAGCCACACCATCAGGAGCTCATTCACCTGCACATCTACTAATGCAATATATGCCATCATGTGCCAGCAATGCCCCTCTGCCATGTACATTGGCCAAACCGGACTGTCACTATGCAAAAGAATCAATGGACACAAACCAGACACATAAAAAATGGTAACATCCATAAACCAGTCGGAGAGCACTTCAATCTCCCAGGACACTGTAGCTGACTTGAAAGTTGCCATACTTCTATAAATAAACTTCAAAAACAGACTTCAGCAAGAAACTGCAGAGCTGGAACTCATATGCAAACTTGACACAATCAGACTGTGTCTGAATAGGGACTTGGAATGGTTCTCATTACAAGAAGTAATTGTCATTGTTCACGCAGTCTCATCTTCTGATCAACAGTTTTGAATAGACCTCATCTACTCTAACTGAATTGACTTTGTTAGCACTTGCCCTTCGCATTGTTGTTTCTTACCCTTGGATGTATATATATACCTCCTATCGGTGATTTCCACTTCATGCATCTGATGAAGTGGGTTGCAGCTCATGAAAGCTTATGCCTGCAGAAATTTGTTAGTCTTTAAGGTGCTACAGGACTCTTATTGTTTTGCTGTATACAGAATAACATGGCTACCTCTCTGGAACTTATAGCACCTTTGCCTGACAGGTTCAGACCATTGCAACTATACTATTAGCTAGCCACCAGCAGATGTAAATGTAAATCCACAGTGTACACAAGGCCTAAGAGTCTTGCATTTATTTGAATTGTTTTTACTATTTGCCTGTAACATATAGTGCCAAATAACACACACAAACTCGTCTCTGTTAAAATCTTCATTTGAATATTTGGCCTGCATTTGCATAGATGTCTCAGTATCTAACTGCATTTGTGTATTTACTTTGTTAGTATCTGTTGTTGTATTTTTTAGGATATCTTTCATGTTCCTAACTGAACCCTTCTGATTCCTCACTTTAACATTTCCCGCAGAGAAAGCCAGTATCCCTTCATCATAAGAGAAACAAATATTATTAATCAGTATCTATCTAGACAGGAAGTGATTGTCAGAAAAAACCTAAGTGATCCAAAGGGACTTGTAATTCTAATTCATGTAGGGCCTTTTGAAAATCCCACCTATAATGTCTGTGTATCACCCTATAAATATATCAATAAGCAGGAAGACTGCAAGAGAGCTGGTGAAGCTGCTGCTCTACCGAGGAGTAAAGGGAGCAAGCTGGGTAAAGACATACATAGATTTTAAGGCCAGAAGGGAGCATTGTGATCATCTAATCTGACTTCCTGGCACATCGCAAGCCACAGAACTTCACCCACTCACCCCTGTAATAGACTCCATAACCTCTGGCTGATTACTGAAGTCCTCAAATCATGATTTAAAGACTTCAATTTACAGGAAATCCAGCATTTACTCTAGTGACCCATGTCCCATGCAGCAGCAGAAGGTGAAAAAAAACCCCAGGTCCCTGCCAATCTGACCTGGGTGAAAATTCCTTCCCAACCCCATATAAAGTGATCAGTTAGACCCTGATTATATTGGTAACACCCACCAGCCAAACATGTGGGAAAGAATTCTCTGTAGTAACTCATAGCTCTCCCCATCTATTGCTCCATCTCCAGCCATTGGGAATATTTGCTATTAACAGTCACAAATGGGCCACATGCCACTGTAGGCAATCTCATCATACCATCCCCTCCGTAAACTTATCAAGCTCAGTCTTCGAGCCAATCAGGTTTTTTTGCTCTCACTGCTCCCCTTGAAAGGCTGTTCAAGAATTTCACTCCTCTGATGATTAGAAACCTTCACCGAATTTCAAGCCTAAACTTGTTGATGGCCAGTTTATATCCATTCTAGAGAAGCTAAATGGTTTTTTCACAACATCATCGCAGAAGCTGTTGGAGAGAGAACTCTCTCAGATCTCTTTTCTTCAGGTAATAAATACTGATGTGTTAAAAGAGGTGCTGCAACAAATGGCTATATTAAAGAGTGGAAGTCACCTGCTACTATAAAGCCCACTCACTAGGCCATTTCTCTTTTATGTTTTTTAGTTAATATGCAATATGTTTTGGGTGATAATGAAGCTAGAGGGGATATACTTAATTAAAATAATAAAAGCTACCATCTCACATCAAGAGCAGCAAGTTATGAATTGCTTAATTTATTGCATAATGTTGCCATGTTTGTTGACAGTTGTGTTGCAATTTCTCACCCCCAGTTTTCACCCTTCTGCCCACAGAGAGATGCTATTCATCTGGCTGGCTACCAGGCTGAAAATCTCCATTATCATCATGTGCCTGCATTAACTGCCTTATCCTGACCCATTAAAGTGAGTGAAAGGGTGTTCTTCCCTTCCAAATAGAAAACAGATGTTCTTTGTACTGCACATGACTTGCATAGTCTACTCACCTCTGGTCTACTCTACAAACTTATGTCGGTATAACTATGACGTTGAGGAATACTGTTATGCTGACCTACCTCCCGTTGTAAACCGTGCTATGTCGATGGGAGGGTTTCTCCGGTCAGCATAGCTACCATCTCACAGGGAGGTGGAGTACTTACACCAGTGCTGTAAGTGTAGACAAGCCCTAAGACCCTTCATACAACACCTGGAAAGAGAAACTCCTTGTGGAGACCATTTATTTATATATATATATATAAATATATATATATATATAAATATATATATATAATTTCTTACCCTGGAGGATAAAACTTCTGTTTTTATGCAGCTCGCTTTGTGTTTACCTACCCTGTAGTTTTGAATGTTAAAAACAGTAATGTATCTATCTTTTTATTTCTTTTATGTAACACTTTTGTTCCCATTATCCTTTCTCACTGTATCTTGTATATTGAACCTTTGATAATAAACGTATTGGGCTGGACACCACAGGGGAATGCATCAAAGGCACTTGAGGGTTTGGGTGAACCTGTTAATCCGCAGGGCAAAGTAAGGCATGGCATAGCTTAGAGGAGATTGTTTGGGTGGCTAACAGGCTGGTGCTGTCAGGGAGTTGACACCCAGTTCAGCACAATCAATCCTCCTTCTTGCTGGAGGCAAAGGGAGGGAATGAGGTGAGTCAGTCCTGGGTATTCCAAGAACCAACTTTCAACTTTTTACCTCAACTAGCTTCCTTGCACCCTGCAATGACCTTCTAGGTACCTCATCCTCTCTGCTGTGCTCCATTTGGGCTGGTTTGCTCAGCTAACCTCTTCCATCTGGGGCATAAATTCCTTCTAGTGACAGCACAGGAAAAATGTGTGCAATCTGTGACTAACAACATTCCTAGAGGCTTACTGGACATCCTCCCCCACACCTCCACTGAGGGCTAATGAACGCTGTCAGGTGAGATGGTAAAAGGAGCCTTTGGAACTGGCACTTCTGGTTCCTAAAGTTATCACTCAGTGCTACCTCCACAGTTGGCTAAAATTTCATAGACTGCCCAATATAAAATTATAGCTAACTGTTTTCAGCACTGCTTGACTACAATAGAACATCTGTTGCCACAACAGAGTCTATGGCATTCTGCTTCGCTACTACTTCTGCCTACAAGCCAATAAGTTCTTAATGCATTCACCTGTGTGCAAAATTGCATATGAAGTCTCCTGAGCTGAGCTGAGCTGGGCTTCCTCTGTATAGTCTTAGGCACGTCACGTAACTTCTCTGTGCCTCAGTTTTCCCATCTGTAAATGGAGATAAGCCTGACCTACCTCACAGTGTGTTGAGGACTAATTAATGTTTGTAAAGTGCTTTGAAAATGAAAAAGTGAAATGTAAGCACTACTGTAGGTAGTATGATTGACTAGACAGTCAACATTCAACATATTAAATGGACCCACGAGAACTGCTGGAATTTTGCTGAAGCCTGCCACATTTGATCCTCAGCAATACAATGAAATCCAGTACCTCATGACTGGAGGTCAGTGTGAATGAAAGTGCCCTCCCTGGTTCTGGAAGCTGAATTCCAAAACAGCTCACAACTTACATACAGGAATCAGAGTGTATATTGTGTGCTAGTAACATACTGAAATAAAAAATGAGTCAAATGCCTTGTCAGTCAAACACTTTCTGTCAATCCTTCTCTTTATATTTTATATATACATATATATATTAGAAAGTTTTCAAATAGGTATTTCTAGCTTCCCTACCTCAATACATTTATGATGTCAAGGTGTCAGTTGTTTCCCTAAAAACTGTTTTTCAAAATCTTGACCTTCATAGATAGGTACTGTAACAATTACTAAGCCACCTGGGATAACAGTGTCACTAAACACCATACCACAGCCATTGGAATTTCATGAGGATGTTGAGGACATAACTCAGATCCTCCCACTCCAAAAGCATAGGTCCTACTTCTTGAGTTAAAGGAGATTCTCCATTAATGCCTAACAGGACAGCGCCTGTGGCATACAGTTCTCTCAGAGCAATTCCGATTCTAGCAAGTAGAGGATATATACACACTACTCAATTCATTACAGCCTTATAAACAATGCCTCTTTCTTAGTTGCAGCGTCCCTGATTTTAGGTCAGCTTTTCAAATTTCCTCGCAAATTGCACCCACTGGCTTTGCCTCCATGCCTGCAGGATCCACCACTTTTGTGCCCTGCGGTTCCGCGCTCGCGCTTTGACTCTGCCTGACCGTCTGCACACGTACCCACATTTACCTCCGTCAGGGCCTCATTCGTGCCACCCGTTCTGCCTGCTCGTGCAAGTACAGGGTTGATGGGCACAAATGAGCAAAGCAGGCACAGGCCGGTTTGGGAGGCTCCTTCCCAGTGCTGGCTGCCCACCCTCTACAGGGCAGGGTGGCATTAGGCCCCGGAAAGCCCTCCTCATCCACTCCTTTCTTTCTCCTCCTGGCAGCCTCCTTCTCCCCTCCCTGCCCTGCAGCCCCCCTGCTCCTATCCCTGGCAGCCCCCTCCACTGCCCTCCCGGGAGGCTCAGCTCCCCTGGGAACTCCCTGCCTGCCCCCTTCTCCCCCTCAGGCTCTCCAGGAGGCTGCATTCCCCCCTCAGGCCCCGCTCCCACCCCGAACAGGCACCTCTTTCCTCTCCCACGCCCTGCCCCCGCAGCAGCCTCCAGGTTGCCATAGCAACCACCTCCCCCCCCCGGTTAGCTCCGCCCCTGGCCGCCACCGCCTCCTCCCGGCCCCCGACTCCATTCATGCCCAGAAAGCCTCGCCTCCTCCCTCGTCGCGTGACCAGGGTCCTAGGCGCGTGTCCCCCCAGCCGGGCTTCCAAGCCGCTTCCGGGTGGGGGCGGGGAAGCGAGTCCGCGGCCGGCCTGTGGCTGAGGCGGAGAAGGGCTCGGGAAGGAAAAGGAAGGCAGGCGGCGGCCGCCAAGATGGCGGCGCGCAGAGCGGGCAGCGCCTGAGCCTGAGCCGGGCTCGCTCCCGGCCCCTTCCCCCGGCCCGGCCCGGCCCGGCCCGGCCCGGCCCGGCCATGGAGAGCGAGGAGGAGCAGCACATGACCACGCTGCTGTGCATGGGCTTCTCGGACGCGGCCGCCATCCGCCGGGCCCTGCGCCTGGCCAAGAACGACATCAACGAGGCCGTGGCGCTGCTCACCAACGAGCGGCCCGGCCTGCACTACGGCGGCTACGAGCCCATGGACAGCGGGCCGGGCCAGCCCGGGCCGGGCGGACACGGCTCCCCGGCGGGCGGGCAGGGCTCCCGCGGCGGGGATGGCGACGGCGGCGGGGGGAGCGGCGGCGGCGGCGGGTTCGACCCGCCTCCCGCTTACCATGAGGTGGTGGAGACCGAGGTAACGGGACAGGGCCACTCCTCCGGCCGCCCTCACGGCTGCCCGCGCTGCACCTAACGGACCGGCCGCTGCCGCCGCGTCCCCGGCCTAACGGCCGGTCCCCCGCGCGCCAGGGTGGGGGCGCGACCCTCTCAGCCAAAGCCCAGGCCTGGTGCGAAAAATACCTGGCAGGGGCCCAGCCTCTTGGTTGTGAGGGCGCCTGGTCTGTAACCCCCCCCACGCACACACACCCACGGACGGTTGGGCTAGGGGCCGAATGGGGGCCGGTGTGTTTCCAAAAGCCGTTGGTGTGCGGAGGGAGCACAGTCTGAGGGTAGCTTTTCCATCCCCGCACAATATGGAGCCTCTTGTGGGTTGCCCCCAAAATGGAGCAGCTCGAGCCTTTCTTTGGCCTGGGGTAGCCCGTTTCAGTCTTCAGTTAATTCCAGGTATTGCTCTCCCCCGCCCCACCCCACTAAAAGCCTAGGGTGGTGATTGTGAAGAAAATACGCCATGTTTCTTTCATTTCAGTTTCTAGAAAGTGAAGTGCTTGCCATTCACTCTGAGCATTCTAGGAATACAGTATGAATGTGGCTTTGCTGGGATTTTATTTTTCATTGCCTCAGCCAGGTGGCTGTACGGTACATGTTCTTTATTATTATTATTTATTTGGTTAAAAGAAAGAGGAAAAAAAAGAAAAATCAGTGTGAGTACCTTGATTTACTTTGCGTGGAGAAAAATAGTTGGTTTATTACTGGGTGCTGCGGTAATACAGATAAAAGTAATGGAACTAAGAGTAAATGACCACTTAAAAGATGGTGAACTGAAGTGAAAATGTCTTAAGATACTGACTTTCAAACTTTATCATTTAAATTTACCTATATTTCAGTATAGCCTTTTAATAATGGTACTGAAGAATATTGTCCCTTCACAACTTTGCCTCTTTCTACTGCTCTGCTGTCTTCTCTCATCACTCCTCTGCTCTGTCAGTTATGCCAGCCTTATCAACCCTTATGCCACCTTCTGATGCAAACATCTTCCTGCCTCCGATGTTGCCTCTTGTGTGTGGATGCCTTATCTGGACTTACCTGTAAATCCACTACCTTCTTCCCTCAAAACTCGCTTCTGCCATGATGCCTTTAAGAAATGAGCCAGTTAATGCCTCGGTTGTTGAATATAGGGGGATAGCTGGTGCTTATGTGTATTTTTACATGTTTTATTATGTATATAAACATCTGTATACATACAAGCTGTAACCCTACTTTCACTGCATCACTTATTTAGGGCCTGATCCTGCAAATTTTAGGCACATGAATAGTTCTGTTGAACTCTGGGGTGCGGAGGGTTAAATCTTCCGCAAATCAAGTATGATGTACACCACTAGAGGATGTAGACTGATGGGTCATCTCATATGCATAACATTACTTGTGTGAAGATGTCTGCAAGATCAGAACCATACATGGTTTGAATTGGCAAAGTTACAATGGGTAAACCACAAACTGATTTCTAGCCTCAGCTAGAGGGAGAGGTTGTGGGGTATCGTGATCCCAATATGTGTGATCCGTTGTCAGTAAGCAGTTTATGACCAGCGGGAAAGTGTATTTAACAGCTTTAAATTCAAATAAACTTGCCTAGTTACACATGAGGTAAGGTGCTTTTTTTCAATGTGATATTTAAAGGAACACTATCTATTTAAACATTACATTTGTCTGTTTTTCTTACCTATCATTACAAATGATATTTTAGATTATGATAGTACAGCTGATAGAATAGAGGGGGAATAATTCCTTTCAGTTTGGGTATTTGACACTTTATATATAGTGAATGTCACTGTTTTCCTTTCAAAGTCAAATATTTTCCTTTAGTGGTAGTCTTACTCACAGAAACTAGGGAAACAAAAACATTTCTTAAAATATGGAAAATATGACTGAAATTGAAGAGGGTTTAGGAGCATTTGGGAAATTGCCCAATTTCAGCAATGGGATACACACAGAGGCAAGGGTTCTTTCACCCTCACAGATCTGATTACAAGATTGAGAGCCTAATTTTTTGTAATGTGAAAGTCCTGCTTGCAAGAATAATTTAGGAAACAAGATTAGATGTCACCTGTACCTAGCTATTTTTGTATTGCATTACAACAGCTTTTCACTTATTCCAATTTTCCCTGTTTAAAGTATGAGTTGTAACCAGCTATTCTGTTAGGGTTTTTTTTAAGTTGTAACCTGGAGCATTCCTATATATACACTTAAATTAGGAGACTATTATAATAGACACTTTCTGAAAAAGAGCCTCAAGATACACAGTTGGTTCAAGGGATGTAGGCCACTGAGAAATGTTTGTTTGCAACGTAAGATTCTTTTTCCAATGCTAGCTTATGTTGTTAAAAATGAATACTTTTAAAAATCCAACTTGTTTTATTTCATTTTTGTATATTTCTTATCTTGGACAATGAGTTCTTAGTGTTGCAGTGTTTGGGTTTCAAACACTGCAGGGGAATGGCTTGGGAGACTTGGTTATGTTTTATAAAAAGTTTGTTTTCACAAAATTAAAATTTTGGGGAAATACATGTTGATCCTTTTTTTGTTTTCTTATAGAAATTGCAGATGCCCTCTTTGTGCTTCAGATGAGTTGTTTCTGGAATAATTTTAATGAGGTTTTAAATAAGGTGTTGTCTTGAGAATCCAGGAAACTTGCCAGAGAAAAATATTTCCACAGCATTTGGAAATATTCCTAGAAACTCCTATATATGATGTTCTTTGTTGTGATTACTAGAGTTGCATGCTAAGCACTTGTATTCACAGTTTTTGATAAGTAAGAAAGGTGATTGAATTTTAAATAGTGACATAATTCACTTGCTGATTGTGATGCATGCTATTGTGACGGATTATATTATTGCAGAATTCACTACTGAGCTACCAAAACGTCTGTTCAACCATCATCAACTCCATCCATCTTACAGATATGTAAGGGAGTCTGTTTGCTTGCTGCATTTTCTGCCTGTGTGGTTATGGAGTCCATTTAAAATTTAAGGCTTTAAAAAAAAAAAACCCAAAAAACTTGGCATCTAGGAGACCTTTCTGAGCTCTTAATTCCTCTTATACTGTACTGTTCTTTGAGGCCCTATAGGCTTGAGGGTTTTAAGCTTGAGGCTTGCAAGAGGAGACTGTCTGAGTCTTGAGGACTCTGGGATTGTGGGATCCCCTCTCTTTGGAACTTACAGTAACATCTGAATAAGACCCCCTTTGAAGGAAATGTTAAATCCATTTTTATTTCCAGAAGGCTTTTTAGCATGGCATGTTTTTTATTTTTCTGGCATTGAAGTTTATTCTTTTGTGTTGGGTTATAATTTTGATTCAGTGACTAAAGTGCTGAAGAAGTGCTTGTAAATAGATGCATTTAATAATAAGCTCAGCAATAATGTATATTGTAATGGCATAAATAATATACTTGTTAATTTGTATTTGCATTCCACATGTTAAGGATATGCAGTCTAAGGCTAGACAATGGCAAAGGATTTTCTAGATGAGAATCAAAAAAGTGCAGTGTTCCGATAAAATTCCATGAAAACATGGCGAAGGAAGAATTTAATCAGGAATATAATACCTTGAGTAGGGATGCTCTACAGTATATTAATAAAGATGATTTAATTAATAACCTTTATTAGTTTAAGCATTGTGGCGAATGGGTGAGTTTCAGTGAGCAAGTCCCATGAGTCTACCTGATTGTGCCCACCTTTAGTTAATGGAGTAGACATTTGTTATGCGGAGAAAAGAGCTAAGGAACTTTTTTCATCCCTTGATGATAGCAGTGAAGACTCTGACTGTTATATTGTTAGCATCCTCCTCTAACTGGATCAAAATAAAAATTCTCCTGTGAAGGCAGAAACTAATTTTAAAGAGATAATTTGGTGGTGGTAACTCAGTTACTTTGGTTATTGCGAAGAAAACTTAGGGCTGTGAGCTCATATAACATTATAAAAATCCTGCAGTATGACAGAGCAGTAACTTGCTGTGTGCTTCACCCCATATTAGTTGCACTTGCTGATCTGCAGTTTTAGGAAATGAAATTAACATCTAACTTTAAAATTAAAAAGGATCTGGAATTCATGTTAATTTCAAGTTCCAGAGAGGTAGCCCTATTAGCCTGTACACAGCAAAAACAACGAGAGTCCTGTAGCACCTTAAAGACTAACAAATTTCTGCAGGCATAAGCTTTCGTGGGCTAAAACCCACTTCATCAGATGCATGAAGCATCCTCCTCTAACTGCATGCATCTAACTGCATGCATCTGACGAAGTGGGTTTCAGCCCACGAATGCTTATGCCTGCAGAAATTTGTTAGTCTTTAAGGTGCTACAGGACTCACGTTTTTTTGTTAGTTTCAGGTTTTTATGGATATGGAACGAACACCAAGAAAACTCCTAGTATCTAAACAGTTCACATACCTGAGGTGTTAACTGCATTTTTTGAGCTACCACTCTAATTAATGATGGCAGGGAAACTAAAACTGTGCTGGGCCGGGGTCTTATTCTTGCTGTAGTCCTGAACCAGTGTCATTGCAGACCAAGAGCCAGTAGCACAAACTTTCATAGGTTTAGTTGGGCTAGAGATGTATATCTTTGTGAATCTGGTTGTTAGTTGTGACCTGAATCAGGATGAACTGCCAGCCACATCCACAAATATTGTCCTGAGTGTAATTCTGTTTGTCTTGAACCGGTGAACTTTTTGTGGACCTGGTCCCATACCAGTGGCCATGAAGTATAGTTTTGATCCTTGAATAATTAATTGGAGCAGTAGCCAAAAGAGACAGTCTCCAACCTATATTTAATCTATTTTGCATCTATTTTTTCCTTCTACCATCATCTTCTGGGAGTTTTTCCTGCCCTATTGGATAAGCAGTAATGAAAAGTGTGGGGAAAGATGTAGTTTCAAACTTTTTACTGCTAGCTGTGGGTCTTACAAATTGAAAACTCTGAGCGGTAGTGGAGTTCAGGCACTCTCCATCCCTTCAATAGGACTTCTGTCCCCCACCTCCTTGTAGTGCTGGGGAAATTAGGTGGAGAAAGGTTGGTGTGAGGCCATTTTCCCCATGCCTCAGATTCTGGTTTGCACTGGAGCCCATGCTCTGCAAATTATTTTCTTCCTACAGAGAATCTGCAGCAAAACTAGAAGGAGGAGTCTGCTGCTCTTCCTGCCCCTCTTATCTTCTCCACTGGCCGGCACTTGTCTTGAGTGCTGGGCCGGGCAGAGTTGAGGCCCATTTGGTACTGACTTCAGGAGTACTGCAAAATGGGATCCTCCAGCTTGGGGAGAACTGAACAGCCCTTGCAATTCTTATGCCTGGGCAACCCCTGAGATGGGATAGTTAATATAAAGTCGTGAAATGTATGATATCTGAAAAAACAACAAGTTTTCTTTTTAGAATGTACTTCTGGCATATAAAGTCACTGAACACAAATTGTAGCAATAGCATTCAGTGTAAACCAGCATATTTCTATTGAACTTCATGTTAGCATTTGAAGACTTAGAGAGCCAAAAAATAAGCACAGTAGAGTAAATATGATATTGCCTGTCGGTTCAGTCTATTTTTAGGTTATCACTTACAAAGTGGTACACAGTGCAGGAGTGCTATTCTTTTTTATTTAAATCTTTATCTTGTGGATGGAATTTATTTACTACTAGATGTTTTCCCCTAGATGGAACTGTGGTGGTCTGGTGAATTACATTGTATCTGTGTGTGTGCCTTACAAATTTAGCATTTTTAGTAATACAAAAATGGTAGAGCTTAGGACATGATATAAGATGCAGAATGGGTTTGCAGTCCACATTTTCAGTTGGAGGTCTACAGCCTCTGTATAATTCATAAAGCACTCAATCATTTATAAATCTAATGGTGATTGGTGTATAGGCAAATGTGACCCTTATGCACTCATTTATCTATGCAGAAACTTGGATGTTAGTCTGTTATGGTGAGTGAATGAGAATGTTGGCCAGAACAGAGGTTCACCTTTTTCCTGTTTAAAGGTGACATGACACCTGGATAGGTATTGAATGCTTTAAGAATGTCACTTCAAGATAACATGAAAGATACCACATCAATTGCCCTCCTGCTTACCTCAAATTCTGCAGTCAGCCTGGGAGAGGATTCCTAATCATGGTGTGAAAAATGAATTCCTCATCCACCAACCCAGAAATAAGGTTGCTACCACTGAGCTATCTGGACACACTAACTATATTTTGTATGTCGTGGTTAAGAAAAAGGGGGAAATTACAAATTCCTCTTTTTATGTAGACTGAAACTTGAACTATACAGCAAGCTAGTTTATTCACTTAGAGTGAACTAACTTGTAACTAAATTTCATTGCAAATAGTTCTGGCCTAACTATTGACTACAGTCAATCTTGTTGACATCTCCATGCCCACCTTGCCAAGAAAAATAAAAATTGAATGTCAAATTTCAAAGATATGCAAAGAACAAAGGAGTTTGAATATTTATTTTTGCAACCCTTCCAAAACACAGTTATATAGCACAGTAGGGTTACAGTTGCCCCAAAAGGTCCTCCATGCATAGGGCAAAACACCTTGGACCAGCTAAGTTGTACCTGTTTATACAAGTGATGATTAGGCCCTGTTAGCATAACATAAATTGAATACATATCAGATTTACTCCAACAAACAGACAAACTGATTTGAAAAGAATCTAGAACTCTGTACACCTCCGTTCCTTAAACATGCTGAATTTTAAATTCAGCTGTTCTAACGGGAAGCATGAAGTGTTTACTTTTTTCATACATCCCTTGCTGACCATAAAAGAATCTGTTGTAGATGCTTGAAACAGAGCTGTGGATGAATGTCCATTTTTGGCAATAAATCGACATACTTTCTCTTCAGAAAGTGGTATCAGAAAGTGAGCAAAATGTATACTTCTGTCATAAGTTTGACTTATACAATTTTTCTCTTGAAGAGAAGGAAAGGAAGAAAACTGCCTTCATTCTTCCTTAAATTTGGTTTTGGTAGACAGACCAGGAGAACTCGGGGAGCTTGACCAGAGAGCCCACAAATTCTGCGTGATCCCATAAGAAACCATGACTGATATTAAACTCCAATGTTAGTAGTATGTAGGAATGTGGTAGCAATCATGCAGGCTATAATGGTTGTAGAGTCTCTTCTTGGATATTCTCTTACTCGTTTAAATGGTTTCTGACAATCATTACTGTGACCCCCTTGTTAAAGTGTGACTAACAAATTATATGCCTCCAAGCTATCCCTGACTTACTTTAAACATGTCCTCTCTGCTTGAAATTGTGATGTATGAGTTTTTGTTCCACTTACTGTACAAAGGATAAAGTTGTCATATACACTCATCCAAGATTCTTTTCGAGATTCTTTGTGTTCTAGGTGGAATTCCATCATTCTGTCAACATTCTTCCTATATTCTACCTCATAGAAAAGAGGTTTTGTAAGGGAAATGGGCCAGTAACTTTTGTGAACAATAGCGCTAGAAGCAATTTTTCACTAGCTATACTGTATGCATCTCAAAACTGAGATGCAACAATGAGGGAAGAGAGGGTAGTCTTTGTTTAACAGTAATGAGAGTCAAGAAGTGTGGATTCTATTCCCGGCTCTGCCACAGATTTACTGTGTGACTTTGGACATAGTTCAGTGCTTTAGTTTTCCTCTGTAAAATGGCACTGAATAATGGTACTTGCCCACCACATAGGTGTACTATGAGTATAACGGCTTTTTGAAGTGCTGTGACATCCTTGCATAGAAGGAGCTATGTATTTGCAAAGAATAATTTCATTTGCCATGTGTGATAAATCTTAATCTTTAAACAAATGGAGTTAAATTTAACATCATGATCTTGCTGTAAATTTCAGATAATCCCGTGCCTTGCAAATACTGATTTTTTTCAACTATACAATGTGAAGATCTTTGCATGGTGTTCTGGAAGTTTTAAAATGTGTTTTACATAAGCATTGGCCTTATAAAATAATTAAGCTCTCAGATAAAGCTTTGCGATGTATGCTGTCTTTAAACTCCTGTCTAGTTTCTATGTGAATATCAAGTGGCATTAGAATTTTAGCACACTCCCAGTTCTCTGCACCTGCGCTTCTAAAGACTACTGCCTCTGGTAGAGGACTTTTTTCTCAGCTCTTCCTATTTAAATTTTTCAGTGCTTGGTTTTGATTTTTTAAATACCTTGACATATCTTTCACTATTTTTGAACCTTGGTGTCCAAAAGTAGAGACAGATACCAAGAAACTACTTGAAGATGGGAGTATTGGATAAGAAATAAACTCATGGTTGCTAATATTAAAATCTAGCTTTGTATTTCAAAGGACTTGTAAATCACTTGGCATGTAATCTGTGTATTGAAGTAGTTTTCACATCAAAATTAATGCTTCTAAATGACTAGACTGACTGACTCAGAGCAGCACGTTAGAGGTGATGTTTGTAGTCAGTGGAAGTGAGAGATTAACTTGCTTTGTATATAGGCAGTTTCTCAGCTGGGCAGGAAGTCTCTTTGATATAACATTCTCTAGCTGCATTTTCTGGTCATCTTCCCAGTCTAATGTGCTATTCTGTGGCAGCTGTTTAATAAGGAAGTGAAATACTGAAGGAAAATGGGGATAAAAACAAATTGCCAGTGTTAGAAGTTAATTCCAGCAGATCATTTGGAATGCTTTCGGATTAACAAACAGTAGCTCTTTTGAAAGAAGACGGCTGGGAGGATGAGGGAAGTGCTTACGTCTTTTGTAACCCGTACTTTCCGAAGCCCTTGGGTATGATAAATCTGCCATAGGAATCGTTTTCAATATGTAAATTTTGGCCGCACTCTTTGGGCCAAATTCAAAGGAGTTGGAGGTAGTCTGAATTTACCTTGCTGCTTCAGCTCCTCCCCTTGCCTTATTTGCACAAATGCAGACTCTTGCACATGCACATTGCTAAAGAATGTGAAAGTAGAAAGGTTTTCTGTGCATTTTACACCTCTCTTACTCATTGTCTCTGTATCTGGCTTGTGAAGTTTAAGGGAGCCTAGCAGGGTGTAGTTCACAGGCTGTGGGGTTAGAGAGAAGGATCATTGCCCTTCCGGCCCCCCTCTTCGCGCCCCCCCCCAAAAAAAGCCACTAACAGAAGGGTGTAAGGAGATGAGTTAAAGAAGGTTACCCCCTACTTAAATTTACATTTGTCCAAGCTCCTTGCTGTGTAAGATTTCACCATTAGACTCCTTTTACACTCCCACATTAGTAAGTAGGTGTAAGTAGCACTAAGAGTCTGAATTAAACTCCACGTATGGGGGCGTAGAACTGGCATGATATTCTCCTGTTCTCTTCATAGCAAACAGAATTAGGCACTTTATTTTCGTAAGCAAGGTGGCCTAATAGCTAGTGATGCATACTGAGATTTAAAAGAGAATTGTCAGTTTTGTTTTCCTTACTAATTTATTGTGATTGCCCTAATTTAATACCTTGTTTAGAATCCTGAAAAATGTTCCCTGCTGATTTATTTTGTCATTAGGCAAACATATTTTTATACTTCTAGTGATATTGCAGCACTGTGATATCAATTTTAGTGTCCTGACAGAAACAATCAATACTACTGGTTTTGTTTTTTAATTCTGGAAATCTGTCATTTGTTAAGGCACAATTTTTAATTCCTAGTAAGGAATGTAAATTGGAGTTCTGGCAAGCAGTATGTTTGTGTGTGATCGCTCTAAAATGTTTATCAGTACTTGCTCCTCAGCATCATCGCAATTACTAGATCATAGAATTGCAGCTATGAATTTGGAATATACCTGTATACAAATCTGTATAAAATATTTCTTGTCATAGTATTTAAAACATTTTCACCTTTAGATTTTTTTGAATTACATGTATGTAGCCACAGAAGAAACTTAGAATATGGCTCTTCTTATAACAGCTTTACATTCCCCTTCCCTAGACTAATGCTAGTTACCTAGCATTAAAAAAATGAGGCCAAAAAACTTTCGCGGTAGGTGCCATTGCACCTCATGATCTGTCATGGTTTCCAGAGAGTACGAGGGTTACAGTAAAGGGATCAGTATTGCCCTTCCTTAAACCAGGTGCATTGTACTTCATAGGAAATCAAATGTGTGCAAACCATAGGTTCAGGCTGTTTGTAGCTATAGCCTTACTAATATGTGGGCATTGTGCTGGACTTTGAACATCTAGTCAGGTGGGCTGGGGCACACTGAATGACAGCATCACACCATTACCCTAGAAACGAGGAATTCCAGTTCCAGCAGCGCTCTTATAAAATCTTAATTAAATAAGTTTAATTTATAGAATGGCTTTGGGCTAAGAGGATTTCCGCGTGTATGTGTGACATTCCTGTATCCAGTCTTACACAGTACACTGGTTTTGTTTATGTAGCTTGCAGTTTTGAGTGAAGGAAATAGGAAATCTAAGATGAATCCATCATGTCTAGTTACTAATAGTTATAAGGGATTGTAACAAAGACAGTTAAGCCAGAGATACATCCTAGGTAACATGTTACTTCTCAGAGACTACATCTTGCTCTGAATGTGTATACTGAGAGGTTTGGTAGGAGCATATTTAAATTCACCAGTAAAAAAAAAATCCCAGTTAGCTTTAAGTAAATGGAGCCAGCCATAAGATTTCCTTATCTGTTGTGAAATAAAAAGCAATATTGCATCCTCCCATACAAGTGCTACTAAATCTTAATTGCTTCCCATCCCTGTGCAGAAAGCTACACTTGCGTTTGTGTGAAATAGCACAAATTTGAGCTAAAGGAGTTGACGTTCTGTAGAAATTAGGTAAATCATCCAAATGCTTAATCAGTTTGAGACTTGTTTGGAATCATTTCAGTAGCAGAACAGCAGTAAAATAGAACCTTCCTGACTTTCTAATCAGTGTGCTCCATAATTTTCACACATGAAGCAGTCTCTCCCTACTTTACAAAGATTTAATAGCAAAGTGCTGTAGCAACTTCTTGTTTTGCTAAAACTTACTCTTGTAATGCAGAATGCTTACCTAAATATTACGAAGTATTATCAACAGTTAAAGCTAGACTGCACTCTCAAAATACGTGAACACTACATATTTTGTCATGTACTAACTCACTAACTGATACAATTCTGTAAATCACAATAGGTCTCCCTGTCACTAACTAACTTGCACTAATGAAGTTCTGCAAAGGTAATTGGTAACTGAATAACAGTTTCATAATGTGGAAGATTCCGTTTTTCTGAGTTTAGTTTTGATGCTTAAGTTTAGAAATGAATGTCAAGTTTGCTGTGAGCAGTGTGGATTAGATTAATTTAGGCTAATGTTAAGAGCAGACAATTGGGAGTTGAAAATCTTTGGTTCTGTTCCCAGATCTGCCACTTGTGTGCCACTTAGGAAAATCACTTAACCAATTTGTTGATGTCCCCCAGTTGATAAAATGAATAGAATGTAAACGTTATACCTCATATTATAAAGTAGGGAAAGTGTTTTGAGATATTTGGTTGAAATCACTGTATAAAGTGCAAAGAAGTGACTCTGGGTGGTGGTTGATTTAAAAAAAAAAATCAGCTCTCCGCATCTGTCACAATGCATCCTAGATAGCAGAACAGGGTGGATAAAAATCAATTATTTTTTTTAACAAAAATCAAAATAATTGGATTTTTTTATTTAAATGGGATTTTTTCTGAAACAATAGAATATTTAAAAGTGGCAGTGAAAGCTGTAATAAACTGTGAACAAAAATTTAACTCTTACGTGCACAGTTTTGTCATAGACAATGCTGAAAACATGGCAAAGATGAGAAGATATTTAGTAGAAGAAACAGAAGGATGCTCCTTAATAACATATGACTGCAGTGCCCATTTAATGCATCTTTTAGCCAAAGAGTTAAGTATGTCTTCTCCAGGACTAAACAAAAATGTTGTTGAAGTCGAAAGATACTTCCTAACAACCATTTTGCTTCAGCTTCACTGAAGAGAGCAGGTGGATCCAAACTAATTCTCCCTCAAGATGTTCGATGGAATTCTGTGGTTGATTGTTTTGAACAATTTATTAAAAACTGCCCTATTTTCATAAGTTTGTGAAGAAAACCGTGATAAAATAGATAGAAGTCTATCATCCAAAGTAACATTGGATTAAAGATTTTAAATATCAAAATTCCCCTGGATAGCTAACCAGAAAAGGAATTGTAACTGTCACATCTCGATTTCAGGGTTTTTTTTACGGGTATCTGATGTAGTGCTTTTCTAGTACCTTCCATCTGAGCATCTTGAGGCATGATTCAAGAGTGTTTGCAAAATGCTTCAACAGACTGAGGTAAGGAAGTGCCATTATTACCGTTTGACAGCGGAGGAAACTGAAGCACTGGGAACCTGTAGCATTGGGAACCTGTGAATTGCCCATTGTTGCTTAGCATGCCTGTGGAAGAGCTGGAAGTAAGTTCCATATTTCTTGGCTCCTCATCCTGTGCTTTTTAAGCAGTAGGACTGTTATTCTTAATGTGTTACTCATATTCAACATGGGCTGTGTTTATATGTAGGTACAGATCAAAATCACTAGAGCAGGCTCTGAAATAATAAGTTGGGGCACTTAGATCTGTTTTCTTGGCCATGTGACATTCCCATCATTTTGTAAAAACCACAGATTTATGAGGGGGACTAATCAGACTTTTAGGTTGACCAGCTAGCATTCATCCCAAGCCCTCAAACGTTCGGGTCCCCCATTGCTTATTGAAAGAAATGTGACTCAGTATCTGTTCCTATTTTATGAACTTAATTTTATTTTACTTTAAAACTTTTAATGAAGAAAACATCAGACTTAAGTTACTATTAATACTAAATTAAGAATAAATCACTTCAACTGTTAAATAAGAATTAAATTAACAAATCAAATCTTAAATTAATCTCACTATTGGATTAGAGTTAAATTATTCACTATACCAAAATTATTTAATATTTATAAATTGTAAGAGGGAGTTGAGGAAGGTGGTTGTCAGTTTGATTATAAATCATAGCTAGAGAATTTTGCTCAAGTTCATTAAATCTATGTGAGCCTTAGTAAATAGTGTAGGACTGAAACCCCAATGTCTTTTAAATGTTTGAAACACAAGCTTGTAGCCAACCGAAGCTTGCTTCCTTATGGCTTGTATGCCCAGCAAGTTACTGCATAAAAATCCAGGGAGTGAATCTATGGCTCACCAGCTTGCTGTGTGGTAATATCCCATGTGCACACAGCTACCCCCAGGATGTTGTTTGCGCAGCAAGCTGGTACACTAGATTCCTACCCTGGCTTGCTATGCAGTACCTCGCCCCGTAGACAAGCACTTAATTCTTATGTGGTGGCCCCTTTCCTCTGCGCCTCTTTCCCCAATGCATATTATGATACAGACTTAGCCACAACATTCTTGATAAGCAGAAGTTTAACGGCTCTTTAATTACCAAAACTTACAGATGGACAGTTTCAGAAATTAAACGCAGAGCAGCCTTTAATGAGTCTAATAAAGAGAACAATTAGGACTGTTTAAACCTGGGAAACTTATTCTTTCCAGTTCCCTTCGTATACTAGCTTTTTGGCTGCTCACACGCATACTCAGTCACTCTTTCATACACTAATAATAAAGAAAATGAAAAAGCAGGAAGGTTTCCCATATAATAAAAATAAAATACAAAACGTAGAAGAAGAAAAAAGAAGGTATGTGAAGGTTGAAAACCACTGGTCTAGAGTTCAGTGCACAGGAGATCAATGTTCTGGTCCTTTCTTTGTCAATATTTGCTGTGTGAATTTTAAGTACCATTTACCTAGCTTTAGGCCATAGTGTGTTACTGTATGCAGCTCTCACCTCAAAACCTGAACTCCTGGCTATAAACCCCTCCAATATCATAGTTTAGAGCTTCTTAAGTACACTGCATATTGTGATGAACCATTCCAAGCTATGTGATGCTCTTTTAATGTTAACAAATGGCCACATGAATGAGCCACTAAACATACATTCAGTGGAGACCAATCTAAATAGAATGGCATAGTGCATTTCTGCAGGATACCAGGCTCACACATCTGCTGTTAAACCCTCATTTTCAAGAGCACTACATTAATTCTTTTTTTAAAGAAAGTTGAATAATAAACCATTTGAATTAGTATCCAAGGATAATATTAAAAAGACATTGCAATGCATTTCTGGGGGAGAAATTACTACCCATTTCAAGTGTGTTGTAAGATACAAAGTTGAATCATTGGTATTATAAACTACTTGAAAAAGGCAGTAATATTCCAGAAATGAAGGGTCCGAAATTTTATTGTTATGAAGTGGAAGCTGACTTTGATTTGTAAGCCATCTCTGTGTTTGCTGAAGACTGAAATAGGCTTCAAATCAGTTGTAAAGCTGTTTTTGTATCCTGAATGCTAAAATTATTATTTAATTGTTTGATATCTTTTTGGGGCAGTGTTTTAACAGAAGAAAAACTCAGCTATTCTTCCATGTGCTTTCTTTTTTCCAATCAAGGGAATATGCTACGGATGCGTTCCCTATCCCAAAGTGGTGGCTTAGGTTATTAGGCTGACCTCACCACCCATCTTATCACCATTTCCTTGCATAAATGGCATTCTTTTCCCTATGTTGTTAACGCAGATTAGTAGATGACATACTCAGAAATATAGTGGGTTGTTGGGGGAATTGTATTTAACATCTCTTCTCTCATCTCCTTGATTTAAGTGATCATCTTCTGTTGCACAGTTTTTAATCTCTTAGGGGAAGAAGCATAACAGGTCAGTACTGCAGAAAAATACTAGTGACACACTCAGAGGACAGCTGAAGTCTTCGAGCATGTACCACATGGGTAGTAGCAGTTGAATGTCCATGACAGTTTAAGAATTAGGAGTGGGCTACACCTGAAACTTAAGTCTTCCTAGCTAAGTCACTCAGGAGTGTGAAAAATTCACACCCCTGAATGACATAGTTAAGCTGACTTAAGCACCAGTATAGACACTGCTAGGTCAATGGAAGAATTTTTCCATTGATCTAGCTAACGCCTCTTGGAAGAGTGGATTACTATGACGACAGAAAAGCGCCTTCTGTCACTGTAGCAAGTGTCTGTAGCTATTCTGTTGTGGTGTAGCTATGTTGCTGTAGCGCTGGTAGTGTAGCCATTCCCTTAGCCTTTCCTAAAACTGCCAACATGGTGCAAAGTGCTGCCAGTAGTGGATTTATTTTTGTTAAAACACTGATGCTTATCCCCTAAGGAACGGACTGGTTTATGTGAAGTGAGTTGTGGACTCAGTCACTAAACGGTCACTTTCAGTCCCTATGAGCCTGGGTAGGAATCAGATTGATGACCAAGGAGTCTATGGCAAAGGGGTGCAGAACTTAACTGAGTTGTTTCTTTTTACTGGACTAATAATTACCATATCTTGTACTAGAACAAGGTGATGCCTCATTTTAATAAATGTACAGTCTTTTTTTTCCTAGTCTATGTGAAATGAGTTGTGGTTTCAGTCTGTTTCCTAATGGCTAGGTGGCTGTGGTAGCACTCGGTTAGCAGTTTTGGAAGAGGCCAAGTCTTTCTCTGGTGTAGAGGTTCAACTGTACTACTTACATTGTACGTTTTAGAGCAGTGGTTCTCAACCAGGAATACATAAACGTCTTCCAGGAGTTTGTCAAGTCCTCTAGATACTTGCTAATTTTACAACAGGCTACATAAAAATCACTAGGGAAGTCAGTACAAACTAAAATTTCATACAGACAATGACTTGTTTATACTGCTTTATGTATCATACACTGAAAAGTAAGTACAATATTTATATTCCAGTTGATTTCTTTTATAATAATACAGTAAAAATGAAATTGAGTAATTTTTCTGTAATAGTGTTCTGGGACACTTGTATTTTTGTTTGATTTTTTGTAAGCAAGTAGTTTTTAAGTGAGGTGAAACTTAGGGTACGCAAGACAAATCAGACTCCTGAAATGGGTGCAATAGTTTGGAAAAGTTGAGTCACTGTTTTAGAGGACTGGTGTCAATTTTGTCTCCAGTATCTTTCAGCGTTGGTAAATTCTTTTAATGGTATGTCTACACTAGAACTAAAAGGTGTAATCTCTGGCTCAGGTAGACCTATTCATGCTATGTTAGCTCTGATGATCTAGCATACTAAAAAAGCAGTGTAGCTGCCATGGGATGGGCTAGCTGTCCCGAGTACCTACCTAGGATCTCAAATGGGATTGTGTTCAGGGCGGCTAACACATCCCACTTGTGCCACTGCAGCTGCATTTGTTTTTAACACTCTAATTCTGTTGGAGCTGGAATGGGTATATCTACTTGAGCTGAAAATTACACCTTCCAGCTCCAGTATTAGACATATATACCTTTAGACTTCCAACCTCTTGCCTAAAAAACCTAGACTAGCAACTAAAGTTCCCCACCTCCCCCTGTATATTTACCATATCAGATCAGGCTGTTTCAGCAGCAGGGGCTGAAAGGGGCTGATGCCTCAAAGGAAGTACAAAATCCTATAGTTGCTTACCAGCTATATAGTGTTTTTTTTACAAAGTTGGATATGGAGGTAACAGCTTCCTGTCTGTTGACAAGCTTATACTCTTGAAGCTTTGGACTTAATTGTTCTTTTGGACTGTGCAGCTACGACTATTAATGGTCATGATATCCAGCCTTGTTCTGTTTTACTTCAGCCACTGTGTCCCAATGACACCTGCAGTAGTAAATGCCATGGATCAATTATATGCAGTCCAAGTTTGTTTCTAAACTTACTGCTCTTGAATCAATGTTATCGTTAAAGTAGAATTCTTTTTTAAATAAACTGGTCAAAACCTCCATATAGGGAATGCAGTGAGAATTAGGAGTCCTTTGTTTGCTCAAATAGACTAAATTCTTTACCACTATCTCCTAGGTTCTGTTTTCCTTTGATTTGTTCTTTCTCTTTTGTTCCTTTCACTTCCTTGACATGCTTTTTTCCTTGTCCTTCCACGCCACATGTTCCTGGCTTTTCTCTTTAATGCTGTCCTGTTGCTGTTACTGCACTTCTCTTTTCATTTGTGTTCAACTGGGGCAGGACCCTGATCCAAACATTCTGACCATTCTCCTGTTAAAATTCTGTCTCCTGTTTTAGTATCATAGGGAAAAATTCCTCCTTGTGAACCCCATTACCCCATCTCACATGAGATTATCAGTATTTGAAACAGAAAAAATGGGTGTGGTGACAAAGGGTTAAAAACTTTAGTTGGTCTATTTTCCACTCTTAGAGGAGAGAGGGAGAGAAAGTGTTCTTCATTTTGTTTACTTTTACTAATTTATGGCTTTGTTAGTTTTACAACTTGAAATGGGACTTATTTTTTGCTTAAGACAGTGGGTTTTCTAAAGGGATTAATTTTTAAAACACACTTACAAGCACACACTTATACAATTTAGGCTTGACTTATTGAATTCGTACTGTTTTAATTTTAGCTCGTAATACTGCCGAGGTAAATGAATCCGATAATGGAATGCTTATTTAGCGGGAGGGAGGTAGAAACGTACAGACACACACAGGGTGTTAGTCTCCTGCTGTTGCAGCTCTACTGAGCAACGGAGCTGCAGGGGCTTATGTTTAGAGGGAAAAGGAATTGACCTTTCGGCCCACACACTCCGCCTGCCCGTTGGGTCACGAGGTTCAGACAGGGCCCCCTTGCTATTCACCCAACCAACTTGTGGACTGATGAGGGCGGCTGGAACCTGTCTTAGTCCAAGACCTGGTCAACGGTTCATAAATCTATTATTCATTTACACAATAACACACATTCTATATTCAGTCTACATCCACTATTTATTGGGGGTTTTTTACCTTACCACAAATTTTTTTTACAAATTCTTAATACACAAATAAAACTTAAAAAAACAACTGATTACAATAACACAAATACCCAAAACAGTTAAAATTATTACTAGTTTTACATTTACTCTTTGTACTTACCACATATATGAATGAACTCAGCTGCAGCAAAAAAGCAAACATACCATGGCTAGGTTCTCCTTACTTTTATGCTATATTTTAATCTAGGTGAAACGTCTATCGTATTCACACCCAGGTTATCATCCGCAGAACAAAGCCCCATGGGTTATCAGCTCTGACACCCTACCCTATTATTTTGAGCGACGAGCTGGAGAGAGGCGAGACGGTTGATCAGACCCTCTACGCAGTGCGATTCTGGTGCACCCCCTTCTTGATTCGTGGCTCTGTGAAAAGCCTCGGTCTGACCACCTTTATATCTCTACTTCAGCCAGTGCATCTGCTAAGCCAATGATAGACCCTTCCTTTATCATCTTATTAGCAGCTCCCTCCTCCTTGCTGACTTGCAAAGCTAATTTTGCAGACATTACAAAATTCCCATATCTGGGTCTTGAACTGCTACATGTACAAGTTCCTATTATCATGGGTTTACTTCTTGGTCAAGGACTTTTTTCTTTTTGCTATCTGAGTCCTCCACACATGGGTTTGCAGCTTTTCTCAAAATGGACTCGGGGCACTGATTTTACAAACATGTTTTTACCCTGTTACGACAATGGGTAGCTTGTTTCTCAGCCCATTATTTTATCTGGCATCACCAGCTATTTACCTCATGTGGCACTTCCCAAAGAATATTGGGTGAATTTTGTGTTCTCTCTGTATGCAGGCATAATTGCCATTCAGTTAGTTGCATTTACAAGGAAATGGGTAAAGATGGTCTGAGCTGCAGATTACTACTTTTCCTGTGTGTGGGGGGGGGGAAATACAGCACAGCTTTTTTAATGACTCAATTAGACAGCAAAAAAGGGACAGTTGGGTTTTGATCTTTGGGATTTTTTGGGTAAATCACTACTTTACATACAGTGTGTTAGGATTATTTTAGTCTGTTTCTTAAAATGGGGGAATGAGATTGTCATGCAGCGGAATTTCCTCAAATGATACCATATCATGCCCAGTCAAATGTTTGAGTGACTATTTAGTAGAGAATTACTGAGGTGAATTTCTGAATTGAAAAATTGAATCTCCAAAATTCTGAATTGAATAGGGTACTTCACACCATAACTATGTGTCACTTATTACACTGTCAAACAGTTAAAAAAGTAATCACAATTAATCCTGAGATTAAAAAAATAGTTGTGATTAATCACATTTTAATCGCACTGTTAAATTTAATTTGGCATTCTATTTGTTATGAATATTTTGGATGTTTTTCTACCTTTTCAAGTATATTGATTTAAATTACAACACTACAAAATTTGCAGTGCTCACTTTATATTTTTATTACAAATATTTGCACTGTCAGAAAGATAAACAAAAGAAATAGTATTTTCCAGTTCATCTCATACAAGTACTATAATGCAGTCTCTTTATTGTGAAAGTGAAACTGACAAATGTAGATTTTTTTCACATAACTGCACTCAAAAACAAAACAATGTAATACTTTGTTTAGAGTCTACAAGTTGAAGCATGAAGGGGCATACCAATGTTTAGCATATCTGGCACATAAATATCATGCAGCAGTGGCTACAACAGTGCCATCTGAATGCCTATTCTCACTTTCAGGTGGCATTGTAAATAATAAACTGGCAGCTATCTCCCATAAATATAAACAAATTTGTTTGTCTTAGCATTTGGCTGAACAAGAAGTAGGACTGAGTGGACTTGTATAAAGTGAATTGAAAAATACTATTTTTTTTTTACAATGCAAATATTTGTAATAAAAATAATATAAAGTGAGCACTGTACACTTTGTATTCTGTGTTGTAATTACAATAAATATATTTGAAAATATAGAAAAACATCCAAAATATTTATTATACATTTAAATTGATATTCTATTGTTTAATAATGTGATTAAAAACTGTGATTAATCGTGAATATTTTTTAATCTAGTTAATTTGTTTTGTGTTAATCGCATGCATTAACTGATTAACAGCCTGACTTACTATCTTTCGTATATAATATGTTCTGTGATAGGATGCTTATTAAGAAGTACAGAATGTTGGGTACTTAATTATTAGGTATCAAATTCTAAAAATACTAGGGCTGTGTGTTAGATATTATTTAAATACAGTATTGCTAACTCCAAATATTCAAGAATCATGAAGCAGTCCCCCAGAAATTGAGGCTGGCTTAAAAACTTGAGATTTAAAAAAAAAACCAAAACCCAGCCAAGCTTATTTTTAATTTGCCTTCTGGTTTTTGTACCCTTAGGGTTCATGTTTTCCAGTTTTTCTTCACAATCAGGGAGCTTATTTATTCAGCAAAGATTCTCCAGTCACAAGATTCCAGGAGCTGGTGCATTAAGGAAAACTAATATCACAAGATTCAAGATGAAATCATGGGTTGGCAACCTTGATTACATGTAAACACAGAAACGTATGGAGGAAGATTCAATCCTTGTATCAATGGTTATGCAACTGAAGCTTCAAATTCTTCCCTCAAACATACTTGCAACTCTTTTTGAAATCAGTGGGAGTTGAACATGCTAATGAAAGGGCAGGCTTTTGTCTTAAAGGAGTTCATGAGCTAAATAATTACTAGGAACAGCTTAAAAAAGTGTTCATTTGCACCTTTTCTCATTCACAGAAAAATGATGAAAATGGGAACTGCTCTGGAGAAGGTATTGAGTTTCCTACAACTAATTTGTACGAACTGGAGAGCAGAGTATTAACAGATCACTGGTCCATACCATATAAGCGAGAAGAGTCACTGGGCAAGTGCCTAATTGCATCTACCTACCTAGCAAGACTTGGTAAGTTCTGTTTGACTTTTTTAATGGGTCTAGTGTGTATTTAGGAAACTGAGTGCTTACAAAGTCTGTGTAAAGGTGTATACAGAGGATATACTCTAGAAAACCGCATTGTTTATACTTGTTATGTAGTGTTATAAAAAAAAATTGCACCCCTTCTAAACAGTTAATAATCTGCAGAACTCCTATGAGCTGAAAACAGCAAAGAGGGTTTAAATTAAGTTTTTGTCTTGCTCCTATGTGTTTGATTGTAGAATAGAATAGGCGTGCAGTTCGTTCTGTTTTAAAGATTGTAAATACGTTTGTATATAAAATGGTTTCATTTTTTAAAAGTACTGTTAGTAAAGAGCTGTATTAACTTACTTGGACATTTATTATTATACTAATGGTTTTTGCTGTCTAAGCTCATTCTATACTGAGCTGTTTAGTAGGTTATTTGGCCAGGTGTCCTAGTGGAAATACTCTTGGTTGCTGTATCATAGACTTGGTTTGGTTCCTCCCTGGTCAGTAGGTTGTCAGGGGCTAAGAGTGCTGCGGAGGCAACTTGTTCAGCACCTGATGTTAAAGGTATACATGAACTTGGTTTCCAGTATGCTCTCTGGTGAGCTAAAAGGCGGTTGTACTATGTGGTTCTGTTGGTGGGAGATATGATAGAGGGTAAAAAAAAAAATAGCTGAGTGTACTCTATCTGTACTTGAGTTTGTTTTGGTATTGAATGGGCAGCAGAAGAATGATTTGTGCCAGTATCAGAACATAAACTGTGTTGTTGAAAGGAAAAACATCTACAGTGGCAAAGTTCTGTTATGCCACCGTAAGAATAAAGTTGCACTTAGTTGTATAAGATGGAATGTTTGGAAACCAAACTGTACCTAATTTCTTAAAGGCTGGCGATCCAGTTTCTTTGACATCCAGTCCCTTTTGGTGGAAGATCTATAGCATGTCAGCATGGGTTATGTAATCCCAGTAGGATTCTTATTGCTTTGTTTTGCAAACACTTTATTTGATGAGCTCATATTCTGTGACCTCAGTAGCAAGGCTTTGGGATCTAGAGCTCATGAGGCTGTGAGAAACAAGCCAGTGGTAATCATAAATCATATACCCTTTATCCTTTCTGAAAAGGTCTTTCTGATTCTGATGAGAATTGCAAAAGATTCATGGACAGATGTATGCCTGAAGCATTTAAAAAGGTAAGGGGAAGGGGAGGGAGAAGGCACAAATCCAGCTTTTGTGTTTGGGAGTCCATTTCATGAACTGTTTGTTCTGTTCCATTCCTTAACTGGTGTAGGTTGACACACAGCTTTGAAGGTCTAAAGTTCCATTAATATTAGGATGTATTATTTTTAGTACTAATGACCAATCTTACTCTCTCATTCTTCCATCATAATCAAATTAGCAAGATTAGTCCCCCAGGTCTAAAGAGTTGGAGTCATCCTTGGTTCCTCTCCTTTCTCCATTACCTTCACACTCAGACTTCTAACTCCTGCCACTTTTGCCTTTTACAGCCTAGCCAAAATCTGTCTCTTCGTTTCTGTACTTACTGCCAAAACTCTCTTCCATGCTTTGAGTTCCTGCAATTGGCTTGGGATTAATGTCTGTGCTTCTTAACCACTGGGTGCTTTCTGCCTACTGAGTTTACATCCTGGATGGTTGCGGGGAGGGGGAGGATTTCATTTGTAGAGGTTAAAGTCTGCTGCTGTTTTACATTTACTCTAAAATACCCATAATCTACTTATGAAGCTTAATGCACTATAATTTCTTAAAGAAAACTTTAATAAATAAATTAAACAGTCTTTGAGTTCTTTGAGGTTATAAAGTTTAGTAATTTGAATGCAAATATAGGTAGTAATGTTTACTTAATAGCTGTTTGTAGAATTTAAAAACCTAATGTAGTTCTAAGTTTGGCCTAACATGGTGGTTTAATGCTGCTTCTCAATCCATTAAAAAAAGTTCTTTAAACATCTGCCTCTTCAGTAGTGCATTTTCCTTGGTTTCTAAGGAAAACTATCAGAAAGGTGATGTAGCAAATCATGACTGCAAGCAGAGTAATGGGTGCTGTGATGTGGGACAAGCTTATTGGAAGAATTAAAAATGGTTTATCTAACATCCTACAAACATGTTATCATAGTCAAGCACTTAGAAATAAAATAATAAAGTGAATGGCCCTATTCCATACTAAACTTTTCTGAGTTAATAGTGAATTCCAAGGGAAATGGTCAGTGTATTTTGATAGTTATAGTAGAAATGGAAGTCTACTTACAGCCCCCACCTCTCAGCTTCCCGCTGCTGGAAGCCTCTAGGCAGCAGTTGGCCTCCAAGTGGGGAGCCAGGATCCGATATGCGGGGGTAGGCTACTTCTAGTGGAGCCCCCCACCTGCCGCCCCACCAGCCTGGCTTTCTTGGATCCTTGAAATTGACAAGAATAACAGCTAACACTGCCTTTTCCTCACTGCACCAACATAAGCCCCTTGTGGAGGTGGAGTGTTTCAGTGTAGTAGGCCACGTACTTCGGCAGAAGTAAGGCTGAAATGTGTACACTGCCATAATTAGGTTGACATAAGATGCCTTACTTCATGCTAATTCTGTAGACAAAGCCTCTCTCTCTGCTATACTCTGTTTCTAATTAGGAAGTTTAAAATGGTGAAATTATAAATTTCAGTGTTGCTTTTCCTGTCTTCCTGCTGTATAAGGATATCATAAATATATTTATACTACTATCAAATACTGTTAAGGAAAAGTATAGCACTGAAAATAATAAGTGCCAGAATTGATGCATTTTTTTCCTTTTGGTAGTTGCTGACATCGAGTGCTGTTCATAAATGGGGTACCGAAATCCATGAGGGAATCTACAATATGTTGATGTTGCTAGTAGATCTGGTCGCAGAGAGAGTAAAACAAGATCCAATTCCCGTTGGCCTTCTGGGTGTGCTTACAATGGTACTGTATCTAGATTGTGCAATCTGTTGTAATGGTAATATTTTAAATCCCTGGAGAAATTTGACTCTCATGAAAGGAGGATAGAGGTTATAGAAGGAATTAATACTCATTAGTTTTTATTAATAAACATCCTTAAAATATGAAAGTCTATAGAATTTAGTTCTTAAACCTTGTGGATGGTTTATTTACAAACAGTTGTTTGCAAAAGCTCTTGTGACTTCTCATATTTCTGTTGCTGCTGTTTTGTTACTATTTAAATCATGAATTCAAACTGTGGCCAAGATATTAACAACTGAGTAATGGGTTTTTTTGCATGTCTCAGTTTTTGGGTGTTCAACCTGAGACACTTGAAAGGAGCCTGATTTTCAGATTGAGTTCTCAGTGTTTTCTGAAAATCAGTTCTTTAAGGTATTTCAAGTTTAGCATTCAAATCATTAGTGACTTTTTAAAATCTTTGCTTTTATTCTTGGCCTAAAGAGACAATATTGTCAAAAGAATTACCATTGTTCTGGGAGGCAAGAACTCCTGACTTCTAATACCTGTTCTGATGCTATTGTGGCCATGTGCAAATCACTTGAATCCCCTTTGAGTCTGTCCTCCCTCTCCGTAGAAGAAAATCAGTAAGGGGATATTGACCTGCCTCACAGGATTGTTGGAGATTGTACTGTTTTCTATACATTAAGTACTAAGTATCGTTAACATGGATTATCCATGCTAAATGTTAAAAATGTATCTTTCACTTGGAAAAGCTAGCCATGCTCAAGAACTATGTTCAATAACTGAAATCAAATATTAACAAGATCTTTCTGAGATTCACACATAAGCCACATTGTAGTTGGTTTATTTATGTATTTTTTGTTTCAAGGCTTTTAACCCTGACAATGAATACCATTTCAAGAATCGAATGAAGGTGTGCCAGAGAAACTGGGCAGAAGTCTTCGGAGAAGGAAATCTGTATGCTGTCTCACCCATATCTACTTTCCAGAAGGTGATCATACATATTTTTAAGTCTCTGTCTTGTAGAACAGAAATATTTTTATAACCCTAGAGTATAAAAGGCTTGTAGTGTAAATGCTTATCCAAAATAAGCTGAAGTAAATCTTTAAGAAACATTGAGTAGCTTTTGAATACCAAATTTGGTCTTTAAAAGTGCATTCCCGTTTCAAGGTTGTTAGAGAGTTCTATCAGTGCTAAGTTTCTCTGGGGGGGGGCTGGACCTGAGGATCCATTCCTCTCTCAATCTATGATCATCACTACTAGTTCAATAATGAATAAAAGACCATCTAACACAGGGGTCGACAACCTGCGGCATGCCAAAAGTGGCACATGCCCTGCCTTTGAGCAGCACATGACACTCTGGCTGGAGCCATGCGTCTCTCCCCCTGACACTGCTGCTGGAATGGGGGCTCCAGACCACCCCCGCCTCTGACACTGCTGCCAGAACGGGGCCTCCAGACCGCCGCTGCCAACACTGCCTCCAGCTCTGAGAGAGGAGCAGGGGGAAGATTGGGCATGGCCCTTTTGTTAAGGTTGCCGACCCCTGATCTAACATCTCTAGCTTTTACTGTATTGGAAATGACCTAGTTGCTCTAGTCCAGATCCTAATGTACCAGTGCCCATGTCACAAAACCACCATCTTAATTAACCCTCCTGTCAGCGGTCTCAGCAGACAGTTCCAAATTGATCAAGTCTACATGCTCAGTCACTCTCACACCTAAAGATGATCCTTTCAGGTCAGGGTAGAGGCATTGGCAGAAATTGAAGCTTGCAGTTCCATTGCGGGTGCTGTACCCATTGTATGGATAAATAAGGCTTCAGTCTTTGGTTGTCACTCTGTTTCTTAAAAGAAAGATCAAGGCTTCTGAAAACAAAAAGGAACTGACAAAGTTCAGGGAAAGCACTTCAATAAAGTTCCACGCTATTGATAAGTTATAATTGTGTGTGTCAGTCAGCAGCCACAGAGCTTAATGTTGCCACAACCCATGGTCAGTGATGACAGGTATTATGCAAAAAAGAATTATGTTAATAAGAACGTCTGAAAGCTCCAGCTGCAGTCTGTAAATAAGGTAGCATAAACACATTAGTATTTTCTTTGTAGTAGCACACACGTAGCTAATTAACCCAAAGTGCTAAATACAGCACGTAAGAAATCTGCCTTTCACATACTGTTTTAAAATATGTTGCCAATTAATTTTTTTTTTAAATTGTCTAGGAACCTCACGGGTGGCTGGTGGATCTGGTAAACAGGGTAGGTAAAGCTAAACTGAGAGGAACTATTGCCAGAATATTGGTGTCTGTCACTTGAATTCATTGTAGGACAGTGAGCTTTAGGCTTTTTAACTCTGCCCAACATACAGAGTAAAGTCCTTGCCAAGGCAATCATGCTGGGTTGCCTGCCTCTTCCTTGCCCACCTTTGCACTATTGATTTGTACCTTTCATCTGAGGAAGGCCAGAAATCACCTCTGAGGCTGTAGTGCCATTCCACAAACAGCAACTAAAGAATGCTAGAGAGATGCATACTGCCTGCTGTCTCTCAACTTGCCATCCTGTGTGGATATTCTAGCCTTCTTCCCCTTGCCCACCTTTGCTTAAGGAGTGAGAGTCTCACACTTGCTTTTGACCCCAGGACTCTAGCCTAATAGTATGGTGTGTTCTCAAGTGAGCCATCAGATAGGCATGAAAACACAAGCCCTAAGTTAAACTTAAAATTCCATTGTGAATGATCCTTGTTAACAGCTCAAGCATCTCGTCTTCAATTCTTGTTTCACTGATGATCATTGGAGAATAAAGCTTTGTACACTCCACATTAAAGCTTGGAATATTTGCTTTAATCGCTTATTTAAAAGGCAGATTGTTGTAATTAATTAACTTGCTATTGCTTTTTCCAGTTTGCAGAGTTGGGTGGATTTTCGGCAATTCAGTCTAAACTCCATTCAGATGATATTGAACTTGGGGTACGTTAGTCTTCTTTTGATGTCTCTTTTTTATGTTAATGTACTATGGCAAGGGATATTGGTAATTCTATACGTAGAATCCTCCTTCAGTACTGAAGCAGTACTCCAAAAAGAGTGCTGGGGGAGTTCTTGCCATGGGGTGGTTTGGAGATAAGAGAACTACATTTGAGATGAGACTTAGAGCTTGTCTATACGGAGAGTTCTCACAGGGCAAGCTAGGGTGTAAATCTACAGTTTAGTAGTTTGCCGCACACTAACTAGCCACATGTACCCTGTTACTGTGCTCTAAAAGCTCTGTAACACATTATGGTCTAGTGGCAGATTATCTATCATTGGCAATATTTAAATCAAAATAGATTATTTTCTAAAAGAGATCCAGTTACTTTGGAAAAGATCTATGACCTGTGTTACAGAGATGATCAGACTAGATGATCACAATGGGCTCTTCTGGCCTTGGTATCTTTGCACTAAATACCCCTAAATGTGTTAAATACTGCCTCAGAATTGGACGTATTTAATGACTACATACAATTTGGGATCTGAGGTTCACAAAGCCGGTGGTGGTGGTGTTGAATGTAATTTAGAAGACTCAGATATAACAGATTTTGAATCTAAATTACCATGTCTGAGAATCAGAATATTGAGAGGAAGCACATTATTTAAAACTTTAATTATCTGTACAGTAATATCCTGTTCCTCCCTAGCAGTTGAGCTACAAATTTAGAGAACACTATTTTCTTTCAGTGGGCTGATTTCTGTGCCCTCCTTTACTCCCCCCACTTATTAAGGAGAGACATGTAGTTTATATGCAAATATGACACAAGGGGAAGAGGAGTTAATCACCTTAAATTTAGACATTGCTATAGATTCAGTCCTCTTAACTTACTGGTAACACATTGCTTAAGAAACTGATTTTTGATGAGGGGACATTTAACTTACAGGCAGTTGGTTGTAGTGAGGCACTTACTATTATGCAAGTCATTGCCTCTTCTCAGGAGGAAATTAGTCTTGGTGTGTCATAATGTCAAGTGAAAATTGATAAAATTTGGAAACCTTGGATCTCAAGATTTTTTTTCATTCCATATGTGAAGGAAAATCCTTGTGTGATTGATCTGCATGAGGAACATTCTTCAGCTCTGGGTCCTACACAGAAATCCACTCTCTGTTTAAGGCATCTGGCAGATAGTGATAGGATTCATGAAGAATGTGAATTTTGGATTAGGGGGAAGAGATTCTCCTTGTGGCTTTCCACCAGAGAATGTGCATTTGTACTGTAACAGTGCTGCAGAGTGAGCCCTCAAAGCATTTATTGGCTCTTGCATCAGGACCAAAAACAGGCAATGAACAGGCTCTAATAACAGAACTGTAAAATGACCAAAATCAGTGAAAGTTAAGAAGGTCCTTTCTGTTAGAAAGCAAGAGATGCAATACTTGTTGCATGCCATTATTTTAAATTTTTCTTGGACTACATGCTGTCCACCACGACTAGTCAAGAAGACCCTTCCATGTTGAAGCAAAATGGTAAGCAATGGGAGAATAATTGGCATGCATGATACATGCTACTTGTAAACCTTCATCTATGTTTTAAAGAATTTAGTCATCAGTCCTGAAAGGAATTACTGTATCTGTCCCTAAATGTCTGCTATCTTTCTTCCAGGCAGTCTCTGCATTAGTTCAGCCATTGGGGGTGTGTGCAGAGTATCTCAACTCTTCTGTAGTGCAGGTAAAACACCATTTTTATTAGTTCAGTAAGTAGAAAAACACTTTGAAACACACAGGTATATTGTTCCCTTGAATTCTGTAATGCATTTTTCTGTATTAAAATGCATCTCTAAAGCATGGCATCCAGAAGGCAACACTACTGGTATTTAACTTTCTGATTCTTATACCAAAATGGAAAACTGAATTAGTGTAACTGACTTGGTATCAACTTGGTGGCTAATTTTGAAACCCTCTTAAACATGTCTGGGTTAGAGTGCAGGATTCTTGTTTTGCATTTGCTAACACTGGTTGAGTGACACATTTTGTGTTTGTAAATGAATTTAAAAATTGGTATTTGCACATCTTACAAATGGAGGTGGTGTGGTGAAATAAGCTGCCTTTCACAAGACATGGCTAATGGCCAACTGGTTCAGAAATGTCAGTAATGTTTGGAAAGTTTTTATTGAAGCAGCTTTCTCAACACATTTTCTCCCCAAACAAGGGCTGAGGGAATGTGCATGCATTGGAAAAATGTCCACATAGTACAGTGGTGGGGAGTTACCCAGGACAAAGAGACCTTATATGCCATTTGTTACCCAAGAGAATAAAAATGCTATTTTTAATTACCATTTATAGTCTAAGGATGAGATTTTCAGTCATTTGAAAAGCTCCACCTGATTTCTTGGTTTATACAGAGTAGAAGGGTTTCTCACTGTGTGAGCATTGGTATTCATTTGCTGAGCACGGTAATCCTGACTCTCCTGAGCTTCACCGGTGTAAATGAGAAGCAACTCCCTTGCAGTCAGTTGGACTATCCCAGGGTAAAACATGTATGACAAGTGTCTGCCCCAGGGGGTGCATCTTGCTTTGGACGCCTAGCTTTGTGCCTGAGAGCCAGTGTGGATATATGAGCAAAAGTTGGAAAATATATTTCTAGAGAGAAACATCTGCTGTGATCTACATACCTTTGCTAAAGTTGACACGTATTGCAACCCCATGCAGTATCTTTAGGGGCCATTGTATTAAGTTTATGAATGGTTTATGTATGATTGTGTTCTTCTCCATGGGGGAGGGCTACCAGAGCTCCTCCAAGACCTCAAAACAGTGAGGGTGATTAAGGTGAGTCACTGAGACTGAACAACTCAAGATAGGTACCACACCCTGGGTGATTTGCATATGTACTGGTTCAGACTTTGGTTTCCTAGCGTCTCATAAGACTAGGGGTGACTCCTAGTATGTTATATTTAAATCTGTTTTTTATTTTTTATAATCTGTTTTTTCTGTAATAGTTTTACCTTAAGAATAAATGTGCTTGCATAGAAAGAGCTGTGTGGTATAGTGTAGCTGCTGGCAATACTCTGTTCATAGTCTTCAGAGAGAAAGCAATGCACAGGTGCTGGCCTTTAGGCAGACTGGCTTGCTGGGGATATTGCAGTGTAAGGTTGGGAGCTGTGCAATCTTAAAACTCTGGTCAGAAGGGAGTGGGACAAGGGTCCCCGCTGAGAGACTGGAGATGGCTGGAGACATGACACCTCACTGGGCACTCCTGGAGTGAGCCATGAAGAGGGGGATACCGGTACAGTTATCCTGAAGCTCTGACAAGGTTCCAGCACTATACAAACTTTCCCTCTCTTCACCAACTGTGCTTTTTGTCACTCTATTAAAAAAAAGAAGCAGATAAGAAGCCACTAGATGTCAAGTTGACTTCATTGTACATACAGAAAGCGGTGTCTTGAAAAGATCAAATCTCTTTACTAGATACCTTTATGGTACAAGCAGCTGTTCAGAGTCCACCATTAATTCATCCTGAAAGTTTTGGCTTCTTCCTTTACATTACTTCATTCATCATCCATGCTAGCAGGCTGGTTTATATATGCCATGTTTGTATTCACTTACGTATTTAAAGGAAATGGGCTCTTAAGTTGTTTTGGCCTTTTTAGAAAGAGGCATAATTGTATTTCATTTTACTGCAACCAGAATTTCCAAGTAACTTGACTCTGGAAAATACAAAATGATTGTCTTTGTATGTTCTCAAATTCTTTAGCCCATGCTGGATCCAGTCATTCATAAAATGATTAAATATGTACAGAATGTGGAAGAGAAGGACTTAAAAGACAAGGTAACATTTTGTTTATATCAAATATACATGTAGAAACTACTCTAAATGTCAAAAGTGTCAAACCATCGTAACCTGAGAACAAATAACACTAGTTTCTGTTTGGAAAGTATCACTTGAGCTAAATTTAGACTGATTGTTTGTAATAGGAGACTGCTAGTGGGTTGGCTGTGTTTACCAGGATCCACTCTAAAATCTTACTCAGTGTTAGAACTTCCTGTGTAAAAACACTTTCCCATCATAGTTACCCAACACGTTTCCCTGGGTCCAGTCCTGCAAGGTGCTGTATCCCCTCAATTCTAGTTGACTCTAAGGTGCCTGGTACCTTGCAGCATTAAGTCCTATAGCCTAGTTTTTTACGCATTGCTCTGCTGAGTGTTGCAATGCCTAATTGACTTAGGAGTTTCTCATTTTCAAAAGTGGCTTAGGCTCCTAAGTCAGCTATGTGGAGTGGTGCCTAAATATCTTTAAAAATCTGAGGACTGCATACTGGCTTTGCTCTGTGTTGGTTGTAACAGGTATGAAATTGCATTTCTGTTTAAAGATGCAAATATTGTATTTTGATTTCAACATCTTGACACTTTTGTTCTACATGGTACTGAATTTTTATCTGTTTCTAATGAGATCATTATAGTCTACCTTTCTCTAAAATCGTTATCTTGAAGTGCTGTAAATGTTACTGTTCATTCACTTAAAGAATAGTGATAGCTGTGTGATATGTATTTTACAAATTAGAACATTTTAGCACATTTAACTTTCAACAGAAGTTTCCTACTTATCCCCTAAACTTTGTTGTCAGTGATTCTTTCTAGTATTGTGAGTAATACTCCTCCAAATGTTCATAGACAAAGTATTATGGATTATAAATCAAGCAGCCTTCACCAGGACACTTACCCTTTTTGTCTATTATCCGAGTCTAAAACATGACAGAACTTACACTTAAAATAAAATGTCTAGAAAGTGGTAGTCATTACTAAAAGAATTTTTTTTAACAGAGACTAGTTAGCATCCCTGAACTCTTGTCTGCTATAAAGCTACTGTGTATGCGCTTCCAACCTGACCTAGTAACTGTGGTGGATGACCTACGTTTGGACATTCTGTTGCGCATGTTAAAATCTCCCCACTTCAGTGCAAAAATGAATTCCCTCAAAGAGGTAAGTTTGAATTTTTATTTGAGTATAACGGACTATACTTGCTGTACCAAAAGCAGCGTCTGAAAGTCAAAGAGGCAGGATGGTTCTGAACAAATTATGTGGCCTTAGGAAAGTCTTAACTCCACATAAATACCAAAGGAAGTCAGTCTAACAAGAATTAATTTTGCAGGTTTAGCAGTGGATGTAAGGGTTGTGGTTTCCTTGTTGGAAAGAGTCAAATTCATATCAGCCTTCTCTAAGGGCTGTTGTTTCAGCTGCATTTGTGAGCAGTAGTCTGTGCCATGCATGGGCCGTTCATGGGTATTCCATAGTAAGATAACTCTTAGGTGTATCCCAAAGGCTGCACTGAGCTAACAAACATTTTATTCCTTATGTGGAGCGTCATATAAAAGCAAAACTCTAAATTCGACCTCATCAGATTGTCACTTACTTATGCAGGTGTAGTCATTCAGTTCCTACTTTCAAAGCAGGTACTGCAGTAAATTGCTTTTTAAAGCCACGCCAAATTAAGTGTATTTTAAGGCTTTCTTGGTTCAGTTCTTTTTTCTGGGATATGTAAAACCTTTCTCAGTTGTCATTTAAGTTACTGATTTCAAATTTATCATTAATCTTGGGTCCTTGGTCACAAGTGTATCACATTCTTGGTGAAATTACATAAGTGCAGCATTTTGGGTTTCATCTGGAACTTCACTTTGATCACCTTTATCACTAGACCAAGCTGAAGTGTAATGGTTTCCTAAAATGAATATAGGGATCTAATTTGAGTGCCACAAAAACAAACCTGTTCTGCCATAATAAAATTGTAGTAAATCTAAAGAAGTTTGTGGCACAGGAGGACCCTATTGTCTGAGATAGAATGGGATTAGGAAATTACTAGTGTAATACTGGTACCAAGCATGCTTTTCTCTTTTTAATAACTGGCCCTTGGCAGCGCATTTTTCTTTTATTCTCCTGGGGCTTGTACTACTTCAGACTTTGCAGGAAAGTGCACCTTTTGAATGGATTTGCGCACGTGTGTGTGAGAGAGGGAGAGTTGGGCATATAAAGTATAGCAACAGTTTTCACATTCTATGATTCATAGGTAACCAAATTAATAGAAGACAGCACCGTATCCAAATCTGTAAAGAATGCAATAGATACAGACCGATTATTAAACTGGCTAGTAGAAAACTCTGTTCTATCAATTGCACTAGAAGGTAAGCATTTTTACCAATTGTTTTACACTATAAACATGGAATGAATGTCTTAGGCTTCAAGGGACTGTCAACTAGATTCTTTAAAAATTGTTTTCTGGTCAAGCAGCCTTTATAAAGACGTACTCAGGTTTCTTCTGCAGTGTTTTTGATGATTTAGAAGAGTTCTGAAAATACCACCGCTAAGCATACTGAAGTACACTTCTTCCTGTTTTGTCTCCTGATGCCTTTTCAGTTTCACTTTCAGCTTTGCTGCTGTTGTTGGTTACCACTTGCTGAGGCTGGGAAAGAGTGTAATGTTTTTCAGAGCCTTGAAACTGACTAGATCTGATATGCTGTCAGTTAGCTGAAAAAAATAGAGAAATAAGTATCTTTGATTCTTCTTTTAGTAATCTTAAGAATTGTTTGTAGTAGCAAGTAAAGAATTTGCAGATGGAAATGACTTTTTTCAAGTTGACACCTTCCTTTAAAGTGCCACGTTTCTTGTTCTGACTTGTATTAAATTATTCATTTTAGAGCTATTTTTCCAAATTTATAATTTAGCTGTCTTTGTTCATTCTGTTAGGTAATATAGACCAAGCACAGTACTGTGACCGCATAAAGGGAATTATTGAACTGCTGGGCAGTAAATTGTCTTTGGATGAGCTTACTAAAATTTGGAGAATACAGGTAAGGTTAGGTTGTTCTATTTTATGTATCGTTACAAAAACTTGTAGGCCAACAGTTTCAGACTTACGTGCCTAAGGTTTAGGCACCCAACTTTGAAAATAGTGGAAGGCTAGCTGTCCATTTATGTGCTGGATCACAGTTCTTTGTTCATACCTTATGTGGTATACATTATTAATAGATTTAAATATCAACGTAGACTCCTTACATTCAGTTTTCAACAATGGTCATAGGCATTTCATTTACCTCATCAGCACCATGGCTCTGACAGCAAAAATCCTTCTGGTTCTGGGAGAGAACCCCTTAACATGTATACATTTTCCAGTCACTTACTATTGTAACTACTATCCTTAGCTAAACAGGTTTAGATTCTTGTTAAGAGTAACACAGGTATAAAATAATCTCCTAATAAATCTCTCCCTTCAGTTATTCTCCTTGGTCTAGCTCAGTGTTTCTCAACCAGTGGTCATGACTCATAAGGGTGTCACAAAAGACAGTTGAGAGGATCATAGGATATGGAAATGTTTTACCATATAAAACAAATAAAACCTTTCCCCCATTCTCCACACACCTTTACCACTTAGTCAAGTATTCTGTTAAACTCTCAAAACACATTCACATAACTTAAATAGGCTTCCAATTGGTACCCTTTTTTTACACTTTTATAGGGACTACAAGGAGGTTGCAAGAAAAAATTATTTTAAAATAAGGGTTGAAACATTATTTTGGCCTAATGACCACGCATTAGCATTTTAGTGTTCATGGATGAAGGTATGAATCTAAATCCAGCTCATTTTCTGCCTTTAGATAGCAGGAGCTCAAATTCTGTTAATTGCCTCTTAACTTTTTCTACTCTATTATATATATACTATTGACAAATAAGTCATTCTGTTACATTAATGTATTACTTTTATTATACACACATTAATTACTGTATAGAAAAGATTCTCAATGGAAATTCTTAAAGCAAACTGCTGTTTGAAAGCTTTCTCCTCAGTCAAAACTGCTGGTCTGAAATTTAATATGCTAGCGCAAAGTTTGTCAACACAGAAAGCCATTCAGTCCTTTATATTTTGTACAACGATTGAAAATTATTTAGTTTAAGCTTTTTGAATACCTTGACAAGTCTGTTAATCTATAGTGGGAATGATAGCAAGTCTCTCCTACTCAGTGAAGTGACATTAACGTGACTCATATTGCACTTATTCTGAGCCCAGCTGTAATACTTGGTCTTTCTGTTGGTCTGTTTGTGAAGTGTGTTTTGTATTGAGAGGCTTTGTATCACTTCCTCCTGAAAAGAATCTAAATATGATGGCAGTGGGGTGTAAATAGAGTGCCCTGAGTGTAAAAGTGTGTGTGGTGTTGGTGAAGGACCTCCATTTTTAACTAGACTTTGGGTTAGGAACAGGAATATTTAAGGGAGCTCCCATCCTTATGCCTGGAAACTTCATACCCAGTAAATTTTCCTTCCTATCCGTATCCCTCCTGTATTTCAAAAAGTTCTACTTTATGTCTCCAGGTCTTTCTAAATAGTCTGTGTATGCCATTCTTTTTTAAATGAATACTATATCAAAATCTTCAATCTTAGAATAATTGTTAATCATTGTTTGAATAAGAATCTTGACAGTATAGTATCCTTATTAAGAAGTTGAAATAAAACTGATTTATCAAGGGTACAAGACACAGAAAAATAAATATTTCCTATTTAGCAAACAAGCTCTGCTCATAATTCTTGTTCAGTCTTTCCCAGTTATATAGTGTAAAGAAGTTGATGATAGCTTGGCTGGTGAATGCACTACAGCGTGTTCTCAGATTGGCATTACATTATTGGGCTTCTTTCCACATCCTATACAGAATAGTATTCTTTTAAAGTTTCCTAGTTTTTTAATGACCTGGTAGCTGCTGACACAGTCCATTCTCAGACAAGGACAAGTCAATACAGCATTTTAAAAATGCTGCACAAATGAAGCAGCTGATTTTTTTCACCAATTCCTTCAAGATTGAGTGCATGATCTCTGCAACTTGCCCTACTTCAGTAGGCCTGAAGGTTAACATTTCAGTACACTATTAAACTTGAAGACTTCTGAAGCTTGCATAGAGGGCACTCAAATATTTGCATTTTGTTTTTAAAGGAAAATTTCATTTTGGCTTCCCCCATTTCATGCTTTGGATTGATTAATCTGCTGTATAATGGTGGATTCAGTGTAGGTGGGTTTTTATTTATTAAAATCTTAATACAAAGATTTTTTTTAATGATTCAGTATAATTGTTGTTTGGCTGCAGTCAAATAGGACACTTTATTTGAATGACTATCATGTCATGGTCCAGATCTGAGGAAGAGCTCTGTGAAGCTCCAAAGTTTGTCCCTTCCACTAACAGAAGGTGTTACCTCACCTGCCTTGTCTCTATCATTCAACTTGATATTTAATTCACTGGGGTGTAAAGCTGACCTGAATGCAGGAACTACATTGAATGCCACAGCTGCCTCATGCTGCCTTCTCAGATGCACTCATATTCTGGCCCAGATCTCCTCTTTCTATTTCTGATTTATTTTTTTTTTAGGGAGAAGTCTATCTTAGTGGTTAGATTATTATGGACTATCAGGTGTTTTGGTTTTTGAACCCAGCTCAGCTACTAATTTGCTCTGATCTTGAACAAGTTGCTTATATTTGTGCTTCAGTTCCCTAGTGTGTAAAATCTTGCCCTGACGTGTACATTTTGAATGGAGCGGGTGGGATGCACCAAGAAGCAAGTGCGTGAGGAGTGCACTTTAGCCATTGGTCTAATTTGATGTCATGCTTGTGGTTTTTGTAACTTTATGGTCATTTGGGAGGATGACCAGGGTCTCTAGGACACTTGGAAGGAGCATGGTGTTGAAGAAGAGATGGAAGCATAGCAAATCTGGTTGAATTGGTTCCGTGTCTAGAGAGATGCATAAAAGAAGATGCACAGAAAAGGGAGGAGGACACCATCAGTGGTGAAATGTGTTCTGGGAGGCATCAAAAACATTTGATTGCCCCCAGCAGCTGGTGTAAAGTGAAGGTTTAAGGTCCACTTTTTCATACAGCAGTGACTTCATCAAACCAAGATAACATCATGCAGTTTAGATTCAGGAGGGTTGTGTTTATGGAGCTGGCATCCTTAAGACACATTTTAAATTAACAGCACTTCTGTTCTCATAATGGTGGAAACCTACAGACCTCTGAGTTCAATTTTCATTGCTCCCTCTCACCCCCCATCTTGTGAAAGCTTCACATGCTTATTCTGTGCTCCCATGTCATGCAATGAAAAGTTCTAACACAGGAGTAGATACTGCCACCCTTGCAGTCAATGGAAGCATTTCATCTGCAGCTCCCCCACTGTAAATGGGACTGAGCATTTGAAAAGATATTTTCTGTGAGAGCCCTTGATTCTAGATTTTACTTCTATCACTAGCGCCTCCCCCTGAGCCTGGATCTGGTAACCTTCTGGTCACTGTGCAAAGCCCACTTAACCTGTCAAGCAGTCACATTGGTGACTGGAGTGAGAGAAGTGTTTTAAGGAAAGCTTCTTATTTATATTCCTGGTGAGTGTTTAAAGGCTATGTGAAATTCAAGGATTGTGATCATATTCCTCATGAGGGAATCCTAGTGATTTCAAGGGGGCTTTCTGTAGGTGCAGAAATCAGGGTCTTAATGTTCATAAATGGAAATAACATTTCTATATATGCACATAACTTCAATGTATGGCTGTGGAAAATGGATGTGTGTATGGAAATGGGAGTAGGTATGTCATTGCTGTGTGTTGGGGCCAGACAATTGCAGATGGCATCAATACCTTCCTGTTTAAATGTTAAAATATTTCCATATGTAATTTTAGCTGTATGTACATTCAGCAGATTGATGGATATCTTGGTTCTTTGTTCTATTTCTATGGGTTCTGCCATCCTACTTTAATTTACGCAATCAAAATCTGTGGTGGTAGCCATTAGGGTGTGGAAATCCTGCAAACACCTATGTTGGCACTTCTTTTCATGTTTCTTAAACGGATAAACACTGAAATAGAAAATATTTCTGAAAGAGTGAGCAGTTAATTTAAGGTCACTTACTTCTGTTGTACAGTATCTTCCCAGAATATTTGCAGCTAACATATGTAAACTGTCTCTTTAGACAGTATTTCAAGCACCTTTCAGGGTTTGCTAGATTGAAAGTCTTGTCCTGTCTTCTCCTGTCTTGTTCTAGAATGATTCTCTAAAGATCTACTTTCATGAGATGTGGTGATACTCATTTATAGCCTTGTTACTTAAGCATCTGAAGGCTTTTACTTGATATGTGTACAGTAGGATAACTCTCTCAACTTTTTCCTCCTTTTGGTTATTGTAAAGAACTAGCTTTTGTCTCGTTTTCTCCCCTGTTATTTAGTCAGGACAATCATCCACTGTGATTGAAAACATACATACTATTATTGCTGCAGCTGCTGTGAAATTCAGCTCTGATCAACTTAATCATCTCTTTGTTCTTATTCAGAAGGTATGTCTTTTTATCTGAATTTAAATTTCATACTAAAACAGGGATATTGATATGTTTGAGCATTAGTCTACAAATCATAGATTAGGATTCAAGGGGACCTCCAGAGGTCATCTAGTGGACTAAATAACATTTCCAAACACACATTTCTTTTGAAACATATAATATGACTTTGAAAAGATTAAAATATTTATTTTAAATTACTCAGCTCCCATTATGCTAAGGATTTAATCTTTTAACTCAGGTTTTAACCATATTATTCATTCTCATTGCTAAAGTATGTTCAAGAAAAGATTTCATTACTGCCTCTAACCACTTGTGATAAATATTTGGAAGTGTTTGGAGAAATAGATCTCCTGTTAATGAAACTTGAGTTCACATCTAATCAAGCTGGCTTAGTGATATCACAGTAAAATAGGTTGTAGATGGAATCAATTAATTTTAAACTTGGCATTTTTATTACGTATTTGCTATTATAATTGAAATAATATTTCTTTGTCCTGCAGAGCTGGGAGATTGAGAGTGACAGAGTGCGACAAAAACTGTTGAGCCTGATAGGACGCATTGGTCGGGAAGCACGTGTAGAGACAACCACTGGAAAGGCATGAGAAATAAAATCCACTGTTAAGATAAAGAATAGAGTTGCATTTCTTTTGTAATTACTAGTGTCACTGACCATTTATGGTGTTCTTGTACAGGTTTTAGAGGTGCTTTGGGAACTAGCTCATCTTCCAACATTACCCTGTAGTCTAATTCAGCAAGCCTTGGAGGAACATCTGACAATCCTTAGTGATGCTTATGCAGTGAAGGAAGCAATCAAAAGGAGCTACATCATCAAATGCATAGAAGATATTAAGAGGGTTGGTTTGTCTTTGGAATTACTTTATTTTTCCCAAGACAGCATGCTATCCGAGCCTCAGGAGTGACTGGTTTTGGGGAAAACTTGAGTGGACTCAGGGTTAGAATTTTCAGGTGGAATCACTATTAAGGTATGTCAGCTTTTTAACTGTGTCCTTTTAATATAAAATAGCCTAGATTTTTCTTTGAAGGAGTAAATCATATTTTCTGGTTCATCTGTTAGACAAGTCTAAAAATACAAATTGGCTTTTTAAAACTCAGTAATGTCCTTTGTTTAAAGAAACAGGCATGAAAAAATGTTTTCTGGTATAAGAACCCATTTTGCAGCTGAATTTGCTAAGATGTTTCCTATACAGACCACTCAGTCGATCAAGAACAATCGATGTGACGGCGGCGAATTTGCCGCCGTCAGCGAAGACCCAGCCTGAGACAGTCAGTGGAGAGGGGCTAAGGACTATTGACCTCAGATTTAAGAAAGAAAACTATCGTCCTGAAGCTGGGACATGGGTGATAACAAATAGGCTTCTAGGAGTCTCTTCTATGAAATTATACTATTGTTCAGCATATACTTATGTGTAATTATTTTAACTCTTTTTATTACTAGTCATCCCAACATCATAATCCCCAGTTTGTGTGGGTAGTACCAGCTTTACGTCAACTCCATGAAATCACACGTTCATTTATTAAACAAACTTACCAAAAGCAAGACAAGGTAAGGCAGGTGCTAAACTATTTTGGAAGGCACAATTATGTCCATCAAATTTCTGCTTTTATAGCCAAGTTAAATTTAAAAAATGGTATTAATTTGTGGCACTATTTGAATTCTGAGAAGTTTAATGTAATGGTGGTGTCTTGTTACTATAATTTTAAAACAGTAATTCCTTGATACTCTGTGCTGTCCATTATATGTAAATAATCTTATCTCTTTTGATATGTCTGAATTGGCTCCCGTTGTTGTTTTTTTCTGTGCCATTACTGACTGTAAGTGAACTTGATTTGACAAATTTAAGGTAACTGACATTCAGACTAGATTAAACAGGTTGCAATTTTTTAATTAACTTTTAACTGAAGTAATAACATCAATTTTGACCTTAAGAAAATAGAAATAAATGGCTCCAGTCTACTACCAAGTTGTGCTTTGGGTTATACCAGCTTTGAGTGGAAGTGTTGGGCTTTGCATGTAGTGCTTTGCAGTGCTCCATTGCCAGATGCTGAAAGCAGTTGCCTTGTAGAGTGATTTGTAAATGGATGGGGGAAGGATGAAGGTGAACTTTCAAGACTCATTTGACAGTTTTGATAGTTTTTATTTTTTTAAAATGCAAAACATCTGACTGTGGCTGTTGTGGTGCTGCATTTCTTAAACAATTTTTCTCAATGTTTCTGCCAAGAGCATTATTCAAGACTTGAAGAAAAATTTTGAGATAGTGAAACTGGTGACAGGAAGCCTAATAGCATGTCATCGACTGGCTGCATCAGTAGCAGGTCCTGGTGGACTAGTTGGAACAACATTAGTGGATGGCCGTTACACTTACCGCGAGGTACTGAGCGCTGCTTTCTAATACTAGTTACTAGAAATTGTCAGATGAAACAATGTTATGAATCACCAAAAAAGCCAGGATCAGCTGAAACACAGAAGATTAGACAATGTAAAATATTGGACACAATGCACACTGTATCTATTTATGCTGCATTTCCTCCCTTCAAAAATTGCACCCTCTGTTTTGTAATTTGGAATAAAAATATATTGAGATGTATTACTTACCTATTAAATTATATGGTGAATAGCCTCTGTATTTTAAAAACAGTGGCATATTTAAAATGGCTGAATTTGGTGCAGACTACTTAAAACCAGAAAATATTTTCCCATTAGACTCATAGACTCATAGGTCAGAAGGGACCAATATGATCATCTAGTCTGACCTCCTGCACAAGGCAGGCCACAAAACCCTACCCATACACATTTATAACAACCCCAAACCCATGACTGAGTTATTGAAATCCTCAAAAGTGAGATTTGAAGACCTCAGGCTGCAGGGAATCCATCAGCAAGCGACCCATGCCCCACGCTGCAGAGGAAGGCGAAAAACCTCCGGGGCCTCTGCCAATCCGCCCCGGAGGAAAATTCCTTCCCGACCCCAAATATGGCGATCAGCTAAACCCCGAGCATGTGGGCAAGACTCACCAGCCAGCACCCAAAAAAGAATTCTCTGCAGTAACTCAGTTCCCATCCCATCCAACATTCCCACAGACCATTGAGCAGACTTATCTGCCGATAATCCAAATCAATTGCTCAAATTAAACTATCCCATCATAACATCCCCTCCATATACTTATCAAGCTTAGTCTAGAATATGGATCCATGAAACCATACATCCACAGGCACTTGTGGCAGTGTTATTGCACCTTTGATCTCTTTTCACAGTTGGCAGATTTTTTACATCAGGTGGTGGCTCAGGCTAGTCAGTATTACGGGCATCCAGAGCAACTTGAGTGTTTTCTGAAAAGATGCCTGACATAAAGTCTCTTATTTAAACTAGTGAAAATTAGAAATCATAATTGCAGGCCCTGCTCTGTCCACATGGAGTTCATTACAGGATCAGAGTCAGTTTTTCACACTTTGAAAAATGCATGATCATGAGACAGCTGAGCTTTAAAAAAAAAAAAAAGCGTGTTGTATTTCTGATTTTAAGTTCTCTTTTGGAAAGATGGCACTCAATTTTGTTGTTTCCTTTTCAGTACTTAGAGGCACATTTAAAATTTCTGGCATTTTTTCTGCAAGAAGCCACCCTCTATTTGGGCTGGAATCGTGCCAGGGAAATCTGGGAATGTCTTGTGACAGGTCAAGATGTTTGTGAGTTAGATCGAGAGGTAAGAAGCCCAAGAGATCAACATCTGAGTGTGGGAATGGAACTTAATAGCTCATGACTGGAATGCATGTATAGAAAATAAATCTTCTCGTGTTCGATGTCTTCAGATGCCTTACAAAGCACTAATGCATTAGACCCTGTTAGTGCAAGAATCATGTAGGCAAATGAAGCAGCTGTTTAACAATAAAAGACATACTCTTTGAACATTAACACCTGTTTAATTGAAAGAGAATGTTGGTCAGGAGATTTGGTGCGGGTTATCTAAACTTTGAAAAGTGGTGTTGGAGCTCTAACTTCCATCTGAACAGCCAGCAGTGTCAGACACTAGGAACCCTCGCTTAATGTTTTATGCAATAGATGGCATTAGTACCAGTGCCTGCTTCCCTAATGCAGCAGTACAGGCTTGTGTTATGTGTAGGAACCTTAGTCCTGGTGTGAAATCTGAACCTTGTGCTCTAGAAGAAAGATTACTATCTGAGTTATGCTGATACATAGTAATGCTGTGTGCAATAGCCGTGCATTTCAGGTGGTTACAGACTGCTGAATATTTTGACTATCCTTCCTTTTCATGACGAGTCTTTTTTTTAAAAGACTCTGCGCTGTTCACGATAGTCTCTGAAGTAATTTGAAAAAGCAATGTATTTTTGATCTTCAAAATATGGACCATACACTTATACAACTATACTCATTCACAGATGTGCTTTGAGTGGTTTACAAAAGGACAACATGACCTGGAGAGTGACATACAACAACAGCTCTTCAAAGAGAAAATTCTCAAACTGGAATCATATGAAATTACTATGAATGGTATGAAAATGTTTTTGATCACCAGGTCATAGGAGTAAATGTATACCAGAGTAGTAGAAAGTTGCTTTCTCATAAAACATTAGTTTTTAAAACCTGTGAAGAGCTTTAAAAACTGAGTTGCTTTTTTCATGATTCTAAATTTTTGCCCGATATTAAGAGTATCCTTTATTCTTCATGTATTTAATGTTTTAATTTAATAAAAACAGGAATTAATCCCAAATAAAACCTTTCATAATTTTTACGTACAGGTTTTAGTTTATTTAAGACATTCTTTGAAAATGTGAACCTATGTGATCATCGACTAAAACGACAAGGAACTCAATTGGTAAGTGTTTCACTTTCATTCCTATGAACAGTACATGAGATCCAGGGAACAGAAACAGCCATTTTATATGATCATATTTGTACTAAAGGTCCTTTTAGTATTTTCTTCTCAAATTCTTTCTTTTCAGAGGGTTTTACCTTGAGAAATTAAGGTTGGGATTTTGGTAAGTTCCCAAACCACTGAATGCTGAAAATTGATGTAAAAGGTCTCATCTTGGATTGGAATAACTTGGTGAAACTTGAGGAAAGACCAGTCCCAGTTTTCCTTTGTATTGTTAATGAGCAAAGGAAGTTCTAGTGTGTGTAACATTTTTTTGTTTACCTCTAAAGAAAAAATCTGTTGCATCTCTAGTTATTTATTTCTCTATCTTTTTTACAAGAGAGATGTTTAAGTTAAAATCTTAATTAAATTGTAATTATTTTTAACTTTGATATGATCCTGCACTTCTTTCTAAAATTAAATAAATGGCAAAAAATAGGTTGCAGTATACTTCTGGATCTGCTCATTATCAGGGACTTAATTTTCTTCAAACTTACCTATGTTGCTCATAGGCCTGCTGTGACATTTTGCAAGAATAAATATATCACCAGTATATGCCACTTGATTATGAGCATATTAGCATATGATTTGTTGCTCTTTTGACTTATGTGTAAAATAAATTCTATTCTATATGATGATGAACTCCTAAAATGTTCTTTGAATTCTTCGTTATTCCATTGCTTGGTTGAGAGAGATTTTTCTCAGAAGTCATTGTTTATCTACATGTAGACAAAATGGGGTAGACTTTAAATATCCACTGATTATGTAGATTTGAGTTTATACAATATGAACTAAATTTATATAAACATTTTTAGAGTTGACAACATGCATTGAAAATGTACAGCTTCCAAGATTTTACCCAAAAGATTTTTCCAGCAGATATAAAACAAGCATGATTTTATGATTATGCATGCTTCTAACCTGTTACTAAGTCAAATTGTATTTTACTTATGTCTTTCCTTTTGAACAGAATGTAGAAAAACTGGAGTTAATAGGAATGGATTTTATTTGGAAAATAGCAATGGAATCACCTGATGAAGAAATTGCTAATGAAGCCATTCAGTTGATCATAAATTATAGCTATATTAATCTAAATCCAAGATTGAAAAAGGTAAGTATAGTGTATCAAATACCTTTCTTGATAGCAGATGTGCAGAGGTTTAATACTCTGGATGTAATGATATATATTGCAGTTAGTTAGGGTTCAACACTTGGTCAGTTTACCATCGACCACTTTTTTTCCTCATGAAATTATTTTTAAAGTGCTAATGTACATGTTCTTCATACCTTCAGGATTCAGTGTCGCTACACAAGAAATTCATTGCTGATTGTTATACAAGGTTAGAGGTAAGTGGCAGACTTAAATCTGTTTATATCCCTAAAGACTGTTCTGTCTTTGTTAGTTTACCTGCAGAACTGTAGCAGTGTTTTGCAGCATATGTTACAAAAAACTTGTTTTTCAAAAACTAAAGAATACAATACTATGCTCTCTCCCAAAATATTGCTTATTCTTAAATTGAAATTTTATAGATGAGAATTCACTGGCTTCTGCATTTTAGCTGAAGATGTTTGAACTTCAAATTGCAGTGCAAACTGTATTTTATTGAAGGCTAGAATAATGAATTGTGATAAAGATGCTTGTTAAATTCTTTTGAACTTGAAAATCAACTTTGAGTGCTTAAGGAAGTTTTTTTCCTTCCAGGACACTATTTCTGCAACATGTAATGGAAGTACAAAAGCAACAGAATGTAGTAGCATTTTGTAAACTTTACTATTACCTAAATAGGAAGCTCTTTAATAGTTTCCATATAATTTCATCACTCCAGAATAAGCAATACAGTATAAATGCTGTTTTACATTGGTTCATCTTACATTCTAGGCAGCCAGTTCAGCACTTGGTGGTCCAACATTAACACATGCTGTTACAAGAGCTACAAAAATGCTTACAGCAACTGCTATGCCTACTGTAGCAACATCAGTACAGTCTCCCTACCGGTAAGTCTAAGAGGATAAACATAATAAACGTCTACACTTAGCATTCAAATGTATGTGCGAAGCATCTTGACAGTAATGTGTGTGTGAGGAGAGTAAATACTTCCTGTTGAATACAGCCTCACATTGTATATTCCAAATCTTTCTACAACGTAAGATCATTTTATTTTATTTTTTATTTTATTTTATTTATTTATTTATTTTCAAGAATACAAGGTAACTATAGGCCAGCAATACATTCTGGTGATAGTTCCTCTGCATGCGAATTACGACCAACTGGGTTTCCACAGTTTCAAACTGATGCTCTGCTGCATTGCATTTCTGGTAAGCCATTGGCATGCAGAGTCATCAACAATGGAATATGCAGCTTCTATAGCCCTTTACATCTCCTTGTACAAAACAGGTTCCTGAGTTGTAGTGCTTCCTTTCTCTACTGAGCAAGAGAAGACAGCGAGCTGAGAACGCTGAAGAACATCAGTAGGGAGAGAACATAGAAGGGAGGGGAATATGTTTGAACAGACTTAACTGGAGATCAGAATCTAATAATTATCGAAATGTAAGTTTTTGAGGCTGTTGCCTGGTCTATGCTACACAGTCAGTTAGGTCGGCATGAGGCAGCTTACGTCAACCTTGTTATGTCAGTGTCTACGTTACAGCCTTGTCCTGCCGATGTAAGTGCTGTACTTCACCAACATCGTAACTCCACCTCCACGAGAGGCGTAGGGCTTATGTCAGTGTAGTTAGGGTGATGCAGTGTCTATATGGACACTGTTACTTACTTTGCTGTTGGCTCTCTTGTCAGTTGGAGCCATGAAATTGACAAGAAAACTGGGCATCTGGAGCCCAGCTGGGTCCCACTTACAGCTAGGCGCTGTAGCGTAAATGAACTCTGCTTCTTGTCCTCCAGTGAGGGACAGTAAGCCCCAGGCAGCTTTCCCCCTCCTCACCCCCCCCCCTTCCAGCAGGGCACAGAGAAGGGAGCAGCCCACTGAGAGTCTGGAGGCCTGTAGGGCAGCCAGGTTCCCAGAAGAGAACTGCCAGCGGAGCTCAGAGACCAGGCTCTCCACTCCCCACACTGCCCCTCTTAGGTTGGTGGAAGCACTCCTCATGAGGGGACACACCACTGACCCAAGGAGGGTAGTTTGGACATGCACCATCACAGTAATTACTGTTGTGGCGGTAAGTCGACCTAATATAGGTCAAGTTAAGTTTTTAGTATCGACCTACCTGTTAGGGTAGTCCATCTCAAAGGATCACCACCAACAGTGTTCTTATGGACAAAAATTTCTTGGGTTTTAGAATCCCATAACTGTGTATTTGCAGAAAATGGATAGCAAAAATAATGACCATCTCCTTATCTGAACAGGAGTGTACTACTGGGCACCATGCCAAGTTTTGCTTACAAACAATCTTTACCTGTTTTGCATTAATGGCCCCATACATGAACAGCTCAGTCTGTGAACTAAGTAGGGGGAGAGAATGGTTACTTCGCACTGTGTAGTAAGTTCCCTTCTTAAATGGAATGATTTTCTGAAGTAGCACAAACAAGTCAACATCATGGACTACTATCTGCCAACTTGACTTTCTTTTTTTTTTTTTAGTGGAATAAGTTCTGTTTCTTGTAATATTTGTAATTTTGTCTTTGGGTTTAAGTTTACGACCACTCACATAATAGCTTTTCATGTTTACATTAAAATGTATTTGATTTCAGAAGGGATCTTTTTAAACAATCTCTATATAAGAAATCAGACTGAAAGTCTAAATGCTGAACTCCTCTAACTACCAAGATTATTGCACTTAAAAGCCATCAGATCTGTGGAGTAGGAGATACTGGGGGAGGTGGTTTGCCTCTCATCCTTGAGGGGACTGATGCATTTCTAAATTTATGTATTTTAGTCGCTGGGCACAGGGATGCGCCCTCTAGATGTGCACAGTGTATGTCCCCAAACCAAATATGACACAAGAAGTGCAGTTCAGGACTTTCACCCTGCTTTGCCAATGTGCCTCAATCTAGCCACAGCCGCTCAAAGAGCAAGAGTTGTATTTAGTCTCTACTAAATTCAGTCCTTGCCTTCAGCTGTTACTTGTAAGTAGTGTCTTTTGTGATTGGATTGAGACCACCTATTCACCTCATACTTTTTAAAATTTTGGATACAATGTTTAGGTCAACTAAACTTGTGATAATTGAGAGACTACTACTTCTGGCAGAACGCTATGTGATAACTATAGAGGTAAGAGATTTTCTTGTTATCATAACCTTTGTGTCCTTTCTCATAAGTAGACAAAAATGAAAATAGTAACTCAATATTTTAGCAATACTATGAGTTGTTCAGGACCATGCACTATAGAATCGGTTACTGCTCAATACTGGAAAATGTGTTTGTTCTTTCAAAATTGTTTTCACGGATCCTTTTATCTTTCTCTAGGACCTTTACTCTGTTCCTCGAACTATTCTACCTCATGGTGCCTCTTTCCACGGACACCTTTTAACGCTTAATGTTACATATGAGTCTACCAAAGATACTTTCACTGTAGAGGTATGTTTACACAGGTTACATGTGCCATGCCATATTGACCTTACTCATTTGTGAAAACATAGTATTCACTAACTGCTTCATGTTTTGTGGATGACTTGAAGCACAAGCCAGAGAAATGTAAGGGGCACAGCTAGCCTGAGAACCACATTTTTCTAAAAGTTTTGTGTACACACTATAATAATGGAAAAGTCTGTGGAAAGAGTATTTTTTTGCAGCACTTAGTATTAGTCACTTTCGTTCTATAGTTAGTCTCCATGGCTAAGAAGACCTTTATAAACACCAATAGAGGAGCAGAAAAACCCTTATAAAATGTCAACAGAACACTTAAAAAAAAAAATCAGGTCCTGATGTTTAAACAGCTTCCACCAAACTATATTTCATTTTATTTTACAGGCTCATAGCAATGAAACTGTAGGAAGTGTCAGGTGGAAAATAGCAAAGCTGCTGAATTCTCCTGTGGATAATATACAGATATTTGCAAATGACAGTCTGGTATGTTAATTGGTATTTTTTATCTTGTGAGTTTGAATTTTTCCTTTTACAAGAATTAAGTGTTAATACTTTGTTGCAGCTAACAGTAAATAAAGATCAGAAGCTACTCCACCAGTTGGGTTTCTCTGATGAACAAGTACTTACAGTAAAAACATCAGGAAGTGGAACCCCATCAGGAAGCTCAGCCGACTCCTCAACCAGTTCCAGTAACAGTAGTGGTGTCTTTAGTTCATCTTATGTGATGGAACAGGTACAGTATAATAGACTGTAATCTGTTTTTACAGTGCATACTTTCATGAGCATGTCACAATTGGGGTGAAGTGGTAGAATAAGTTAATGCTATGGTTTTTCACTTCCAGAGACTTGGTTTCAAATTCTGCTAAATATCAAAATGGGGGAGTTTTTGGTTTGTATTATAAAATCAGTTCACAATACCAGATTCATCTCAGGTGGTTTATGATTGGAATAGCAGGGGGTACTACAGGTCATAATGGTTTGTGTTTTGACAGACCCAGAGAGTGAAATAACTTGTCATTTTCAGTCAGTAATGAAAAATCCTTTCCCAGAGCTGCATGGAAAAGCCTGTGCATGGAAAAGCTTGTGCAGTGTCCACGTACTGTGTGGGTGCATCACTCTTTGCTCATTCCGGGACTTAAGAAACTCTTAATTCTGAGCATTAAATACACACACTTTACAAAAAAAAAAAAAAAAAGAAAAAAAAAGAAAAGAAAACCACTGAGACTAAGTATTTTTTTAAAAGGTGGCTTTGATTTCAAACAAATTAAAACAAGTAATTAAAGAGACATCACCTTTTCTAATCCAACTCAAATAACTTGATTTAAAAACTACCTTCAGTCTCAGGTGTGCTGATTGTGCTCTGTTAGCTATGTATTAATCACCTCTGCAATGTCTTTTGTTAAACTTTAATTTTAAAAAAATAGATATTTGCATTTGACTTTAAGCTTATCTGATGATTTGTGGGCAATTAATTGTAACACCTCTCACTACACCGTGAATCTTAGGGTGTGTTAAATTAAAAATCTGGGAGTGAGTCAAGCTGCTAACTGTACCACTATGTCATTACTCTCAAATTTGTAAGTAACATTTAGCCCAGAGAGCGTCTTTTGTCCAAGGTAGATGTGACACTGGTGTTTCTATTGGAATTCAAATTGTGTCTTTGGCTAGAAAGTAGCTGAGAGATCCCTGGGTCATTTGCTTCAGCGGAGAACCCCACAAATAGTCTAAAGGAGGGAGAAAACCCTTCATAATTGTGTTTCTGCTTAACCCTCAGGAGAAATCCCTCCCTGGAGTAGTGATGGCTCTTGTGTGTAATGTTTTTGACATGCTTTACCAGCTTGCCAACCTAGAGGAACCAAGGTAAACAAGCTAAATTGTTGTTAAACATCGGAGAAATGCTGTTGCTAAAAGTCCCAATTAGCTACATAATGAAAAATTGTTACCAATTTATGTAGACTCTTGTCCTGTATGTAGCTGAGTGAATCCTATGTTATATGGAATAATTGCTTTGAACTTTCCAGGATAACTTTGCGTGTACGGAAGCTTCTGCTGTTGATTCCTACTGACCCAGCTATTCAGGAAGCACTTGATCAACTAGATTCTCTAGGAAGAAAGGTATGGATTAAAACCATATTAAGTCCTTGTCTCTGGAGGGCTAAAAAAGAGCATTTGCCATTGACATTTTGTAATACTCTGTTGGATGTTCATTCATTGAAGTTTTCAAGCTACATAAAACTTCTTAGTGGTTAAGCAGGATAAAACTGTTTCAAGACTTTAATGCTGTGTTTGTGTGGTTGGGGGCTTGTTACTGGGACTGTACAAGATGCAGTTCAAAAACCTACTTCTGCTTTAGCTGTATTCTAAAAGTTCATGTTTATATCTGTGCTTCTTCCTCTCAGAAAACACTGCTGTCAGAATCAAGCTCTCAGTCTTCGAAGTCCCCATCCTTGTCTTCAAAGCATCAACACCAGCCCAGCGCTAGTTCAATACTAGAAAGTCTCTTTAGATCTTTTGCCCCTGGTATGTCCACTTTTAGAGTGCTCTACAATTTAGAGGTAAGAAAATATTTTATCAACATGCACCTCCAATTTTCTACCATTGCAATTAAAGCAATGAATAGTTTGTGAAGTCCTGCAAAAAATACCATACACTGCTAGAAATTTATCATCTGAACTATAATGAATCCATTACACAAATCAAGTGATGTAAAGTGATGATTATGTAGTAACAAAAGATTCAAAAGAGCTTGGAGCATGACGTATGAAGCTTCCCCTTAAGGTTTCATTGCCCACCTAGGCCTCTGTTGTTGTAATTGTAAGATGGCTTTTAAATGAGTTAGTAAGCAGAACAGACATTTTTATGATTTGTAGGTTTTTCTCTGCCATCATACAAGGCTTTAGTTATCAGTTTGAATCTTTGGCTGGATCTGCAGAGGTTCTGAGTGCATGCATCTCTTTTAAAAATGAAAGGAATCCATTGGTGCTCAATATGTTGGAAAATCAGGCCATGTTTAATTTGGATTGTTTGAATTGATTATTTTTACTATAAAATAAGCTCTCAATTAAAATGAGCAATCATCAGAAGATTTCACTGAAGAGATGCAAGGGTCTGACAAAACACAGCATTAACTACCTTTTCAGAGGAAATATGCCAAGAACAACTATAAGGGCCCAGGGAGGGGCCTTTTAAGGAGCAGCAGTTAGTGTGGTGTACTGTATTTCTGAATCTCCAATTAAACAGGCATAGAGCTCTAATGGATACAAGTTCATCTGCAGGAAAATGGTTGACTATATTCCATCTACTTCATATAGGGTAGTCTGGGTTGAGTCTTTCACAGTCTCTCCTGTTGAAGCTGTTTCTTTCTCTTTTCCAATGACTATTTAAACAAATGTAGTGAGCACTGTTGTAGCCATGTTGGTCCTAGGATATTAAAGAGACCAAGTGGGTGAGAAGTTGGTCCAATAAAAGATATTACCTTACCCACCGTATCTCTCTCTCTCTCTCATGTGAAGCGGGAGTGAGAATGACTCTCTAGCCTGGTGGCACTCACTTGGTAGGTGGGAGACCCGGACTCAAATCCCTGCTCCAGTGAACTTGGTCTTCTGCGTCCCAAGAAAATGCCCTACCCACTGAGCCAAAGTGCATAAGGGAGGCACTACCACTGTCATTGCTTTCTGAAACTATTTAGTGGGTTTGTGCCAAATTTGCAAATAGTTATGCTGAGGGGAAAATATTTGCAGCTCTAGAGTTGATTTAATCAGGGCACTGAGATATTGGGCAGAGCCTGGGGATGAGTGTAAACTAGTCTGAAATGCTGCAGTGAGGAGAGTAGGATGGGGGGCTGCAGGCCTCTGTGGGCTGACAAGACCAGAAGATGTGTAAAGCATTTGGAACAGGGAAGGTTGTTAATCACCCACAAAAATATCATGTTTGGTATGTGAATTATTCAGGGGTGAGGAGGTAGGCCTTTCCAACTGGGGAGTGGATATATTTTTAGCATATTTTAGGGAAGAAATTGTTAATCTGGGAACCCAGGTGGGGGTGAAGGGGAAGGCAGCTAAACTTACTGCTGGTGGCTCTTTGTGGCAAATGTCCAGTGCATACTCTTGTTCCACAGGAGTCCAGTTCCCTGAGAAATTGGAATTGGAAGTGGACTAAGGGGAAGACATCTCCTAAAGTAGTTGAGGGGTCAGGTTGGGGCTCCTAAGGTCTGATGCAGAGAGGAGACAACCTCCTTTCTCCAGCCCCTTCACCTTTTGTACAACGGGATATCTGAGCAACAGGCTGGGGACCAACTGTGGAGTGGTGGGTTGCTGATAGCAGCCCTCCACCAAGTTGAAATGATTAAGGATGAAATCATGACCTGAACTGTGTGAACTATTGTTGGATAGTTCCCAGATGAGCTAAATTAAACTTGCAGCCCAGTTAATCCATATCCCTTGTATCTTGTCTTTCCGCATGATTGGAAGAATGGGTCAAATGCTATCATAGACAGGATGACTCGTTACCACTCTGTTACAGACCCATCTAGATCATTATGTACAAGTTTGGAGTTCCATTGCCAGCCAGTATTGTCAGCAGCAAGTTAATTTCCTAGTGTATTTGGGGCATAATTATCCTTCCCCCTAGAAACAATGGACGAGACATATGCCCATCTCTTGTCCGTGGTGTCTCCAAAGCCTTCTGTAGGAGTTTTCGTAATCTCCATTTACCTTCGTATGTCCTATCCATACATCAGTTCTCCACCTTTTCCATACCACATCCCATGTTCTAACAAAAAAAAGTTTCAAGCTCCTCCTCCAGCTAGCCATGAAGAAAGGTAGGGTGGTTGTAACGCCTTCTCCCCTCTCCCCCAGGGCGCCAAAGAAAAAACCAACCTGTTTGCGACTCCCAGATTGGGAGAGAGCGATCTAAGTCACAGTACAGATACCTTCCTGGATGAGAGGATTCTATTTTGCACATAAGTAACAAAATGCTTCTTTCCCAGCAGTGCGGCTGAGGAAGCAAACCTAACTAAATATGTCTTAGATCCAATAACTAAATGGACTATATTAGTCGATTTGTTCCTGAAGTTCAGTCACATATAATGGAAAATATTCTTTTCTAAAAAGACAGAATTATTTTTAATCCCTCATATTCTTTTAGCCTGCTAATGCTGTTGAACACAGAATATTAGTGTGGTTAGTTACTGCAAAATGACTTGGCAAATTTGTTACTGAGTCACAGACACAAACATGGAACCTTACGAAGTATTGCAGAGAATTGAAAGGCAAGATGTGTTCTTTCTGGCTCTTGTAATAGTAAAGATTCTGCAGTTGGAATAAGTAAATAGTAAGAAACTTGTGTTAGATATTAAAGGAAGATGATTCAACTCTGAGTACACATGAGGAGCTCACCTGTTGGATGAGCAGGACCATTTGGTCACTTTTCTGACCATCATGGCACTTCATGGCACTCACCGCAGAGAAGGCTGCCTTAAGCTTGCAAATGAGTGGGGCAGGATAATGACAACATTCCTAAAAGCCGTACAGTTTCTTGGACCCTCTTAATTTTCTTTCACACCTCAAAAGAAAAGTAGAAATTTAAAATAAAAACCTTGTTCTTCAGAGCTCTTATTTACTAGTAGTTATTTCCTTGGAATAACATCTTCTTAACTAGAAAGATGGTAGAAATGTAACCCTCTAAAAGTCCCTGCTACGCCTAAAGAAGCATGTTAGTTAAGACTCTTCCTTTCTTTTTAAATGTGAAAAACAAAGGGGAAGAAGTTAGCCTTTACTATTTCTTTTACTGTGTCAACCATTTATCGTTCTATCAGTCACTTGTCAGAGAATGCCTTCTGGTTTTAGTGTTTTTAAAATATTGATTGGGTTTTTATTGGTCAGATCTTTGAAAGGCTGTAGCTTTGAATTACTGGCAGAGCAGGCAAGGTTGAGTCTCAGGGTGAGACTGCCTGGTGTATTAGATGCTGCTTCTAAAATGCTATGGTTCTTGTGTACACCAGTTATGAAACATTTATACTTGCATGCATTTCAGGTATTGAGCTCCAAGCTGATGCCAACCGCAGATGATGAAATGGCAAGAAATTGTGCCAAATCTTTCTGTGAGAACTTTCTGAGAGCAGGAGGCTTGAGGTTAGACCTTAGACACATGTATTTTTTCCATAACACTAACTTTCTTATCAGTGATAACTTAATAATTTCTGTAATATGCTCTAACACCCTGCTTATAGTATAACACCCTTCCATAGATTTTCAATTTTTTCCATCTAGCAGTATGAAAACTTAAATGGATTGGTCCTGTGAACTACCTTGCAGATTTTATTACTTTCACAAGTAATACAACCACTCTGTATCTACAGTATGTAGTGTATAATGTCTATAGCATTAAAGTCTTAATCAAAGCTAATTCATTTGCATTCTTGTTTTTTTTATGATAGTCAGTATTTGGGTGCTAAATAATTGGTCTCACTTCAATTCAAATACGCAGGTGTGCATATTACACAACCTCCCCAGCTGACACTAGTTGGCATTTTTAGCAGTTTTAGAACAGGCCATCAATTGGGCAGTGCAATTGAGCTTTCCCCTGTTATCTATAAAAATGGTCCCTCCTGGTGAGAGTTGAGACACAATGGACACTTTGTGACAACGTGCAGAGCTGCTGTCTGTACTCCTACTTATCAAGTGATACTTCGGTCAGCACTAAGTCACTGAGAAAGGAGAGGAAAAAATACCTGGAACTCATTATCAACAGTTTCCTTTTTTAGACCGCTTTATAAAATAGTTTCTCCTATTTTTAAGTCTGGTGGTGAATGTGATGCAGAGAGACTCCATCCCATCAGAAGTGGACTATGAAACAAGACAGGGAGTCTATTCCATCTGCCTACAACTTGCAAGGTATGAGATTGCCCTTCATTGTAAATAAGGCCACTAGTAACACTAGTTATATTTTTTAGCAGTTTGCCTGTTATCTTGAAATGTAACAGTGCTTTGAGTTCTGTACTAAAACTCTGGTTACCCAACAAACCTGACTTTTTGTGTGTTTAGGTTCTTACTTGTTGGCCAGACAATGCCTACCTTACTAAATGAGGATATAATCAAAGATGGGGTAGAAGTTCTGTCCTCCCGTCCATTCCGTAATGTGAGCCGGCAGGCTAGCAGGCAGATGTCCATTTGTGGAACACCTGAGAAGTCATCCTACCGACAGTTGTCCGTTTCTGACAGGTCTTCCATTAGGGTGGAAGAGATCATACCTGCTGCACGGGTTGCAATACAAGTAAGTGAAGGTCTGACAGTCTTGAAGATCTAGCAGTGTGCATACTGTAGAATGAAAGGAGAAACTTGCTCTTAGTTTTTGGAGTTCAACATAAGTAATGCTGTGAAATTGGTTCTCTGTGCACAGGTCTCAGTTCAAACCTAGGAGAGAATCCAGGTTCTTCCTCACTACTCTCACCTGGACTTTTATTTTTAACTACAGTGTCTCTCTGAAAGATCTATAACATACTGAAGTAGTAAAACAATGGGTTGGCTAGTCACACAGTTTTGCCAGGGGTATTTGAAGACACTCAGCTGTAATGTGCTTTGCTGTTCATTTTATTTTACATTGCATTTGTGTCACACCGTACCATCTATATAACATGGTAACATGCATAGGATTTCAATTTAAGATTCAGTTGGTACCTTCCTACCAGGATGATTATCTTCAAATGGGAGAAGAGTCTTTCTGTAGTAACTCTTCTTTTTGTTTCAAAGACAGTGCTCACTGGCTTTAAATGAAGTCATATTAACCTCTGTTTCACATGAGCAAAAAGTCCTTGTGTTATGGAACTAGATAGAGGGCAAGGAACAAAATTGAATGGAAAGTCCTTGTGGCTCCAAAGATACGTTCTTCCTTCCCTTGTGGTAAAGGAGGCTGCTGGGTGTGGCAAAAGTAACCACTTTTTCCTCTTCCTTCAGACAATGGAGGTAAATGATTTCACGTCTACAGTGGCTTGCTTCATGCGACTTTCGTGGGCTGCTGCTGCAGGACGACTTGACCTAGTGGGGAGCAGCCAGCCAATAAAAGAAAGTAACACTTTATTTCCTGCTGGGATTCGAAACAGACTTAGCAGCTCAGGTACATCACTCATAGTTGAGACTGCATCACTTAATCTAAACAAAATACTTTCAACTTACTTCAGTTGTGTAATGCTTCTAGAATTCTTAAAAGTTGAATTCCTTCTAAATTGCTACGTAAATCTACAATATTTGCTGTATACTTAAGTAGTTTTGAAGTTCTTTTTGCAGAGAAATGTTGATCAGAGCTTCAAAAGCTTTAAAAAACACAACTGATTATTATATTTGTTGTTTTTAATCTAATGCAGGAAGCAATTGTAGTTCAGGAAGTGAAGGAGAGCCAACAGCACTCCATGCCGGAATCTGTGTGAGACAGCAGTCTGTATCCACCAAAGATGCTCTGATTGCTGGAGAGGCCTTGTCTCTACTAGTTACGTGCCTACAGTTACGCAATCAGCAGTTGGGTATGGAGTAGACTCTGATTAATTTATACTTTCAGGATAATGTAATAAGTGGGGAGTCAGGTTTTGAAGATGAACTAATACGTTTTGTGCTTTCTTCCTTACTGAATTTTGCTCTTGTTGAAGAATCTCAAGTTTGCAGATATTGTTTAATTAAAAAAAAGAAAAAGGAAAGGAAGTTTTAAGTCTGCTGACTTCCTTGGCAAGATTTAATGTTAGGTGGCATGCTGATATTTTTGTAAATTTATCAAGGTAATTGTGATACAATATTTCAATCACTTTTTAACAATGAAATAGTTTCTTTATTCAAAAGCCATAAATTATGTAACTTCACTTTAGAACCGGTGCTTTTGGAATGATAAATAATATGCTTTAATTATCTCTTTGAGGGATATCTATGATGAAAGCAAATGAATATGAAATATTTGGGATTGTCTACTTAAATGATAAATTACCACAAGTGTTTCATTATTGTAGACATGCTGCATTGCTTCTTGGCTATTATTATTTTCTTCGTTCACTTTTTATTGCAGATTAACATTTTTTACACTGAAATCTTCTCCAGCATTCATTTCTGAAATAAACTGCAGCAGCATAATAAACAAATTTTACAACAGTTGCCAGGACTATGTTTCGTAGGCTTTGATTCATGAAGCTACTTGGATCAGTGGAACTGCTTATATTCTCAAGTACTTCGCTGAATCACGGCTTTAATGAACTGTGTGTGGTGGGCACGTTTACTTAATGTTAGCATCGAAATGGTTACAGCTTGGCTTTGAAATAAATACTTCTGCTGGTGTTACTGCGTGCCTAGCTGTAAATTCAGCCATAGGGCTAGTAAATCCGTTCACTAGCACTGGTGCTTTCACATACAGGGAGGCTGAAACCTTTATTGGAGAGAAAAGGGGAACTGTCATATTTATATTAATAATCCACAATCTATGGAGTGGGAGAAATTGGTATGAGAAGATTTTTCCATACCAATGTATCTCTCATCCTTGGTGTTAGGGGCATATATTTTTGTTCTAGTGGTACTTGAATAAATAAATATAAATTAAATAACAATCAGTTCCATTATGGCAAAGAAACAAAACACACTGACTGGGATTGTTTCATTTTTAGGCTCTTTCTACAGCTTGCCTTGTGTAGCTGACTTCATCATTGACATTCTACTTGGATCACCAAGTGCTGAGGTGAGTGGCTGTAATTAAGATTTCAAAGTCATGTATTGAGGGTCCCAGTGAAATATAACGTCTTGTTTGCATTACTGGGGTCAGACAAAAATATTAATTTCAGCACTTTCAGTATCTGATTAATACATTCTGTATATAACTCAATTAGACATCACTGATTGCAGTATAATCCCTGTCTCGGTTAAAAATTATACCTTTTTATAGTATTATGTCACACAGTGAGTATAATCTTGATTTGTTTGCATCATCTATATGACTAGCTGTCACAGGGCAGGGTTACCTTGCCCTGGATTCCTGCCATAAATCCTGTGTGAAGGCTGTTTTTGGAAAGTTCAGCACCAAGTGTTTTATTTACAGCCTGAATATAACTGAACAAGTTCCCCACAGCTCAAAATCCTTACATTTTTTTCTAGGCACAGGGTGGGGGCAAGGAGGGAGAGATCTCGCATCACTGAGAACCTGGACTTCTCAGGCTCTTTCTTCCAGCGAACTCTTCTTCCTTTTGTCTCTCTCTTTAGCTGTCCTCAAGTGATGAACTGAGCCACCTTGTTAATTGGTTAATTGTTCAGTCCTTAATGAGTTATCTCCTGAATTTGCCTCATATGGGGATGTTTGCCAAGTACTCAGCCTAAATCTACTCTCACTCTGTCACGCCAATGGTAGTTGAAAGTAAGACTATGCTCACTAGTGAATAAAATAACCCAGTTTTGGGGAGTTCTGAAGTCTAACTCTATCACTCTTCTGGTCAGGACTGAGAATCTCACAAGGGGCTGTTCTCTTCAGCCCTCCAGCCCAAAGAGGTTTGGATGAGCATATGAGTTTTTAGGTGTTCACCCAAACCTCTGAAATATGAAGCTAAATGCAAAAGCCTCTTCACATTAGTTTTTATTTGTGACTTGAGAGCAAGCCCTGAAAAGTCTGGGTGTTCTGAAAGTCAAGCCGCGCTAATCTGGTCACATAGCACATGCTGTATATTTTATGGTAAGTAGTTTTTACATTTTCCCTTGTCTATGTTTACAGTTCATGTTACATTTTTTAGTATACCGCAAAATATATAGCATGTCCTCCATGATCAAGTGAACATTGCAGGAGCAACCATAAACATTTGGGGTTTCTTGGCATCTGGATGCTTGACTTTGCAATCTTAAAGTTTTATTAATACTATTTTTATTCTTACATTTCCTAGAGTATTTTAAGGAATAAGAGGTGGATAAATGGTATGTAGCTATCACAGCACCCACCACTTAAAAGCAGCCACCTTTGAGGTGAGACTCCACTCAGAACAAGCTTATAACTCTAAGGGAAATTTAGTAGGCACAGTGCAGTTATTCCAGTTGGAGTTTGGCCAGCACCCCAGCTATGAATAGTGCCACAGTGCCTTTAAAGACAAGTGATTAGAACCTTGCTTTTACATCTCAGCCAAAAAAAGACACCCTTGTCAACCCTCGTGCTATGTTAAGTCATTGGTTCAGTTCTGACTGGCAGGGAAGAATGCTATCTATCAAATTGCCAGCACTTGCTGGTTCTTTAGAGGTGTCTCATTCTAGGATTGACTCAGATCCAATGCTGCTTGCTTTTGAGATTTGAAAGGATTACATATGGAATGATGTGCTTTGTAATGACTCCCCTGAAAAGGTCATCTGCAAGGGTTGAAACAGAGACCTGTGGCTCTAAAAGAACGAGTCTCTACTGCTTAACCTGAAGGACCCAGGGCCATCAGCTTAGAGGCAGTAGCAAATTAATAAACACCTTGACATGGTGTTGCCACCACAGGGGGACAGAGTCACACTCTGTCTCAGTCTGTTCAGATTTTCCCATGTCTAATTTATATATGTTATAGGTTTCTACTAAGTAAGTGCACCAATGGGAACGTGCAATACAGAGTACTTAAAATGCTCTTGTTTCAGATTCGTCGCGTTGCCTGTGACCAGTTATATACCCTTAGTCAGACAGACACATCAACTCACCCAGATGTCCAGAAACCAAACCAGTTTCTCTTAAGTGTTATTCTCACTGCCCAGCTGCCTCTTTGGTCACCAACCAGCATCATGAGAGGAATCAACCAGAGGCGAGTTATATGCATGTTTGTTCAGAACGGAAAATTCTCAAGTTTTAGAAAAAAGTTTTTGCCTTAAGGATTTTCAAAATACATGGAGTCTGAGGAAGATGTAACTTTATGGATAGCAGAACTGAATTCTGGGGTTGTATATCCTTTCCCTCTGAAGGCTTACAAAAACAGTCCTGTATATCACACCTGCCAGACTTCTTAAAGTTTCTTGTTTTGCAGTAGACAGTGAACATTAGAGTACAATTCATTTGTATCTTCAGACATAATCTTCAGATCTTGGTTGCAGCCCCTGTGGCAGGATTACATGCATGGAAGTGCCAGTATGCGCAATAAATTTTATTCAGGAGAGTTCAGACTGAATGCTAAACAGAGAGAGTCGGTTCTTTGACCATTGTCTGAAACCATCAGTTGTGACACCAACCTTACATATTCTTTCCATACCTGCCCATTACATTTTAATTAGACTATAGATATCAATTCCATTGACTTTTTCTGAAGAATACTATTTAGTTGGGAAGTTGAGTTCAACATTAATTTTGAAATGCAAATTCTAGGTCCACCGTGGTAGAAAAAAAATACTGTAAGAAGTTGAAGCATCTTATCCTATTTCTATCAACTTTACATGATCATCTAATAGGTGGTTTTGTAAGGTGAAGAGAAAAAATTGAGTTGTCAGTCCAAAGTTCAAAAAATGGCTGCTATGAAGACATCTGCTTAGAAGCTACAGTGGTGTGCATGTGGAGGCATAAATATGTAGATCTATAACAATCATATGGTTTGGTGAATGGGTGCGATATTTTAAAGTCTATGCAAAAGTTACTGATTTTATTTAAAAACCTTCTTCCCATTTGTAATGTCTCATATTTGTTTTAGACTCTTATCCCAGTGTACAGAATATTTTGACCTGAGATGCCAGTTATTGGATGATCTCACTTGTAAGTATGTGTTAAAAATTGGATTGAGAACTCTAATATGACATTTATATAACAACCAGAAATGTTCTCGGTACCTAGACATTTAAGACAAGTCCCTGCCTCCAGAGAGTTTACAATCTAAGTAGACAAGATGTTTAGAAGTCAGGAACTGGGGGCAACACAAGCTTTTACAGTCATGCTTTTTAAAAATGGTTCATCCTTCTCAACTCTTATTGCCTGTAACCTTGCTCAATACTCATTGTTTGTTTTACCTACTTGTAGATTTTTATTTTCAATTTAAGGTTCTCTCCCTTTCTTACAAAATTATCGTTTGCTTGTTGTCCCTTATATCCTTCCCCATTTTGTCATATAGTGACACTTGGCTTTTGACATGGCTGCATCCCTGTCAGGCCTGATTTTCAGAGGTACTCAGCACCTGTCGCTCTCAATTCCTCAAGTTTAGGTGCCTAACTATGAATTTACGTTCTTAGCTTTAGCCATGCTCATTTAAAAATACTCGCCTTAAAGATTTAGACTTATTATTTTACCTTTCTCTACCTCTGGTTATAGTAGTTATACAGTTACATACATTTCCCTCTTTCATGTGATTAATTTCTCTTTTGACCAATTTACAATGAGCATCAATAAATTGATGGTTGGTGAGCTCTTTAGTAAGCTGCTTGACTAAATACCTGCTCTTTATGTGAAATGTAACGTGCTGTATCCATTGTTAATGATGAAAGCTGTGAAACTCCTGGGGTTGTCTTTTGGTATTTTAGTTCTCCATGTTTGTAACTTTGATTTTTTTTTTCTGTTTCCTTTTTTTCATGCCATAGCTTCTGAAATGGAGCAGTTGAAGATCAGCCCAGCGGTAATGTTAGAAGATGAGATCACTTGGCTGGATAACTTTGAACCCAACCGCACAGCTGAGTGTGAAACCAGTGAAGCTGACAACATTTTATTAGCAGGGCACTTGAGACTCATTAAGACTCTCCTTTCTCTATGTGGGGCAGAAAAGGAAATGCTCGGTAAGTGTACTTTTGTGTGCCAAAGCACAGAAACCAATTTGAGTTTGGTCTCTTATTACTTGGTTTTGTTTAATAAAGAGGTAGGCGTGTCTTTGGCTATATCTACACTTACGATGGCATGTAGAGTACAGGCACTACACACGGAGCTACACACAGCAATGAAAAACAACCTACACATGTCCCTGCAGTGTGTAGCTATGTGCCACATGAAAGGGTCTGGCAGCGAGGAATTGTCAGAGCCTTTCTCCGCTGCTGGAGCCTTTCTCTACTGTAAGGAAAGGCTCCGGCAGCAGGACACTATGCTGCTAAAAAATAGCGGTATGGACATTGGAGTCACTACTTGCTCGTGTACAATGCACATGTAAGGTATGTACCCTTGGGGTTTAGGCATTTAGGGCACTCTACTCATCAAAGCAATGCTTCACCTCGTGCACTGCTGTTTATACCCATGTTAGCTGGGCATGCAATGTCTGTTAAGTGTACACAAAACTGTGTAAATCAAAAATTGTAAGTGTAGACAAAACTTTGAGGTCATTTTATATCAGAGGATGGGGTGAGAGGCTACTGGAAAAACTTAACTGAGTTAGTAACCATGTTCTTCATTGCATTTTTTGGGGGATTGGGTATTTAGTGGACTATTTAAAGACACTTTTCTCTTCCATGGTTGGTGTGGGGGGAATTTACAGAGAATGATAGCTTTGTTGCTGCTTCACCGCAGCTGCAGCATCTTAGGAATTTTGAGCGTATTTTCCTTGGATAGTTCCTAGCATCTGATTTTAAATATCAGTAATGAAGAAAATAGAACAGTTCATGCTGCTGCTGAAAGGCTAGCATGGTAGCATTCTAAATTGGTGGCTTTCTTGATATGGACAAGTTTGGCTGTCAATTTGTAGTAATCAGGCAGATATTTAACCAGAGATGTGGATTTGCTTTGTTACAGGTTCATCTTTGATTAAACCACTATTAGATGATTTCCTCTTCCGAGCATCTAGGATTATCCTGAATAGCAATTCTCCAGCTGGCAGTGCTGCCATCAGTCAGCAGGACTTTCACCCAAAGTAAAGAAAATAATTTGCATTTTTGTTCACACTGTATAAGCTCTTGCCTAGCTAGAGGGCAAACTGGGACTGTAAGCCATGGGAGTTAGTACAATGGGTCTACATTCCAGCAATATCTTTGAGTACTTTAATAATCAGTTACTTGTGCATTTGATAAAGGACTGTGCCAAAACTTGCCAATTCCTGTGTTCACTTAAACTCCCACTGTCTCTAAATCCCAAAGGACTTGCCTGTCCATTCTGTAAAGAACTTCATATACAGCAGAGAGCTGCACACAGTGCGTATGGTATCTAGGCCAAGAGGTAGTGGGGGATCCTCTATCCTGAAGAACATTCATCACTATAGGGAGATAACTTTCCATCTGTGTGTTCCAACTCGCTTTATAAATAGGGGTCTCCAAGTTCCTTTAACTTTTGCAGAAATCGGCCCCTGTAAAACCTAACACTGATCAACACACTTTCATCTGAGGTAGCTGTTTATATTCCAGAGCATCAACAAAATGGAAAAAGTTAGTGGCTTTTCCTGTCCCTCCAGTCTGTCATTGCTCTATTGGTGGTGTCTGTTTGGTACTTCTAGTTTCCCCAGCACTGTAATATTTGCACTTCTCAAGTGTTAAAAAATAGAAATAATAGCAATCTCTTCCTCTTTCAGAGTACGTCTGCACAGCAAGCAGAACCCTATGTTAGTGGGTCTCAGAGCCTAAAGACTCTGGCTCGTGGGGCTTATGCTGCGGTGCTAAAAGTAGCTGTGTAGACATTACAGTTTGGCCTGGAGCTCAAGCTCTATACCCTAGTAGCACCATAACACAAGCCCTGTGTGATTCTGTAGAGCCAGGCTCTGAGACTCATAGACTCATAGGTCAGAAGGGACCAATATGATCATCTAGTCTGACCTCCCGCACAAGGCAGGCCACAAAACCCTACCCATACACATTTATAACAACCCCGAACCCATGACTGAGTTATTGAAATCCTCAAAAATGAGATTTGAAGACCTCAAGCTGTCAGGCTTCTGCTTGCCATGTAGCTGTCCCCGTACTGGCTGTAGGAGAAATAGCTTAGGTTTTTTAATGTGTGAGATGACCTTATTGACAAATTGAAGAGATGAACTTTGCATTTAGTTTTGAATGCCAGTTAGGTCTGTGATCATTCTTATTTCTTGTGGCAGTGAGTTGCAGAAGCTAGGTCTAGCTTCTGTGAAAGTCCTGTCTTCTGCACTCGTGAGTCTTTCCATGTCAGCCAACAGTTTAATGGTTCTAGAGGTACAGAACTGTTGTAAAGGCAAAGGCAGTCCCCTTTTTGGCAAGTGCTTTGAATAACAGTTTAAATTGGACGTTGCATGATGTGTACTTGATGCGTGTGTTGCAATACAGGGAGCTACTGTATTTTTACCAGTTGGAGCATTGTGAATGTATGTGGCTTTATTTATAGCTGAAAGTTACAACAGTGAAGTGTGAAGGTCACAAATGCATGAATTGTTATGGAAAGAAAGGACATAATCTCCTGGCTAATTGCAGATGGAAGAGAGTGTCTTTTGTGTCATGGCTGTTTGGGCAGCCAGTAGCAATGGGATGTCCAGAAGGCCCCAGGGCTGCAGATTGATTTAGTGGTCTTGAGAGCGGATTCCCCTGACAATGGAGAACATTGAGGAGGCAAGATCTTTTCAAGCTCTTCTCTTTAGCAATGAGCATCACATCAGCCTTGCTTAAGGTGTGATTTAGACTGCTACTGTTCATCCAGATACTGATCTGAATGCAGAGAAAACTGGGAGTGCTATTTATATTTGGTTTAAAGGAGGTGTAGAATAGGGTGTCTGTATAATGCTGCTATATTCTCTCACCAGCTCTCCCAACGTCATAAAGATGTTGAATAATATGGGGTCGATGATTAAACCTTGTTGGACTGCGCAGATGAGGGCTCTGGAGATAAAGGAATAGTTGCCTAGAGTGATTCTCTAGGTTTGGTCTAAGGACGTGAAGCATTTAAGTACTCCTCCATTTCCCCGCAGCCTTCTGGGTGCAGGACAGGAGTATTTGTTGATCCAGAAGTGTCAAATGCCGCAGAGGGGCCAGCCAGATGAGTATGGATGCATTTCCGTTGCCTATGGATGGGAGGGGATCCACCAGAGCAAAAAGGTCTGTGTCTGTATCGTACCCTGGCCTGACCCTGTGTGACAGGTATCTCAGGATAGTGACAGCTATTAAGCAATGTTAAAGACTGTTTTGGATTTTTTGGTATCTTCTTGAGTCCCATGCTTAGAAAAGGGAGGTTAGATACTAAGCAGTAGTGTGCAAGGTTGCTAGCATTGAGCTGATGGTTTACTTAGTACTGGTTGGATTTCAGCATGTGTTAGGGTGGATCCCCCAACACAAAGGAGATGCTGACTCTTTCTGATAGGGGAGGTCCAAGGTGTGGACTCTGACCATCTAAGTGTCAATCATGAGTGGTGACCCTGATTGCCACCAAAGCTTCCATAACTGTTGTGAAATTGAATTATTTGGCATTATTTCTGGTCCCATATGTGCTCAAGTTGTTGTGTACCCTTGAACTTAGCTTTCCCAGTAACTGATGCAGAAATAGTGTCTTTCAAAAAAACTGCTTGCTAAGAGGTTTTATCTAATTCTTAAATTTGTAGTAATCACTTGGTTTTTGCAGTTTTATATATTTTGGTTTGTCTTGTCTCATCCTTCCATCTTCAGGGCACTTACATACCCTGACACCACTGACTGCAATAAATACTAGGCCTCGGAAGTACACTAGATGTTCTTTTCCTCTCTTGGATGTCCTCAGTTTTTCTTCTGCTGTGTATTAGCCACAGAAGTCACCTCTTGGATGGGAGAAAATTTCATGTGCAGGACCTTTAGCTTAAATGTACCTCTTCCCACAAAATGTGTAGCATTCAGTGGTAATGAAACAGAGAATAAAATTCCCACAGCAAGCTGTGAATCAGACTATCCCCAGGTCACTAGTCAACTTTTGATTTTGTTTTCCTTTGGCAGTTAGAAGTGGGTTACACAATCTGACTAGCATAACTTGCCAGAACTAAAAATTATCGAACGTGAATGTCTACTAAATAGATCCCACTTACGGTTTTCTTTCTAGGTGCAGTACAGTGGATAGCCGATTAGCAGCTTATGAAGTGCTAGTGATGTTAGCTGATAGCTCACCTTCCAATCTTCAGCTTATTACAAAAGAGCTGCTTTCTATGCACCATCAGCCTGACCCTGCACTTACCAAGGAGTTTGATGTAAGTCAGATGCCGTGATGCAATTCAGATTATTCAGTGTGATTTGAAATACTGTTTTTAGCCACTTATCTGTTCCAACCACAGTGTTCCAAGGCCTTCATTTTAAAGTAATGATCCGATCTGAAGTAATGCATACCTACTGATCTTTCCCAAGAGCAAGCACACTTTTGAGTATCTTAGGCAATTGTCATCTTGACAAATAAAATTATGGCCTAAAAATCCCTGACTGGGTGATTTCAAAGTTACACAACTTAGTTCTTAGGTATCTTATATTCAATATTGGGTATATAGCCAAATACAACAATTTGTGTGCATCACACTCTCAAACTTAACCCAGATACTCTGAAATTTATGGAAATGTTGTTTAACAGCAGCATACCTTTTTATAACACTCTATTTAATAATATGATTTACAAACTGTTGGAATCTATACTTTCTATAATCTACTGGTACAGAGAAATGTCGATTTTCCCCTTAGTATCTCCCACCTGTGGATAGTAGATCCACATCAGGATTTGTGGGGCTGAAGAATGGTGGTGCTACTTGTTACATGAATGCAGTCTTCCAGCAGCTATACATGCAGCCAGGACTCCCTGAGGTAAGTGCAAATTTTAATTTCTGACAAATGCTTCCCGTCAAGCCATAATTTGAGTTTTACAGTAAATCAGAGCTGAGTAAAGAAAAACTTTTTTGGTCAAATATTTGCTGAATACTGCAAAATTACTCAGATTATCTTAGAAATATTGTTCAGTCAACTCCACTATAAATTCATTTAAGTCCAAAATAGATTTCTGTGATCTATTAAAAACTTAGAGTGTGAGAAATATACTGAAAGGCTTAGGTCATGCAAATTCTTAAGAGAAATGATAGGTTACAATTTCAAAATCAGTTCTTAACAAGGAATTTTTTTAATAGATCGATTGTCTAGCACTGCAATTTTTATCTAAAATGTAAGTTTTCACAAACTCAGTTTTGTCTTCTGGGAACACTTGTGCCCAGTTCAAACACACAATAGTAACAGAATTACTGATTTAAATTCTTGTGTGATATTTTTGCATATAAGTCATGTTATAGATGGTTATTTTTCCCCCTAGGCATTGCTTTCAATTGACGATGATATGGACAATCCAGATGACAGTGTATTCTATCAAGTTCAATCTCTCTTTGGCCATTTGATGGAAAGCAAATTGCAGTATTATGTACCTGAAAACTTTTGGAAGGTATCATTTCCATTTTATTCAGCCTAGATAACTTTCCTAGTTAGTTAATATGTGGGACTTGGATTCAGACATAGTGAAACATGTCTATTTATGACTTACTAGTAGTTAAAAAATCTGTCTGTCGATCAAATACACTTTTTACAGTATGTAGAAGCCATAAACATGTTTTTACACTGGTGGGTGTATGAAACTGGCAATCTTTTTGGTTTTATAGATCTTCAAGATGTGGAATAAGGAACTTTATGTTCGAGAGCAACAAGATGCCTATGAATTCTTTACTAGTCTTATAGATCAGATGGATGAATACCTCAAGGTAGAAGTGTGGAGTGGTTTCTGTTGTGTTTCTGGTAGGGCTTTTTGTTCCTGCACCTTTGGAAAGTAAGGCAGTAAAAAGTACTATGTAGTTCTTAACCATTTTAGTAAAGTGCAACAAAATTTTACTAATATTTGATCATAACATACTACAGAAGTTTAAAATGAACTGTAGTTTTGCCCTGTTGACCTTCCACCCTGCACACACATTGACATTACCTATTGGATAGGCTTTTGGGGAATGTGGTTTTAATAAACTCGGAGAAGTTCATAGCTTGTGGCTTTAGCACCTTAAATCTGCTAACCTGGTTTATTTGTATAATTTCCTTGTGGTGTCCAGGATTCTGGCAAACAGCTTTGGTTACATATGTTTGGTAAGTAAATAGATTTCCTGCCACTCTGAGCCATTCTCATGAAGGGTCAGATCCCCACCACTTAATTTCCTGGTGGTGTAGTTTTAGATCAAGACCCCGCATGGTTCATAGCCCAAGATATGGTATCTATTCTAAGGCCATGGTATAACAGTTTTGTTTGTTAATACTGTATTTTGGGGGAGGAAGGCAGTTGTTCCCAAGCTACTCTCCTGAATATGATCATTTTGGGGGAAAGATGTGAAAAATGTTGTTCCATGTGAGCTTTTAGAAGGCAGAATTAATCGGATGTGTTGATGTAAAAACAGGTGAATTTTTATTTAAATTACACAGATGGTTCAGTGAAGCCAGTTAAATCATGCCTGTGTTATGGACTCGATGATGTGAGGCAGAGGTGCATTGTTTGAGACTAGGATTGAATCTTTGTTTCCATTGATTCTAGTTAGTGATAAGGAAGGGGCTGAGTTAAGGTGCGTTTGGGTGCCCTTAGCTGTTTGTTTACTGGCATTCTAAAGTGTAGGGCCAAGAACTATTCTCAGTGTGTTCCCCTTAAGTTATTGATAAAGTTGTAAATCTCTATCTATTTTATTAAGATGGAGTGTTTGGCTTGGGAATTTTCCTTTGGCTAAGAGTGGCTCAGTGAGATCAGTTCCCATGGAGCTTACGGTTGCACAGGGATGAACCATATGCCCCTTCTCCCCATGCCCATTCACCTTCCCACACCCAAAAAAGCTTTCCCCTCCCTTCTTTCTCACCCCACGTATGTCAGTCTCTTCCCATGACTGAGTGAAGCTTTGTAAAGCAGACTTTAAGAGCAGTTTCTGGTCTACTAAACGGCCCATCTTATTGTTTGCCATTAGCCAAAAAGTACCAGGCCTACCTAAACCAACTCTCCCTATCTGAATATGGAGAGCTCTCAGCCATAGTTGCATTGGAGCCATAGGATATGCAGGAATGGTTTTAATTCCATCCACAAACTCATCTCTTTCTAGTCTTAATTTTAGACTGCCTTGCTTTTCAAATTTTGTGGACATGCATGTTGGTGATAGTTTAATTAAAACACTAAAAATCAAAGGGGGTGTGTGTGTGTGTGTGCGCATATATATGTAGTACTCTGAATTCAGGGTGAGGTAAGATAACATAATAACTTACCTTCTGCAGTTTCTGCTTTTGTACTTTGGAATCTTAACATTGCATTAGCACACTTTTTTATGTAATGATTAAATTGGGACTAAATTCAGGACACTGCTCTTTGTACATTACAGAAATATCCAACTGATACTTTAACTTTCTATCTTCAACAGAAAATAGGACGAGACCAAATATTTAAGAATACTTTTCAGGGCATCTTCTCGGATCAGAAGATCTGTAAGGACTGTCCTCACCGGTAAGTAACTAGGCAATGTGAGGAGTCAGTACATCATGGAGTTTGCTTCTGTCAAGACTGTTGCAATATGTTGGTTAAATTAATAGATGTGGGAGGAGGAATACACTTTCATCTCTATTGTAACCTTAGTTTTGCAAATCCCTTTAATATTCACGGATCATTTGCCTCATACAATATAATTTCCTAAGCCTGTGTCCTATAGGCTCAGAATTTAGGACCACTTTTCCTTCAGCCCAAGCTTATTCCTTCCATGTTCTTGTTTAAAATGTCTTATATTAATGTTCGGTGTTATGTGATCAGAGTCTGGAACCTTCTTACCTAGTTGTACAATACCATGGGATGTCTCCACTTGTTAAAAAGTAGAGCAGAATGCCACTTTGTGAACAGTTGATGACTAACATGCTTCCAGCACCATGTCTGTTACAGGAGAAATGTAACATTCCCAAACTAAAATTCTAAGGCATTCATAATTCCTTACATTGGTCATCAAATATTTACTAATTAGTGGCTCCAAAATAGAAGCTAAAAATGAGAGCAGGAAGCCTGTAACCATTTGATGGCCGCTTTTAACAGATCAAAGAAAATAATTCTAAGTCATGTTTCTCTTGTAAAGTCAGTTAGGTGAAAGAAAATAATCTTAATCAGCAACTGAACTCTCAACAAAAGTGAAGAAAACACTGACCAGAAACTGTAACTTTCAGAGTTGATCCTGTTTTAATAAGTTATACTTTCCAGAGGTAGCTATTTATCTTTACGAAAACTGATAAATAGGTAGATAGTTACTTGTCTATGGTCACTTAGCAAGCCAGTAGCAAAGCTGGGAATAAATCTCATATTTCTTAATTCCCAGACCTTTGCTCTAACAATTAAAGATTCTACCTAGGAGCACGTGTCTAAACTAGATACGTTTTGCTTCATTCTCTAATATTTTAATGTTTTTTTTCCCTCTTGAATCTAGATATGAGCGTGAGGAAGCCTTCATGGCACTCAATCTAGGAGTCACATCATGTCAAAGTCTGGAAATTTCATTGGATCAGTTTGTTAGAGGAGAAGTTCTGGAGGGAAGTAATGCATACTACTGTGAGAAATGCAAAGAAAAGGTATTGTACTTCTGTAAGGAGAGACTAAAATGCACACTGTGACGTAGTATTTCCTTGTTTTCCACATGGATGTAGGAAGAAATATTTCATAATAGAGAGCAATATTTTTCATTCATGATCACAAGATTAAATCCAAATATATAGCCCGAACCAAACATCAAATTCCATCTCTTATGACTTGAGTTTCATATATCATGAATGCTCAGATGAGCAACTGGATAATTTAAGATATTTTTTCTAAAGGTGTAAATAACCCACTCTGCGTAGATTCTAGACACATGGGGGTGGTGTTTGTGTTTGTTCCTAACTTCCATCTGGCACATTTGTGTATTTTGGGACATTATTCCTTAAAAATCATTTAGGCTAGACGGGAATCATACAATATTTTGTAATTAGTATCTAGACAGAGTTGACTTTCTTCTCTCTTTAAGAGGACTACAGTGAAGCGCACATGCATTAAAGCTCTACCCAGTGTGTTGGTGATCCATCTGATGAGATTTGGATTTGACTGGGAGAGTGGACGTTCCATTAAATATGATGAACAGATAAGGGTAAGAGAACTTTTCCATGTTGTGTCCCCCCCCACCCCTCCCGGCTCCTCTGAATTCCCATTTTTCCCTTCATCCACAAAAAAAGCATTTTTTCAGAGACCATTGTGCAGTGATCTTCTCTGCAGTAATAATTGAATGTAGCTCCTTTGGAGCCTTTCAAGGGCTGAGTCTGTTGTCTTCACTTTACTCCCAAGTCCTTGATGGCCTAGAAAGCAAGAGCAAAACCTGCTTAAAGAAATGCTGGGTAACTTTTACATTGTGGGGATAAAAGACTAAAGCACAGCACTCTCATTAGATATTTCCAGTGTATAAAGCATTGTGAGTAAGTCTTTGTATTTGTATACAGCTACACTAAGCTGGTAACATATCAGAAGGTGTCTTAGTTTAATCCAAGGTGTTTGCTTTTAAACAGTTTCCTTGGATGTTGAACATGGAACCCTATACTGTGTCAGGAATGGCTCGCCAAGATTCCTCTTCCGAAGTTGGTGACAATGGGAGAAATACAGATCAAGGAGGTGGAGGATCCCCGCGAAAAAAAGTTGCCCCTACAGAAAACTACGAGCTTGTTGGTGTGATTGTGCACAGTGGCCAAGCACATGCAGGGCACTATTATTCCTTTATAAAGGACAGGAGGTAACGAATGACAATGATCACACACGTTAGTGGGTATGACCAGAGCAACTGGGTCTGAAGATGACTTGTTTTAAAAGGAACACCCCAGGTTCCTTGTTAAACGTAGTGAGTCCTTTAAAGCTACCAACAAGATGCGAGCTACTGAAAAAACGTAAGCGCTTCTGGAAAAAGTTGCAAATCTAGTGTGAACTAAGGTCCAATCCTGTAAGCTACCCCAGTTAATGTCATTGGGTATGTCTACGCTGCGTCTCAGAGTGAGCCGCCCAGCCTGGGTAGACAGACTTATGCTAGTGAGCCAAAAACCACTGCGTAGACACTGCTTTAACATTGTAGTTGGGACTTTCAAGCCTCTGGTGGAGTCAGGGACTGATCTCTAGCACAGATGGCAGCATCTATACAGCTATTTTCAGTGTGCTCAGTTGAGCCCTGCTATCACAGGTCTGCCTACCCAAGCTGAAATGCTGTGTCCCAGATGCAGTGTAAACATACCCATTAGGGTTCCATCCAGGCTTGCAAGATTGGGGCCTTCTGTGATATTTGAACATTAGATGACATGTTTCATTCTCTTGAATTTTAAATCACACCTTTCTCATTAAACTATTTTCTTTTGCAACTTTAAGAATTGTTTTAAGCCCTTGTTCACCATCAAAGCAGGCCCAATCTCAGGAATTTCATTTCTAGAGAACTGTTATTAATTTTAGGCACTCAAACTGAGCTTGTAACTTTTTACTTGTCTGTTGTGTTTGACCATAGGGGATGTGGAAAAGGAAAATGGTATAAATTCAATGACACTGTTGTTGAAGAATTTGAGTTAACAGATGAAACCTTGGAATATGAATGTTTTGGTGGGGAGTATAGACCAAAAGTATATGATCAATGTAAGTATTAATAGAGGTTTAATGAATAGTGGCTTTGTTTCACTGCAGATTTAGAATTAAGTACATTTCATCCAAAGATATTAGGAGTTATTTCGGTTTAACATTTTGACTCAGCTTGAGTAGAATTAGAATGGCTTCAGTTACATTTTGACTAGGAAACCCTCCCAAGCAACTTTTCACAAAGTTTCCCACATTACTAAGGAATGTGTTAACTGCTTGTAGAGATGGTTGAATAATACATACTGAACCAAACACCCTGCAGCCCCTCACCTTATGTGCTTATGTCCACCAGAGCAGATGGAGTAAAATGGGTTAAAATTACTTTATGTATCTTCTCTTCTGCATTACTTTTCCATTGAGTTATGTTTCTCTTGTAGGGATTATAAAATTAATTATACCTACAGAGACTGACTGAAACGTCATTTTTCCTTAAAGCTAACCCTTATCCCGACGTGCGCCGGAGGTACTGGAATGCCTACATGCTATTTTACCAGAGAGTCTCTGATCAGAACTCTCCAGTCTTACCAAAGAAAAGTCGAGTCAGCGTTGTACGGCAAGAAGCTGAGGATCTCTCGCTGTAAGTTTATCCTCCTGTCTGCCTAGGTATTTCTGATGCCATGATATCTAGACACTATAGACAAAACTAAGACTAGAGCAATTCCTGTCTACCAAAGGAGCATGCTGTCTGCCTATCTTTTTAAACCACTTAATGTGTACTTTTTTATTGCTTCCATGAGTAACTTTGCATGCTCCCACCTCTGTTGAAGTGAGAGGTCTGACAATGACTGCAACAGCCTCCAAAAATATATACTTTATTAAGATGATATTTTGCTGTTGGTATATTGAAATTTGCATTGCAAGATTATTTCAGGATTCAGTTATCCACATTAAACTTGTCTGTCTCTTAGATCTGCTCCATCTTCACCAGAAATTTCACCCCAGTCATCACCTCGACCACACAGACCCAACAGTGACCGTCTCTCCATCTTGACTAAGCTGGTCAGAAAAGGAGAGAAGAAGGGGCTTTTTGTAGAGAAAATGCCAGTACGAATATATCAGGTAAAGAACTCCAAAAATAGTGACTGAATGCAGCTTGTGTCAATTTATTCTTAGGCATGTCAGGTGAAATACATTGGTTTGAATATGACCCTAATGTAGAAGTAGATTTGTTGAAAACAAAACTGGATTAAAGGTGGGAAATGATTTCAGGACTGTTTGACCTGTTCCTATAGCCATCAAGCCAATTCTAATAACTAATTATATAGCACTGTACTTTATAACATATAATTCAAAAACAGATTGACAAATTCCCTGCCTTGAAGAATTTCTAGTTTAAACAATCTAAATGAACATCATAATTCATGTACATAAGGGAGAGTGAAGAGATTATTGATGTGAACAGGAAGGATGTAGTCCTTGAAGTCAGTGTGAAGAAAAATAAAAAAGGTATTTGGTAGATAAATGGGAATTGTATCAGCTGTTTTTGTTTTTGGAATAAAGTGTGAGAGCAATAAGGTGAGGGGAATGGAGAAACCAAAAGGAGGAGAAGGAGACAAGATCACATACACAGATGTTACCTCTGACTATGTAGATCCTTGAAGTTGACTTGGTAAGATTGGCAGCCATTGTAGGTAGGGAGGTTTGATCACATAGTGGAAGCAGTGGGAGTACAGGAAGATTTGCAATGCAGTATGCCATTAAAACATTTAATCACAGAAACAAAAATTTGTTTTAAACTTATTCTGAGGTTTCTTCAAGGAAGCTTTCTCGGGGGAAACTGCATGCATGCACCTTACCATGATTGTTTGTTTGCCCATGGTAATTCTTAAGTTCCAAGAGCTTGTTTAGCACATGCTACTGATCCTAAGCTTTCAGTTTCTTGACATGTAGTCTAATAATATTCCTAAATACAAAAAAACTGCAAGCTATCTTATGCAGGGCAAGTGGATAAAATTATTCTCACTCTGCCAGTGTAATTCTTGCCATGTTTTGGGAGGAAATAATTGCCTTTATGGAAGTCTCCAGTACTAACTTTCCCCAGAGCAATACAATGAGTTCAGAGCACAAACAAGTTAGTTGTGTGACTTGTTTACCAAACACTAGAGATCCTTCATGGGTAGGTAGGATTGAAAGCTTAACGTGAGCACTGTAACCTGGGTTTCTTGCCTTCCGTTACTAACAATAACTACTTTTCCTCTCTAGATGGTGAGAGATGAAAATCTGAAATTTATGAAGAATAGAGATGTGTATAACAGTGACTATTTCAGTTTTGTGCTGTCGTTAGCATCTCTGAATGCTGTAAGTAGCAGGATTTTAATTCTTTGGTGCTATAATATTGGACAGGAGGGCACATGTAAGGCTGTTTGGGCCCAGTCAGAAGAAAGGCAGCCAGGTGGATTAATGGAATTCCTGTTTAAACTCTTCAGTATCTCCAATCATGGTTCCCAGTGACAGCATCTGGTTAAAAGCTGATGCCATCTTCCTGTTCCTGATCATGGAAACTGTTGTCCTCTGTCTACAGTAAAATGTACAGAATTATTATTTAAATTTCTGTAATAAAAATGATATGATGGGGGTGTAAATTGCTATTCTCTGACTGGACAGCATTCCCTTTCTCTATAAAGGGAGGATCACAACTGATATTAGACACCTTCCAATAATTCTTTTTCCAATTGTTGAAGTTTGATGTAAAACGCTTCCAATTTTCAAGGGACATTATTTGCATGCCTACCAGCTTTGATAGATGCACTCTTGGGAATCCTACAGTTCACATAATTCTGTCTACTCACAATAATGGAGCAGTAAACAAACCAGCATCCTGCATTTGGTGTGTTCTTGAGCAAGTTAGTTCATGTTTTAACAAAGGTACAGTCCTAGTTTAGATTGCTGTTGTATTCTGAGCTAGAGATTCTTCATTTTAGTGTTGGTAAAATTTGGCTGCTAGTGTGTCTCCAAATGAAGCAAAAAGTTTAAAGTTAAACCTATGTTAACTGATTCTTTCTTTTCAAATATGAACAAAAAAGTGGTCCTGCTGGACTAGAATGAATGTGTTATTTCTTTCAGACTAAGCTAAAACACCCCTATTACCCATGTATGGCAAAGGTGAGCTTACAGCTAGCGGTCCAGTTCCTCTTCCAAACCTATCTACGAACCAAGAAAAAACTCAGGTGAAGATTCATTTTAGCGCCCTATGGGCATACCTGATAAGATTTGCTGGCTTGTAAATCCTTTAACTTTTTGAAACGTTGCATATAAAACCCTTGACTCCACAAATGCTGTTGATATTCACTAGCACAGCAATGCTCTCCAACTCTGGGATTCCAAATACAAATGGAATTTTGCCCAACACAAGAAAATCCAGGGAGGGAAACTTGACAACTTATTTCTACTACATTTGTCTGTTGCTGTGGGTGTTACCCATAACGTTGTTATGGGGATAGAAAGGACTATAAAGGATTTAAATACAAGGAAAATGGTCAAAGCTTTAATTAGTGTGTATTCCGAATTGAGAAATAAAACCTCTAAATCCTGGTCTTTTATGACCACAAGTAAATTCTTAGTTTTAAATAAATACTTATTTTCTGAATATTGCAGTGTCTATAATGTTGGAACCCACTCTTTGGATTTCAGTGTAGGAATGGCTTGGCTGGATTTAAGAGAGTAAAATGTGATGCCTGATTTTTTTTTTTCTTTGTGATAGCCAATATGTCTTCAATTCAAATTAAGACATGGGTCCTTTATACTCTGTAGACAGATGAAACAAAGAGAGGGTCTAAGTTACTGTAACTTTTTTAATTCTTAAGATATTTCAGTGGTGGAAGCAGTAGCTCTCCAGAAAAAGGAACCAAACCATTCCCCTTTAATTGACTAGTCGGATCCTGCTGTCCTGAAAGCTGCACAGCAGCAGAACTGCCTCTAGAAATGCCAGATCTTGATTATCAGAGAAGAAAAAGTCAGATACGAAATTTTTTTTTTTACTGATCCTGCTGTCTGCTTCATTAAAGGGTTGATACAGAAGAATGGATTGCCACCATTGATGCATTGCTTTCTAAAAGTTTTGATGCTTGTCAGTGGCTAGTTGAATATTTTGTTGGGTCAGAGGGACGAGAGCTTGTAAAGTAAGTACCAAATTCTCTCTCAAGTCACTATAAGTAACATTTCATAAAGATGTGGTTTGTCTCATACTCTTAAAAGTATAAGAGCTGTTCAGTGTCTTCCATATCCCTTAGTCAGATGTTTTGAAATAGTATTTGTCATTATATAATTAATTTTTTTTTCTTGAAGAAGCCAGTAAGTATAATAAAATAGTGATCTGGAGTTAAATGGAGAAACAAAATTTTAATGTAGTTTTAGAGGTTGCGTTGAAATGCATCTTAAAGAGCTTCTGTGTAGCTCTTTGCTAGTTCGTGCTACAAGACAAAGGGAAAACAATTAAATGTATTTAACAAGATTGTTTTCAGGTATTCTCAATTTTGTTTCTTTTACAAAGATGTAGAAGGTAGAGCATATTCTTCAAATAAATTCATCCACTCACTGACTCTTCTACAGTGAAGGGTTCCCAACCTTTTTGAGTGAAAGCCCCACTAGTTAACACTAGGTAAAACACGTGCCCACCCCACCCCCTCACCAGCCATAAACACAATGACCCCTATAAACACACAATGCTGCTAATAATAACACTAAATTACATAAATAATAACTTTTGCCTAAGTAAGGAGCTACGCCTTCCCTGGCGCAGTCACTGCTACATGCCCCATGTCGCCACGCTTCTTCCATCCCTCATGGACTGAGTGTAATGGAGGCAGACCTCTTGCAGATTGGCCTGGGCTGCTCCAGGTCCCCGCCGGCACAGGGCTGCTCCTCTCTGGCCAGGCACTTGGCCGGTTGCTCCTCCACTCCGCAGCAGCATCAAGCTACGTTCTGGGCGCCCGGTGTGGAGCTCGGGGGGCTAAATTACCTCAATGTTACTGAAGCCTCGTGGACCCCCTGTAATCTTTGGCGCGCACACCTCAACCCCTGAAGGAGGTCCCGCCCCCCAGATTGGGAACCATTGTTCTAGATAAACAATTTAATGGTTCAGGTTCCTCAGAAGTACGTTATCAAACAGCTTTTATTGTACTTAATAGAAGGGGGAGGTAATTTGTGCTCAGCAAACAAACCCCTGTGAAATATGCCATTGAGGTCTTATCTCAGAATGCCTTTCATTGAGAATTCTCGAATGATTTTTCAGGTCTCAGCTGTTTATGAAGTGGTTGTTTACAAAAGCTCTTCAGCCTAGTTTATTTTTTACTTAGAGGCATTTACATTAAATCCTCCTTGCACTATTCCAAGGTTTCAGTGGGGATTTGTACAGCAACTCTTTTGAACATCATAAATCCAGGTCATTGCTGGTAGCTATTACAGATTAAATGATTGGAGAGCTTAAAGCTTAATATTGGCTTGTTTTAGGATTATAAAATAAAATTCATTTTGCATCCCAGGCCCTTTTAATTTCTTAGCGCATATTCCAAGGTATTAGAAAGATTCTTGATCTAAGTTTAAGCATTTTCTAAATTGTATTAAATACTTAGATGCTAAATCTCAATTATTTTGAGGGAATAACTCTTCAGCTGTCATGCTGTATTTCTGTTGGTCACCTGATCATTGTATATTTTTGGCTAACTAGCAATAATAGTCACTAATTGAGGCAAGGAAATTCAACGTTGACATTCCTTCTGTAATTTTAGTTGGTGTGAGAGAACCCCTAACTTTGAATGGCTTTGGGTTTTTTTGTATCAAACTCACTAGTGTTTAAACAGTGTTCTCTCTGAATGCTTTGGAGTATTTTGGATTTCATATTGGGAAGTAAGTTTGCTGGTTCTTGTTCAAAAAAGGAAATATATACTGTGTAGGCATTTCCAAGGTACCTATCATGTAATCTAAGATGAAAAATGTTGAAGAGGAGAAGAAAGGAGATTGTGTTGGTAGTTATGCTCTTATGAAATTGCCTCTTAGATTTTTTTATTGATGAAGATTGCATGGTAATCATGACATGTACAATATCATTGTTCAGGGCCATTTTGTGGGGAAAGTGCCAGCTCTCAGAAGCTGAGGCAAGATCCTATTTAATTACTTCTTAGTGGCCAAGAACATCTGTGTTGCTTCAGACTGTCAATTACTGAATGCTAGGAATCTGCTTTGCTACCCTACTGTATGCTATGTATAAGACTGCTGATGGAGGAATGTTGATTTTGCATTTACAGATGTCTCTTATGAATTGTACTATGACTTTAGTTTGGTCTTTTAAAGTGATCAAATGCAGTTTTGCTGCTCTGAAAACAAAAAAACACTGGAAATTGCAATAGTAGCAAGCAGGAACACAAGACTCAACCCTTGTTCTTTTACGTAACAAATGCCGAACTTCAGCATGAAGTGGTAGTGTAGACAAACCAAAGATTTGATCCCAAGCTCCCTTCAGCTTCTTTGTGCATTTTCCAGGACTTTCCTGCTGGAGTGCAGTGTAAGAGAGGTGCGAGTTGCTGTAGCCACCATTCTTGAAAAAACGCTAGACGGTGCCTTGCTTTATCAGGATAAGGTCAGTGATATTTCATTCTGAATTAGTGTATTGATTTTTGTAATGTTTGCCAGAAAATGCCATGCACCTCCTGTTAATGACCAAAGCAGAAAGCTTTAAAAACCTCATTCTCAGTAGTTCTTCAGTTCTTGAATCTCTTTGTGCTCATTTCCTCTAACCATGGTAATACAGTTTACACCGGTTTTGGAGTCCCAAGTTGCGTATTATGAATGTCTGGCACACCTTGTTCGATCTCAATCTACACATGAATAGCAGTTAAATTTGCTAGGGAATGACATGCACCTTACTTTTAAGGGCTGAAGTTTAGTTAAAACACAAGATTTCCTATAAAATATATGAATAACATTCTGATTTGTTGTCTCAAAGAGAAGCTGTTGTAAGAGAAATTGAGAAAATATGATCACTGTTCTATGCTGCTAGCATTTTTCCATGCATTGCCAGTGGGCTTTTAAATTAGTGTTAATTGCCAGACTACAGTTCACAGTTGGAATTAATTTCCTAACTTTGTATATTGACTTTTTCAGTGAGTGCTTCTGTGTGATGTATTAGGTTAACTCTCGCATGGGGAGGAAGACATTCTTGCCCCTTAGGCCACTGTTTAGGAAGTTGTCTAATTAAGCCTTTAAGGAAAGACTGCTAAATGGCCGAGTGAGACAAAGCTGGCCAAGTTCCATTTCTCTGAGCAAGTTCTGCTGAATATTGATACTTCACTTTCATTTTTATAATGTACATAACGTTACTGCCTGGAAGGGGAAAGCAGGTTTTGACTGTGCTTCATCCTGATTTGATTCTTTCTCATTACAATAAGTACATCTGAATATAAAACACAGTGATATTAACTACCCCTTAACCTTGATATGGGGGTGTTTTGAATGATTTGTACAGTAGACAATTGCTACTTTAATATAAATACTACTTTTTGGCAGTTAAAAAGTCTACATCCGTTACTGGAGGTGCTACTTGCTCTGTTGGATAAAGATGTTCCAGAGAACTGTAAGAACTGTGCACAGTACTTTTTCCTGTTCAACAGCTTTGTACAAAAGGTAACTAAATGAACTAAAAGCTTTTCAAATTGTTTTAATTGAAAAGGACACTAGAAAAGGAACTATTTATGGATATCCTATAACCTATTTAGTGATAACGAGGACTTTCCAGAATTCAGATAAGTGAAACTCCTCTCTCTGTAAAGTACATGTCTTTTTGAACACTAGATTGGGACAGAAAAGTGTAGAAATACAAGCAATGTATACATGTTAAACCGTGCCTGTATTGCTTAAGGTCTTGTCTACACTAGCACTTATACCAGCAAAACTTTTGTCACTCAGGGATGTGAAAAAAAACCACACCAGAGTGAAGTAAGTTTTGCCAGCATAAGTGCCTGTGTGGACAGCACTGTGTCGGCAGGAGACGCTCTCCCACCAACATAACTACCGCCGCTCATTTAGGTGGTTTTAACGCTGACGTAACACGGCTACACAAGCACTCTTAAGTGTAGACTAGCCCTAAGTTTAAATGCAATCATTTGACTATTTAAAGAAATGAAGGCTAAAAGGTTTGCGGTAGAAAGCTGAATAGCTGACAGGATGGTGCTATACAGCATGGTTTCTAATGGTTTTAAAGTCACATAAAGCTTATAAACCACTAAAGCGGAGTGTCACCCAACATATCTTTTCTTCAGTGCTCTCGCTATGTGAAGGTGGAGCTTATTGACAGGGAAACACTCTTTGCAAGTAGGGAATTTAGAGTCTAGCCTGTGCACCAAATTACTTTTGCTCTTACAAACATAATTGTAATTGTAACTTAATTCCTAGAAACAGGAATGTAACTTTGTGTTCTAACGGTCTTTTAACAGCAGGGCATAAGGGCTAGCGATCTTCTTCTCAGACATTCTGCTTTAAGGCATATGATCAACTTTCTTCTTGGCCCCAACCGGCAAAATAACCAGGTAATGCCTAAATGGCCTGTAGTACAGGAAATTTTCAGTGAAGAAAAAGTTATAGAAGGTGAGCTTCTTTGAATGGAAGTAGGGAGTGATGTATATTTTCCTTCATTCTTTGCAAAACAGAACCGCAGGTGGAGTTCAGCACAAGCTCGTGAGTTTGGATTCCTTCACAATACTGTGGCACTACTTGTTTTGCACTCTGATGTCTCCTCACAGAGGAATGTGGGTAAGAGTTACCTTTCAGTTATTTGTCACTTTGTTGATACAATCTTACAGTTGTGGATGAAACTAATTTCGTCATCAGTGAGGAAATAAGATTGCCTTGAACATTTAAAACGAGTGTGTGTGATGTACATTGGTGCCCACGTTCTTAGCTTGGGTACAGTCATATAGATATACTTGGATACCGTAGTAAATTCAAATATGGCTGGCACCCGAGGGATGTGTGAATATATCGTTTTTGCACCCTTCCATCCAAGCATCCCAGAGTTTTACCAGCATGAGTTAATTAAGCCATGTCAATCCAGTCTGGATGGAGTACCAGGCACTACCAGATTTCAACGTTGTACTTTGCTTGCATTTTCCATATCCCTCCCAACCCTTTCCAAAGGATATTTAATGATTAGGTAAAGTTAAATAAGCAGCCACCTGCAGCTGGAAAGACATCCCAGTTAAACCAAGTGCTATGGAAGGGATAAAAAGACAAAACTTGGGATCCTCCATGCTTGATGTGGGACTTTAAAGACACCCATCCCTCTTTGAAAGAATAGTTTCAGGACTGTGCAGGTTGTAAATTTGCCAAACTGTGATGAGGTTTTAAAGCACTAGAAAGGAGCTAAGCTTTGTTGTAACACTTGAATGTGGTGGCACTGATTGTGTTAGAACTTGGGATAGATGTACCCAAGTGAATGTAAGCTTGTTAGCTATGGCCTTTCAGCACTTTATTCAATCATCACTAGGGTGCTGATATCATAAATGATTCATTTTCTGTGCTCAACTGATTGTATGATGATGCATATTGTACATGGTGCAGAACTTGAGATGTAGGTTCTTGGAAACTATTTGCTGCCAACAGAGGTTACAGCAAGCCCAACTTTGTCGCAGAAATGATTGGTAGGTTTTGAAGTGCAGAACACAGTGTTATATATGTGGGTTGTGGGTTCTGTTTTTCTTTTAGCTCCTGGTCTCTTTAAACAGCGTCCACCTCTTAGTATCACTGCCTCAGGCCCACTTCTGGCCCTCCATGAAGAAGTGGAAGCTTTATTGTTCCTATCTGAGGGGAAGCCTTACTTACTGGAGGTAACTATTGTTCTAAATGCCTCTACACTTTTTGTTTAAAACCTGCTGCGATTGTTGGTTCTTTAAAATACCCTTACACTTGAGATATAAAATAAACATTTTAGCCTTGGAACACGCATCTGAAAATATCACCTTAGCCTTTTTCACTGGGAAATTTCAATAACCTAGCTCAGAAGTGGGCTGCCAAGCCAAATTCTTGTTGAAGGCAAGACTAGCAGAAATGGAAAGCATGTTATGGAATATTATAGGGGGTGGACTGAACTGGCCACCATGGGGTGGGAAACAAAATTACATCTCTCTTGAAGGTTACTAAAAAATTCCCATTAAAAACTTGATCCTGCTTATAAGAGTAATTGTATAGCTGTGTGGAAATGATATATGTATCTCTTCATTAGGTGATGCATGCATTACGGGAACTAACTGGATCATTGTCCGTTCTCATTGAGATGGTGGTGTTCTGCTGCTTTTGTAATGAGCACTTTTCCTTCACCATGCTACATTTCATCAAGGTACAAAGCTAATTAAAGTAGATTTTTGGCATATGGTATGTTCTAGGCTTAGAATTTAGGGTTGTGTCCCCAAGGCTTTAAATTGGGCCTTATTCTGGAATCTTAAGAATAATCTGTATAGCTCCTTGAAGCTTCCTTTAGGTTTTTAGGGTTTGAATAAATAGTTCTAACAAATTTTTATAATCTCCAAACAAGGAAGGTCAAACATTCAGTATATTTTTGAACAGCTATTGAATTACGTCAGATTTATGTTGGTGTGTATGCTACCATCTGATAAATTTTGTATTTCTAACATACAGAACCAGCTGGAAACTGCTCCCCCTCATGAATTGAAGAATACATTCCAGTTACTTCATGAGATATTGGTAAGTGAAGAGTGAAGACTTGTGTAGGAAGCAAGCCTGAGTAGGTTGAATTATTTGTAAATACTAATGGAAGGAAGGCATTATTATGTTGATCACAGTTCGTACATACACAACCTGTAATCTTTCCTACTTTCAACTGATTGAATCTGTTATATGTTGCATAACTTACTCACTAGTGCAGTAGTCATTGAAATGCCACAAGTCTTGTTTTTTCCATTTTGGACCTGAAAAGAATAATTTCTAGCATAGAAATCTGAATAACCTGAGTCCAGGGCTATAAAGAAGAAACCATTTATTTGGGGTCACCAAATGAAAATAATCAGCAGGTTTAAATGAACAAAAGGAAGTATTTCTTCACAATGCATAGTGTGGAACTCCTTGTAAGAGGATGTTGTGAAGGCCAAGACCGTAATGGGATTCATAATAGAACTAGATAAGTAAATGGAGGCTAGGTCCATCAATGGCTATTAGCCAGGATGTTTGCCAGAAGCTGGGAATGGCAATGGGATGGATCATTTGATTACCTGTTCTGTTCATTCCCTCTGAAGCACCTGGCATTGGCCACTGTCGGAAGGCAGGATACTGAGCTAGATGGACCATTGGTCTGACCTAGTTTGGTCTTTATTATGTTCTTATCTTGCAAGTACCACTCACAGAACACTGTTCTACCATCCTTTTTTTTTCTTCACAGGTTATTGAAGACCCTTTACAAGTAGAGAGGGTCAAATTTGCATTTGAGACTGAAAATGGATTGCTAGGCAAGTAGGCCTATTGCATGTAATGTTTTAATGTTTTCCTTTGACAAATGTCCTCTTAGTGGAATTGATTTCACATGTTATCCAAAAGCAGGGCATCAGACTCACAGTGATGGATGGGAAGAAATGGACTCTTATTCCTCCCAAACAAAACAAATCATTGAGCCCAGACAGGGATAGAGCTCATGTACATCAGTGAAAGACATTAAGAGTTTGAATTCAGATCTGGCCCAAACTAATGGACTGCTTTGTCTCAGAGCTCTTGGAAACTGGGGAGGAAATCTTCTACCACTGTGGGCTTCATAAGTAAGATTCTCCAAGGGTGGAGCAGCTTTTGTGTCTGGATGTCCATGAAAAATTTTTTAAGGATCTTGTACCTTAACAGCTCTGATGCTGTCCCTTCTTCTCATGTGCGAGTTTGAACATCATTCCCCTTCATGGTGTCTTTCATGTTTTATTTGTCATGACATCTTGCTGTCCTTGGCCTCAGACAAGATCCGACTCTTGGGATGAGGGTAACTAAGTTAAACCTGGGATTCTCGGAAACTCTTAAGATACTTCACAAGTTTCATTACTGTGCTCGCTGCTATCATTTAGACCACAGAGCCATGTACAAAACAACCTTTGGGTAGCAAGTCTGCTTCTGGCAGATCCATGAACTCCTTCCTTCAACCTCTGCTCAGGGTGAATTTGCAACTAAATATGGTCTTTACACTAAATTTGATATTTCTTTAGGTAATCGGGGGGATATGGTATATCTATATACATATATTTAAATTTAAGCAATTATAGAGCTTAACGTACATTTATTCAGATTCATTTTTTTTTACATTTATGATAGAAAATGGTGATGGGCACATTTCTTATTTACTCGAGTGTTTAACTCAGCATTTGTGCTGAAGTGTTTGGATGAAAATTGGACTTTAATTAAATGCACACAAAAAATTAATAGTTTTATTTAACTACTAAACAATCGTATGTCCTGGATACATAAGAAAAAAGTGTCAAAACATGTTTTGCATTTAAAATCAATTGACTTCTTAAGCAAAGGAAGTATCTGTAGTTAGTGAATTGAACCGACTGGTTTTGGTCCCCTCAGTACTTTAGAACTAGTAGATCCTCGTCCTCTCACACCTAGTTTTTATTCAGAGAGTAGAAGAATACATGCTTTCCTGCTTTTTCAACCCCCAGTTGGTTTCTTAACTTTGAATGAACTAGTCACGGAACTGAACTAGCTGAATAAGCTGCAGTGAAGAAACTATTCTTTCTGCACCTGCAAGTGACTGTCAAAAGTTTATTTAGCACTTCAGCAAACTCTGTTCCAGTAACTTCCGCCAGTTCAGTGGTTTAATGTAAATGATTTTAATCATTATAGTAATTTAGCCCTTAACATAGGTTATCATAATTTCAAATTCAATTTTAAATTATTGTTTTTAAAAGAAAAATGTACTTTTATTTAAATCAACAATCTCATTTAAAAAAAATTAACTTGTTTTTATCCACCCTGTTGGAGGATAGAGACAAGAAACTTAACAGCATAGGAAAATTACTGACTTGTAATAGCTTATGGGAGTCTTGCTCTTCCTCCATTAGGGGGTTCTTAGGTAGTGTATTTTGCTTTCATTTTTATATTGAGGAGTTGCACATTGTTTTTCCCTTGCTTTGGAAGTTTTTGCTACAGTTGGAAGTTGGTGAGCTGGGTCCTTTATACTAGCATTGATCGTTAATTTGCTTCCTAGTATGTGGAACCATGTAAAAATATGTTGTAGAGTGCATAAGAGGATGGCAACAGTATTACCAGAGATTTACAGCTTGTCTGTAAACTGCTGTTTGAAATCCAGGTACAGTGCATAGAATAATTGCTAGTTTTACTTTGATCTAGTTTAGACAAAAAGGAGGGTTCAGTTAAAATGTAAGAGAATCTTGAGCAGAATTAGTACCATTATACATTTAAAAAATAGACACACTAAAATTGCTGGAAGCTCTAGCTAAAACTAAATTATAGAATGCCTGTAAGTTTTTGCTTTAACTTGATATTTTCAACCCGATTTATAGCTGTTTATATCACAAAACTGTGCATGGATTGTTTTTAATACTTCTGTTTCTCATTCCAGCCTTGATGCACCATAGTAACCATGTGGACAGCAGTCGTTGCTATCAGTGTGTCAAGTTCCTTGTTACTCTTGCTCAGAAGTAAGTAATGGTAAAAGGAAGTGAAATGCTCCATAGTAACCATCTCACAGATTTTCAGCCTGTTGCAAACCAGGTTGCTAATATGAATGCTGTTACCTGCACCTTTTGTCACCTCTAGGCTGGGTTACTATAATACAGTAGAAGTTCAAAGGCCTGCCTTTGAAATCTACTTAGAAGTTTTCTGGATCTCTTGAAAATGAGATGCTAGTTTCCCTGGAGATGGATTGAAGGTTTTTTAACCTACTAGCAGCTGAGTTGGATTTCACTTGCCACAGCTGATGCTGCTGAAGTCTAAAGGAAAGCAGAAGCGCTGCATTCTGTAGTGTTTAAGGCATTTGTCAATTCTTGCATGAGAAACGCAGGTTTCTGGCAGATAAATATAAGGAAGGATTTCAGATCTTTTATTTCAGAATGTTTGGGTTTTTAAATCTAATATATTCTGTTAATAAGTGTTTAAAACATATGCTCTTGGTTCACCTTTAACTTGCAATTAGTTTAACTTAATTAAATGGACAGTCTGATGTAAATTTCACTGTTTTGTTTGTGTATATGTAATATACATTTTTACAATCACTAAACTAGTACATTTATTATAGCAATGTCTTCAGAAAAATAAAACTGTTTGCAATAACAGGTAAAGAAGACTTGGTACTTGTAATGTTTGCAAAGGTCGAGCGGTCTTTGAATTTCAGACTTATCTGAAAGGGACTGTTCATTGAGGATAATAAATATGCTCTCAATTTCCAAGGTGCCCTGCTGCTAAAGACTATTTCAAGGAGAATTCACATCATTGGAGTTGGGCTGTGCAGTGGTTACAGAAAAAGGTAACTTCGTTGTAGCAATATTGTGGAGAGATTGTCTTCTCTTCCTTGTTAAATTTGCAGCTAAACTTCTTTTATAAGTTGATCTGGGTGAAATGTGTGGACCAATACTTTATTAGCCAAAAAATGCACTTTTGGTTGGCTCAAAACTAATTACGAATTTGATGTGATAGTCTAGGTGAGGGAAAGGTTTTCAAAGTCCGCTTCAGAAAAACAGCTGTGTGTGTCTGTTTGTCCCTTTATAACTGTTACTCTGGTAGTTAGGGCACTTGCCTGGAATATGGGAGACTTAAGTGTGAACTCTGGAACAGGGACTTGACCTCAGATCTCCTCCCTTCCAGCCTAACCATCAGGCTCTAGGCTGTTCTGGGTAGTTTGCTGTCTGTCTCTCTCCTGCTGAAGGTTTCCATTTTGTATAAATACATAAATATTCACTTGAGCAGGTGAGTCCCCTAACCCACAGGCTATTAGTTATTCTGTTGTCATTCTCCACACTGCCACTTTGTATAAATACATAAATATTCATTGGGCCAAAGCGAGTCAGAGACTGGTGATTAAGGTACTCATTTGGGATGTAGGAGAGGTGGTTTCAAATCTTTTCTCCCCTTGAAACAGCAAATCAAACCTTTTCTGAACTGAATATTGTTCCTGATTTTTTGTTTGCTGGCCAAACTGAAAAATCAGTATTTTGCCCCGCTCTAATTATAAGTTCAAATCTTCCTTTGCCCTATTTTAGGGATAGGCCTGGATTTCACCTCTCTTTTGTGATCATTATCCCAGATTGCAAGTTTCTCCTTGAATCTCAAGTAGTATGACATGGCTAAATGGATACATTTGGAAAAGTCACTGTATTTGGCTCCTCCTCACTTCAAAATGGAAAGGTGTGTGTACACGCAGATGTACTCATGTACCAGTAAAGAGAACATGTCCATAGAGTAGTGTTTTTAAATCAGTGATCATCCTCATGATTTTCGTGCCTCCCCATGAGGAAAGCCAGCTTTGGCTTTCAGTGCCACAGTACCGATGCTGAAATTCACCGTAGAAAATACAATATGGAAACCTTCCCTTGCCAACATGCTGGTGCAGGGAGCCACCTTCCACAGGCGATTTCTTACAACACATTGCAGTTCAACACAGAAAAATGTATGCACTGAACACACACCACTTTCCTCTCAATTCACGCTGCCATGGCTGGGAACTCTAGTTCCCATTCTCTCCCAGCTAACGCACACCCAGCAATGCTCCTCCAGTACTCAAGGACACTTACAAAATGTGAAGTTCAGCAGAACCAGCCCATGTTCTGCTTCTGCACTCAGGATTAGGCCCTGAGTTCTCTTCGAGCACTGCATCGGCTATCACTGCCCTCGCACAATCCCAGACTCTCCAGCTGTCTAACCCTTCATGTTTCCCCCTGACAGCTTTTACAAGGCAATTGTGTTGCCAATGTAAAAACTGCACCATAGTGAAAGTTGAAAATGTGCTAATGGATATAAAATTACGTTTGCTATAATAATAGGATACCGGTTATGGTACTGATATTATTCATCGGGAGTTTGGAGCCTTTTAATTAATTAAATATGACTGTTTTAGTGATGCTGACATGGACCCTGCAGTCAGCTACACAGGTATGCCACAGATTTGGGGAATCTTGCCACAGAGTTTTGGCCCCTCCTGCTGTGGAATACACAAGCCAGGCCTTGGGCATGTAATGTGTTTCTGCTGCTCAGTGTTAATTTTTATCTTGGCTTTTATTTAGATGTCTGAACACTACTGGGCTCCACAGAGTAATGTATCCAATGAAACATCCACTGCAAAAACCTTCCAGCGCACTATTTCAGCACAGGTACATCTCAGAATCATGAGAGAGTGTGTTGTTTTCAGTTCCCTTTCCTCTGCATCACTTAGTGGCCATTTGATTGACTTCTGGCTATAAATAAGTGTGCTTAAGTGTGCATTCTTCCTGTGGAGGTTGGATCTTAAGTCTGTTCCTGACTATGACAGTCACCCTTAAGTGAGATCATTATTAGATGCCACATGGTTGCCTCAGTTACTTCCTGTTCTCTACATACGGGGCAAACTTAGGCAGATGTGTTAGCATCTGATTAAAAACTCAAGATCTGCCAATATTTAATTATAATCACTGAATGAAGATGGCATATGACCTTTTTGACATCTACCCTGAACTTCCATTCCACCCTAGGACACGCTGGCATATGCCACAGCCCTGTTGAATGAAAAAGATCAATCAGGAAGCAGTAATGGATCAGAGAGTAGTCCAGCCAATGAGAATGGAGACAGATATCTACAGCAGGTAAACAAAATAAAACAATCCTGTCTAAAGTTAAGAATTCATTATGAATGATTAAAGCAGTGGGCTTCATACTAAGAATTCCCAGTGCTGCACACTTTACCTAATGACTGCATTTAAAGATGGTGCTACAGACAGAATAACTTTGACCACATCAGGGTGCTGACATTTCACTGTATCTCTTTAAAGAACAATGCTTGTACTATTATTATTTTTTTGTGTTGAAAGGGCTCTGAGTCTCCCATGATGATTGGTGAGCCTAAAAGTGACCTTGATGACGTTGATCCTTAGAGGATATCTACGAACTCAAGAGCAAGAGTTCAACCGAAATATTTAATGCCTGGCACTTTTTTGAAACTGGAGTCCCATCGCTTACACCTTCAGAGGAGTCTGGAGACAGTTTGCTTTATAATAATCAGTGGCAACCCTGAAGAATTTTGTTTCCTTCAAAGTTAAAAGCGTTCTTCATCTGTGAAGGTTTAGGAACTTATATGCTGCAAAGAACTCCTGCGGTAGCTAGTGCGATAGTCCAGAGAGGATAAAAGTTTGTCAAGATTTTATCAGATACAAAAAAAGCTAGTGGTTGAAATTTTTATGTGAACATTAAATGAGTGAATGTAAAACTGTTGCTTTTTCTGTGATGCTGCAAAAAAGATTCTTTTGGGTTTTATACAGGAAAAAAATGAATCTGCCTTTAGGTATGGAGGGCAAATTTTTAATCTTTCTGATAATATTGAATAGAAATATTCAAAATTATGTAAAGATGCGTGATGACTTACATTTACATTGTAAAATATTAGTTTAAGAATCAGTCTACACAAGGACCTTTGTATTTAATATGTCTCCCCGCTGATTTGTATAGCGCCTGACAGAGAGTTCAGTAAGAGAGCTCTGGAAGGGTTGTGATTCCTTATAGAATGACTTTGGCACAAGAACTCCGGAATTGGTGAGCTTTTTCTGATAACCGTCTGATGTCAAATTGGGAAGAGCAATAAAAAAGCTTTGTTTTCTCTAGTAACACAGGTATGTATGAAATGACATATAGGTGGATTTAAAAAAAAAAAGTAATGTTTAAAAAGAAAAAAAAAGCACTTTAAGATTGAATTGTTGCAGTTTGACTCCATTAAATCATCTTTTAAAGACTTGGAGACATATTGAATAAACTGTAGTCTTAATCATGTGATCTGCAATCATTTGCTTATGCTTTGACGTTACTGAGAAAGTTGGTATTGGTTGTATATGATGAATAATTCCTGGAGTGAGTTGGGGACATTGTGTGGATTTTATAATAATTTTAATGCAGGGAAAGAATGATTTGGCTTTGTATTTTCACTTGACCAGGCAACATTTAAAATACCACAGCTAGGTTTATTTGCTCATAAATAACTGGAAACCAGTTGGACTACATGAGCAGAGCTTTGTTTTCCATGTTGAACACAATTCAGTTATTTCTGGTAGCTTGGGATACTAGTTTCTTTTGTGCCAATTGAGTTTTCATATTTGTACATTTTGCGTTTTCAGTTTGTTACGTCGTCTGCACTGCTTTTGCCTTTATTTATGGATTCTGCCTTACTTTAAAAAATGCACAGAAATGGGGGAAATTGCAAGGAGTGCCTGGGTACCTCCCAAATGGATAAATTTGCCAAGTCAAAGGCACAACCAGCCAAAAAGTGCCTTTTTTTCTTTTTACTTTTATGTACTGTTGTCAAAACAAGAACTGGCAGATGGCTTTTCACTGTTGTGCACTAATATTGAAATTAACCAGTCATTTCATTGTTGAAGCAACCATCTGATACGATTTCAGTTGTATAGCTCTATAACTTATTGCAGATTAGAGAACCCTTGTCAGAAACTGCATGTGCAAAGTAAGGATGACATAGTGGATATTTTTCATCAATGAAACATGACAGAATTAACATATTTTATAGATGTTTCTGATAACATTCTGGGAAATTTTAAATGTGATGTTTTAAATTAATTTTGAATAAATCATTTCTCCCTGACACTCTTTCCCCACCTTCCCTATTACTCTTCATAACAGGTCATAAATCATCTCAGAAATAGTCATTATACAGTGGTGATGTGATGTCATGTCAATGTTGTTCCTAGGGGCCAGCATCAATTGTCACTTCAAATCCCTATTATTTCCTATGGAAACCACACCCTCTGTTACTGCAGGCCAAAGTACCGTTGATTGCAAAACTGCATCAAGATGGCTCAGATCACCACTGTATATTCTGAATCAGTACAAACATTTTCATGGTTCTGCTCATGCTTGTACAAAGTCAGAGGCTATAATTTACAATAAGAGAATACTTTGGTTTCCAGCTGCTGTCATTTGAACCTGCTGAAGATTTTTTTGAAAATATAGTTTGAGAAAACTAGCTTTTTGTGTAAATTGTGACGTGTTTCTATGTTGTAATTTTTACTGCCAATCTTTTGGGTGAAAATGTTTTTATACATCTTACAATATGTTCAGTAAGGGAGCAGCCAGAGCATGCCTAATGTGCTCTCGGGGATAGATTTGTCCAACTAATGCACAGACATTGGCACTGGAAAAAAAAATAGGCAGTTCTGATGAACCGTCTTGGGAATCCTGGTCAATGGAATAAAGTTATTCCTTTCACAGAAAACTAGTGTAATCTTCAGATTGTTCATAAAGCTATGCTGTCATTTTGTTGATTCTCTTACCTTGAAAACACTCATAGCTGATCCTTCAGGTAACCAGCTATCGATTTATTATCCTGATATACTTTTGAAAGTCCCTACGACTTGACATCTAATTGCAGATAGGTGAATTACTTACCAGGCTATTCTATTGCGTACTCTTATAGTATGGCTTTCAGCAAGCTCAATGATAGACAGTTGTGATAGCCATCTGCATTACTTCACCCTGTTTTCTTATCGCAGAATAAAGACACTTGGTTAGACTGGCTAAACTCTTTGATATGTGACAAGCAAAATATTCAGGATTAGCTGGTAGTTACCTAAGGGCCAGAATGATACTGACTTTTGTCTGCACATGATGCATAAAACAGTGGGATTCCCAGCGCTCCAGTTACACTGATTCAAAGGAGAATTTTCTGTGAAGCGCAGGAATCAGGACAATGTTGTGCTTGTTATATGTGCCCAGTCTTCCTCTTTGTATGAAGAGCAGCTCTGATAGCTACGAACGGCTATGTAGTCACAACTCTATTTCTTAAAGAAACAAAGCCCTCCCTCCATCCTGTGGATGAATAGTCTAATTAGCAAAGTAAAAGCCAAGTGCTGTTGAGAAGAAACTACTAATCTTCAAGCATGATCCAGGCTACCATCTCCCATCATGTTAATTACTTGGCAGCAGGAGTCCAAACCCTTGAGACAATACATGGGAGTGAAATACACTGGTGTTCTCACAGTTGATCTTCTGCATTTCCAAGCAAGCCATTACTCCCCACTTCTTAGAAGCTTAGACATTGGGCATTCTTTCTCTTAGGTCACCCCTTCACCAACGGGAATGATGGGCTTTGCTCCTGTGTCAACCGCAAAGCAGCTTTGAAAGATGTGGGAGGGCTCTGAAGTGCCCTAGCATGCCTACAGCTACTAGAAAATACTCTTTTTGCCATAGTTAATGCTGTTAACAGTTATGCCTCTGGCTGTTTTGTCATTCAGGCACAGTGGCAATTACTCACTGCTCACTCTATCCTTTAGAAAAACCAGTTTGATCTCCCTGGGTAAGCCACGAGACATACCAATTGGCACAAAGCGCACAGAGTTTTCCATACCCTTTTTGAGCTTTTATTAAATTAGTTTTTGCTATTTAAGGAGCTTGTTTGCTGACCGGCAATATTTTCTGCCCTCCAGCCTTCACACTGAAGTAGTTTTAAGGTGAAGTGGTAAGGATTCTTATGTTTTCCTCAGATGTAGATGTCCTGAGTTCAAAATCCATCAGGCTTCTTCTGCTTGCTTAAAAGAAATTACACACACACTTGGATCTTTGCAACAATCTGATAACAGCCCTCACTGCTGTAACAAATGGTGCATGTTGTGGCACAGGTAGGCAGGGACTAATCTTCTACTAAAACTGATTAAGTGCTGGAAACATCTCAGGTTGTAATAAGTCTAATCTGTACCAGTGTTTTGATGATTTAATGTTAATTACATGACAATGTTCAGATGGGTTATTTGCAGTTTAGTCAAGCAAATTAAACCCATTTATGCAGAACAATCATTGCTTTTAATGTCTTTATGATTAAGCAATTCCCTCGGGAGGTGCTTTGTGTGGAAGAAAATCTTCCTATACTGTGTTCAGATGTTGCATAACCAAGAGTTGGTGTTCTCAATGACCAGCCCAGGCTTTAGACACTGGTCAGTTCTGTAGCTAGCCCACTTACCTAATTAGTCAAACTAATGCCTTCCAAGCTGGATAAAATTGTACCTTGCTGCTAGACAGCCCAAAGTACTATAATCCTCTTCATTCTTCTTGTTTCTTGGGGGGTAAGTGGTGCCATAGCATTTGTTCCTTGTTTAGGAGTCAAAGGGAAGAGAATTTTGACCAAGAATTTAGAGTGCAGATGCCACCTGACTCAATGGAAGCTATGCTGGTGTAACTGCTATTCCCCCCCCCCCATGCTGTATTGCATGTACTTCTAGTACAAATTTGAGAGATGCTACATCATAGAAGCCACCTTTCCCCAACGCAGCCCTTGCCTACTCTTTTATTTAGCTGCAGATTATCTGCCATAGGGGGCTGTCTTCTTACAACAGATATTTGTACTAGAATAGCCCTTCAGTGCAGGTTAGACCCGTTAGATGTATTTTATTCTGTACACCCAATTCAAACAACAAAAATCCTACCCCAGGTAACTGCAATTCAAACCGATCATTTTCCCAGCTCCTTTGTGAGCTCTATGTTCAGGAGCGGGTTTGGTTCAACCCCCCCTGACTCACCACATCACCACATTTGGAAAAATTTAAACCTTTTACATGTTAAAACAGCCCACCTGTTCTGCTATGAAAAGCTCTAATTTAGAAGTTCATGGAGTTATTAGCTATTGTCTCTATCCCCACTTATACGGGAGACAACAGCTCACAAGTTCTTACATTAGCCTTATGCGGGCTATGATATATGGGGAATGTAGCTTATGAGTAGAATGAGAAACTGAATAGAAGCTAATCTGTGGAAGCCTTTAATGATCTTAAGCAAAGGAAAACCCTAGTGTGCTATTTACTGGTAACTTTCCCTCTAAGTTCTCATTTCATGCAAACCAACAAGAGGTTTATGTAATTCATTCTTGAATGGAGTAATTTTTTATTCACTACTCCTGGTGGGAGGGTCATTCCTACCTGCAGCCTAGCCTGAGCCTAGAAAAGCCAGGATTCAAAAGCCAGCGTTCCTGTTCCCTGTCCTGTACTCCTCTACAAATCAGGTCCCTGAATTAGGTGCACAGGACATGAAGGAATGCACCTCTCTGAATACAAGGGTTTACCTCCAAATTCAGTCCCCTGCCATTTGACACTGACTATTAGAGTACATCCAAACTCCAAGCCATAACACACATATTTTTATTTAAAAAGACACCATTATAAATGTGCTGTTTATAAAACTCAGAATAAATATTTTCAAGATACAAAAACACAGTACTAGGAAAGCTTTCTTTATAAAAAACAGCTAATGAATTACAGCCTGTGAGTTCAAACGTACACTTCCCAGGAGCACCTAAAAGGAGACCAGTTGAAGCAATACAGTAGGGCAACATGATTTAACTTTTTTGCTTTTAAAAAAAAAAGGCTAACAAAGCACCAGCAAACACTCTTTATCGTTACAGATTAGATTCTGATTGAGCAAGCAGTTAAACTAGAGGCTGCAAGTTTGACTAAGTAAAACTGAGGTGGATTTGCCACACTAATAGGCTACCTTTGTTGAGGGGAGGGATGAAGCTGCAAAAACTGCCAAACTGGATGCTAGGGCTAAGGGGTCTAAGTTGAAATCAGATGAGTAAACAAGAAAAAAGCCACCACCAGTGCATGTGGTTACAGAGATGCTGATTTTGTCTTAAACTGTGCCAATGCAAATGATATTTATATTATAACTCTTTACATAAACTAACTCCCCACGTGGTGGGGTGCGGGGGTCAGGAATTCAGTGAGATAAACCAGGCCTGGCTGAGCTACAGCTCACGAAGATTCGCTTTAACATACATCTCTTCCTAGGAGTTTGTACTGCATTGGTCATTGTTGGTAGGGGGATGTTACCAGCTGATCCCAGTGGGGGGGCCTAGAGAAAAAGTGAATGGGTGGGTTCAGTCCAGTTCCCAGTGGACAGAAGGCTGTATCCCAGAAATATTCATAACCGACCCCCATGGGGTCAGTCTCAGCCAACGAATGACGGGCAAGGGAAACAGTCCACGGACCCAGGGTGCTATACCTCGTGCACACTCGCCTGCTGACGGGAGGGGCTCAGCCACTTCCACAGTGCAAACCTTGGCCCCCTCCCCAAAAATCCCAATCCCCTGGACCTGCACTGAGGCCCCTGCATGTACTGAGTGATCTATGCGTGGGGAGGGCGGGGCCAGGGAGGACTGCTGTGAACTTCCAGGTAGGAGACCAAGTGGAGGCTGGGGCCACTCTCCTGCTGCAGATGGGCAAACTCCCTGATGTTCTCCTGAGGGGGGGAACGACACTTCCCTCCCCAACAACCTTGCCCTTAAAAGCCATCGCAGCAGATCAGAGGCAGCCAAGTGGGGGGGAGGGGAGAGTCCCTGGCACTGCCCACCCTGCTCTGTCGTACACAGCGGCCAGCACCTTGCGACGCAGTGACTGCTAGGGCCAGGGTGCGTAAAGCATGCGGGGCGCTGGCTGCAGGAAAGGAGCGACAGAATGATCAGACCACAGGAGACTTTACTAGAAACAAAAGAATGAATAAAACCCCTGCTGGGGCTTTTGGCTAATTGCAAGGCAAGGCGGAGCGAGGGGGGGACTAGGGTGGTTTTAAGGTAACTTTGGGCCGCCCTGATTCTCTGCTGCTGCTACCAAAGCTGAGACCGCTTATGCAGCTCAACTGCCTATGGGGGAGACCGTGCCACCTAGAGTCGCCTTAGCAGCAGCCCCCACATTCTACCTCCACCCATCCCCCTCTGCACCAGGGCACGTAGAAAGGAGCCACAGGAACCCAGGTCCTGCACCAGGGGAATGTTCCCCTTGCCAGATCCAGGGTTTGTATGGCCCCTTCGCTGCCATAGCCGCACGTGGGGGCTATAGCAGGAGGGAGAAGCCATGCCCCAGGGTAGAAAAGGACGAGGTGGTGACACAAACACCCAGAGTGCTGGAGGAGTAAGCAAGGTAGCTGGCAACCACACCAGAGAACAGCGACGGGGTCTGGTGCAGTAAATACAACTCCTTGGGTCACCTTCAAACCACTTGACTGACACTGAACTTATACCCTTGCTGCTTGGGAACAGAAACAAATCATGCTTGCAAACTGTTGGGCGGGCGTTCTTGCCAAACGTCGCCCTGCTAGAATGCACGTGACATGCGGTAAATTAGGTCCGGGGGAGGGGGAATCTCATCCACACGGCGCTGGGATGGAGCGGTTCCAGATACCCGCAGCGCTTACATTTTAGATGTGTTACAACTCCCATCTGCAAGGAACGAGTGGTTCTTATTCAATCACGCTCAGCACAACCCAGCTGGGAGCGGTGGCCTCCGCTCTGGAATCTGGACAGTGCTGGTTTTGGAATGCCTCTTTTTGGTGTAACGTCTGTTCCGGCTCAGCAGGGGCACCCTGCGGCCTCGGGCCGTGCCCTCACTTGTAGTTGGAACGGTGTTTGTCGTTTTCCAAGTGTCTGTTTCTGCAGCAGATGCTGATGGCTGCTGCCCCTTTGCCACCGGGAGCGCTCATTGCCATGCAAGTGTCATCCACGGCATAGGCGCCAAGGGTGCCGGGACCCCGGGAATACGCACTGCATCCCGTCAGAGTCCAGCCTTCATCACAAGACACTGTCACCTACCAGGAAGAGGGATGGAATCACTCTTTGTGGCGAAATATAAATACGGGCCAAATTCAGAACTGGGATAAGCAGGGGCAGCTCCATTTATTTCAATGGCTGAAGTGATGCAAAGTGAAGCAGCTGCAGTTGGGGGTTTGGAAGAACTGTTAAAATTTAGTAAGGATGGTTTCAATATAGAGCTAGCCAAAGGATTCTGAAAATAGCACCACTGATGGGGCTCTGCCTTACCTTTTCTTGGAAGCCTATGGGTGAGTGTTCCTTCACCCGACATTCAATGCCGGGGGCGTGGCAGCAGGAAGTATGCAAGGTCACATCTGTTCTACCTACGCATTGATGGTGTCCATTCTCCAGCCCTAGAATGGGTCTGACGGTGTCGCTAAACTCTCCAGCAAGAGAATGGGAGCCGCAACCTGCCAACAACACACAACGCTTCCAGGTGAATGCACAAAACCTGCTCCCAGGAGCAATTAAGTGTCAGGGAAATCAATTTCTCTGGAAAACATGAAGCTGAATATGGCCTGGGATGGTGCTGGGGAGGAATCTCTGCTGATGCTCCTCAATCCTGATATGAAATGCTCCAGGATATCGTCAACAGAGGCTGCCGCAGAGAAGAAGCTGCCAGTCAAACCAGCATGGTAATAATGTTATGTGGGCAAATACACTGGAGCATAAAATGAGAACCCCAAAATTGTATTTGTAAGATAAGCAGGGTGTTTTATTTTGATCGTCAAGGCTAATTCAGATTATTCATTTTGCAAACCTCCAGATACCCAGGAACTGAAACCCACAACTAACAGCAATAGGTGCTTTGAGTCACCGAACCTCTTAGTGAGTTCCAGAGGGGTAGCCAGGTTAGACTGTTTTCAGCAAAACAACAAGAATTCTCGGGCACCTTAAAGACTAACAAATGTATTTGGGCGTAAGTTTTCGTGGGCAGAAATTCACTTTGTCTTCGTTTTGCTGAACCTGTTAGCACACTAACAGAGTGAGTGTGTCACAATCAACCATACTGAGGAGAGCATGAAGTACTGGGAACATATCTGACTAAAGCAGCAGCTGGCTGCTTAGTTTGCAAACTGTCAAACCAGCCTATACAGCATATAAATAAGAACTAGGATATAAATTAATCCAAGGACCTCCAAGCGCTTAACAAATATTAAATTGAACTTCCCAAGTGGATGTAGTAGGATTATGCCAATTGCACAGGTGACTGCATAGATAGGCAGAGCAGGCATTTGATAAATTAGATGAAGTTGGAATTAATCCTAAAACTCCCAAGTTTCTTGAAATTGGGTATCTCAGAGATAAGGTGAATGGGTCGGTCCAATCTCCTACAGCAGAGGGCAAGCTTGGAGCAAGTCCTCCTACTCTAGTTGTCATTGGCAAGACAGCCTACCGTACCTGTCAAAACATGGTTCTCCTTGGAGCAGCTCGCATCTGTTGTCGAAGTACCATCCACAGTCTGAGAGATGGTGTGAATCTGGCAGTCTGCTTTGGGCCAAATGCAACACCTCGCTATAGCATAGACCCCATGGCCGCCAAATGCGTTGTAAGCCACACATTCCTTCCTCCCTCCGTGAACCTGCAATTCAGAAGGCACCATCTTAGGGCAATGTTTCTGACTCTCCTAGTCCCTGCTCACTGGAGCTGCAGCAACCTTGCATTTGTTCCCCACACCTGCTTTTCTAAGGGACTAATCCAACAGCCCTGACTGAGGCAAAGTGGCTCTGGAGTCCTGGGAGGTGTTGCTTGTTTAAGGCCTGCAAGGGTGGAGTCCTCTATGACCAATACAGCCCTACAGGCCGAGGCCCAGATCCCCTAAGGTATTTAGGAGCCTAATTCCAACTGAAATCGATGAGTTAGGCACCTAAATACGTTTGAGGATCTGGGCCTGAGACTCCACCAGGACACGAGATGCATGAGGGTCAACAGCAGCACGCCAGACCTCCCCCACAGAGCATCACCTCAATACGCTCTCCTCGCCTCCGGCCGTTCGTGGAGAAGCTGGAGCAGCTGAGCATCTCTTCGTTCCCACTGCAGCGCACGACGGCTGTCGCAGAGCGAGTCGAGCCGGATTGGGCAGACCACACAGAGCGGCAATACAGCTGCTCATCTGAAAAGGGATGGCTCAGTCATCAGTCCCGCACAGCAGGATTGTGTAAAGTCTGTGCCGCATCCTGAGCGGCACACGAGCAAAACCAAAGCTCAAGATGCCACGTTTGCTCCTGAGCATGAGTAAAATGGCAACCAGGGAGCTCAGTTCCTCACCAAGAGGCACCTAAAACTGATCGTCAAGAGGCTTCAGAAGGACAGCAAGACACACCCCTTGCCCTGCTCTCCCTACATGCACAATCTCCCACTCCTTTCGCCGAACAAATCCAGCACTCAAGTCACGAGGGATAACTTCCCTTACGCCTACACTGCAATTAAAACCCCACGGCAGGCCCATGCCAGCTGACTCAGCTGGGTTCTAAGAGGCTGTTTAATTGCAATGCAGATGCTCCGGCTTGGTCTGCAGCCTGAGTTCTGGAACCCTTGAGCCCGAACATCTATGCCGTAATTAAAGTGCCCAAGTCCACTGGCAGGAGCCAGCTGCGGTTTTCCACGGCAGCGCAGACACACCCTTAAAGGAGAGTTCCATCCCCTAAGCGGGTATGGTGTCAGTCATGCACATCTCCGCCTTACGGTCAAGGCAATGCTGCCATCTTCAGCCTCTCCCTTGGATGCACATCTGCCCTATGAAGCCTGCATGACTTACCTGCCATGAGTTTGGGGGGCAGCCCTGCCACCCTGTTGGGTGTGAACAGCCTCTGGTCTTCAGGAAACCAAGCCTCGTTGATGACATTTTTGGTGGAGAAACGAATTAGCCTTTGCCTCAGCTCAGAGAGCGTCAGCGCAGAGTCACTGTTCAGAATCATGGCTGTGATGCCTAGGGGAGGAACACACACGCCATCTCTATTTTAAAATTTAAACATGAAACCATGAATAGAAAGCTCTGGAGAACACACAGGGAAGCAGCAGCATTTCTGCTTTAGATGAGGGTAGCTGTTCTAACGCTCTTGAAACAGGTTACACCTGGCAACCCCACTGTATCATCGAAAGTCTTCATTACACGTGAATCTGCAGTGCAGTCCATTCAGAACCACTTGCCTTTCTGAGGGAAGTGTAAGAGTGGGGTGGTAGCAGGGGGAGAGAGAGACATGACCGCCTACCATGGCTCATCAGTGGGGTTTGAACTCGGGATATTTCATGCTAGAAGTATGAGGTTCTACGTCCCCATCTGAAAACCTACCTCCTACTGGCCAGCTCACAAGCCTCTTTTGTAGATCAGCCACTCCAGGGGGCTGAAGACCCATATTGAGGTCATGCAACTGACACATGCCCCATCCTTGCAGCAGACATCCGTGAGTACCTGGGACTGCAACTGTCTGAACAAGTCACATGATGTAACGAAGAGGGGACGTAGGGAATATGTTTATGATGCATGCCTCAGTTTCCCTCTGCGCTTTGCGTTGCTATGCACGAAGTGTGAGCGTTACAAAGCTACTCTTGGGACAGAGCAGGGGACAGGAGGTGTTGTGTCACATAATCCCTGGGGTGGTATGCATGGGCCAGCAAAGGACTGACTACTGACCCATATCAATGGAGGATCCAGAAAGACAGTGGGAACTCCAATGGCCAGAACTTTCATACCGAGCAACCAACAAGGAGATTTTCCCCCACCCCTCATCAGGGAAGCAGAGCAAAGGCCCCAGCTGGAGAACCAAAGGAGAAGGTGGCAGGTGCCTGCATTAAGAGCTGACCTTTGGAGAGACACAGACCTGGGACCAAGGTCAAAGGGCCACAGACTGGAGAGCAAGACAAGTTGGCTTTGACCACAGCCTGGCTCCAGGGAGCCTTGGCCGGGCATTGGCCAGGCTGGACCCTATCTTAACCTTGGCTTCTCTTTGCTAACCTAACGTCAGATGCTGTAGGCCAGGTGACTAATAACTTGTTACCTTGTTTTGGAAAGAATGCCTGGGGTCGCTGCAAATAAGTCACTGAGAGCATTGCGTCCTGGAGGGGGACAGTACAAGCCTCCCCCAGGAGTCTGGCTTGGCCGGATTCACTGCAGGAACCCATGGAGAGAGACAGGGGTCACTTGGGCTCACAGGCCCATCTTCAGAGTCTTGAAGGCCACAGGCCTGCCCCCATAAAGCTATCTGAGTCCTTGAAGCCCAGACCAGTCAGGGCCACTGGCCAGGGACTGGTCACAAGCTGGGCATTCACCAGACACAGTGGATCCGTGACACATGGCAACTGAGTAACTGATGCTACTGCACAAGATGAGATCTCCACTGGGAACTGGTGCTCATCACTGCATGGCTATCCTGCTACCTCTTCAGTCACACTCCAGTGCAGCGTGGGCCTTTCATTCCTCTCCCCAGTAAATTAGGAATGGAAGGAAGCCCTGCTCTCCAAACCAAATATTCTTCTGACTGGATCCCATGTTTCAGATCCTCAAACCGAACAACAAGCAAAAACATTTAAATGCACAAACTCAGGTTTCTTGATCATTTAGCTCTTCCCTGATCTGCACTGATACACGTCCACCTGGTGGAGGGTGCTGCACGAGGCAAGAATCGCCTAGGGAACCAGAGAGTCCCGCAGCCTCCTCTCCAGAGCATCCGCTTCAAAAAGGATTCACTCACCGACCTGTTTCCATTAAAAACGTCAATGACTTGGCATAAAGATCGGTTGCCACCTGGGACTCTTTTCCCCTAATGCAAATAGCCGCCTCATTGAAGGCATTCCTTCTTCCTTGTGAACCCTTTCTCTTCTTCCCCTGTCAGGTCATCCCTTGGGGACCATATTTTGCAATCACCTAAGCCTCATCGACGTGTGTATTTATGGTCTAAGATGGAAAAACGTGTTGGCAGTTAACAGCCCTCGGCCTCAGGCCTGGGACCCACAAGCCATGCCCTTATGAGACTGTAACACACGCCTGGTCATCTCTCACTGCTTAATCAGGGCCCAGGCCTGCACGGGCAGTAGTTATGTGAGGCTTAGGGAGGCTAAGCCTCCCCGCACAGCTGCTGCTAGAAGCTCCCGCTTGGCCTCTGCCCGTGGCCCCCCCTCACACTTTCCTCCCCAGGCCCCACTCCCGCTCAGCACACTCCTCCGAGGCCCCCCTGCCTGCCACTCGTGCCTCTGGGGAGGGAGGGCAGAGGCACAAGCGGCAGGCAGGGGGCGGAGTGGAGTGGGGCCTGAGGCAGAGCGGGGCTGGAGCATGGGTGGGGACTCTACAGGAAGAGGCTGAGCAGGCAGGAGACAGGTGCTGCCCACGCAGCACAGATCTGCATGAAGCTGCTCCGTGAGGCTGGAGTGGGGGCAGAAACTGGTGCACTGATGCAGATGGACAGCACGGGGAGGGCCTCGCTGTGGCGCCTGGGTCACCGAAGGTGTATCTACAGTGTGAGGAAAACCCGCAGCGCCAAGTCTCAGAGGCTGGGTTGGTTGAGGCCGTGTGGGCAGAAGTTGCTGCGTAGACGTTCCCACTTGGGCACAGCCCAGGCTCTGAAACGCGGCGAGGGGGAGGGTTTGGGAGCACAGGCTCCAGCCCCATTGAGAATGTTTACACGGCTATTTTTAGCCCCCCGACCTGAGTTAATTGACCCAGGCTCTAAACGCAGTGCCCTGGGTTTGTAGATGAACCCAGTCAGTACAGATGGCGGCTCCGAGCAAGGCTGTCCTAGAGCCACGGCTCAGGGCGTCATGTCAGGCCATGCACTGACTGCTGGCGTACTGTACTTTTATCTCATGCCTCCCCCCGGGCCAGTAAAAGACCTTTCTGTCTGCAAGGCCCCCCTCTTCGCTGCACGACCCTGCTCCCCTTCCAACAGCCTCACTAATGAATTACCTCCTTGCAGCTGAGTCCTCTCTGTTCTTTACTACGAAAGACACAGCCGGTTTTTCCCTGCCAAGGATAAAACATGGCGACGCTTTGCAGCGCAGGTGTATTATACAGCAGGGCCCAGAAGCCCCCGCTGAGATCAGGCCCCCATTGTGCAGGCCCCTACTGTGCTAGGCCCTGTACAAACCCATCACAGGAGCTAGTCTCACACACTACACAGACAAAGGACCATCATTCCAGTGTCTCAGAGGCTAAACTGAGACACAGAGCACTTAAGTGCCTTTCCCCAGGTAATAGTGGGAGTCTGTGGTAGAGCTGGGAACTGAATGCAATTCTCCCCAGTTCAATGCCTTGCCTGCCCCCCAGCCGCCGTCGCTCGCAGAGGAGCTAGGACTTATGTTACACACACCCCACCCCCCGGAAGCGTGATAGAACCCAGTTCTGTCCAAGGCTGCCAGTCAATGTAATGTGCTTTGCTGCGGATGGTTCGTTTTTACCCTGCTGGGGTCGCTCAGCCACTACTGTTTGAGCCTGCTGCCGCCTTTCAAGAAATCAATTCACCTGCTACGTGAGCAGCGGCTTGGGACGTCCCACTCTGGGAAGTGAAGCAGGTGCTGCAGTCGCTGGAGGCCCCTATGATATCGTCACCTGGGGCAAAGACATCCACACACCGGCCAAAGTTTGTTCCTAAGGCTCCCATGGACACGGGCTGGTCCTGGAAGTCGGTTGCCCCGACGGTGATCACCTGCGGGTTACACAAGTCAATTGGGACTTCGGCAGTCAGCACTGAGCAGATGGTAAATAACGTCCAATGTGTGTCGGGTCTAAATAGGTCGCAGGAGTGTTTGGGATGAGAGGGGAGTTAGAGGCATTACACTGCCTTTAAAGAGACCCTTTCAGGCTCAGCAGTGTGTCAGCACCTAATAGTTTGGAGGCCATGCAATTGCATTAAAACTCCCAAACAAATCTACCTGGGCCTGTACAATAACTCCTGCCCACGAGGGCGAGTGCCACTGAATAACATTTCGCCTTTGCAGGAACACAAAGCCACATCCCTCCCCCAGGATCGGAGGAATTATAAAGGACCAGGACTATATAATTCCCCAGGGAGACTCTGGCCTGGTCTACACTGCTGGCAAAATTCGGCAGCAGTTGATGTGAGATACGCAAACTACGCAGCATAGCTGGCGTCTCTCCGGTCGACTTCCTAAATTCTAAACTACGCTGCACCAATGGGAAACGCCTTTCCCTCCACGCAGCGTTAATCTCTTTGAGGAGGTGGATTTACTGAGTTGACTTCCAGATCGATTGAGCGGGTCTCCACTGCTAGAAATGGACCTGGCAGCGTGCACATACCCTCCGCAAGTTCAGTGCAAGCGTGGGTAAAGCAGGAGCACAGAGCTCCTTCCAGCAGCAGTGATGTGCTTTGGGGATTGCAGATACAGATGCTCCAGGGATACAGGACACAAAGGCCTAGTGCTGCTGCCCCAACCAAACAGCTTCTACCTCTTGCACGAGCTTCCTGACAGCCACCATGTGACCCTCCATCTACATAAGGCACAGTGTTCCCGGCAAGCAAGGAAGGGGCGGGACCTGAGAATCACAAGAGGCAAAGCGACGTGCAGCGTTGGGCTGTCTGCAATGTCCCGGGTACTGCACTGCCCACAGGGCATTAACAGGTCCTGAGCAAGGGGAGGGCCAGACGGTGCCTTTGCAGCACAACCCACATGGAAGTGCCAGGGGTGGGGGGACCTTCTGTCATCCCATTTAGGGAGCAGGGATTGCAATTCTGCATGACTCTTGTGTGACCTGAGCAAGGAGGAGACAAAGCTCCTTATGCCACACTGGAGCCGGGCCTCTGGGCCACTGCATGCTTTGTCCAAAGGGCAGGAAGCAATCATTATCCCCATTCTACACCCAGGGAAACTGAGGCACAGAGAGGTGACACACCTTGGTCAAGGACAGGCAGCAAAACAGTGGCAGAGTCGGGAAGAGAAGCCAGGTCTCGCGATGCCCATTTAGTCCATGAGAGCACAGCACCCCCGCCCCATACCTCTGGTTCAGACGCGGGTGAGTACAAGCAGGCGTCCTCCTTGTAGTTGCCCGCTGCGGCAATCATTACCACCCCCGTCTGCACCATCAGCCGACAAGCTGTATTCAGAACACGGCTGTAGCCTCCGGCAAAGGGGAGCAACACCACCAGAGGGGCGTAGGGCTGGGCGGTCAGGGTCTTCTTGATAAACTCCAGGCCTGTGGATCCGATGCAAATGAAGCGGAGTGTGGAAACCCACCACAGAAAAGGACAGGGTTAATGTCTAGAGGGAAAGCGGGGGGGCCAGACTCAGCTCTCAGGTCCAGTTGGCAAGAAGCAGGAGCCTTTTCAGGTAAGCATCCTCACAGGGAAAGAGACTCAGTGAAACAGCCACTGTGGCTCAGTCCAAGCGAGCCGGCCGCTGGGGCAAGTCAACAGAACCCCAGGCTCTCCTTCCAGGGACCAGCTGTCTGGCAACCAGACATCTGAACCCACTCTAAAGAGTAACAGAAAACTCCCCCGGGCAGGGCTCCAGCCCTACGATGCTGCGTGGGTAGCCCCTCTTCCCTTTGCAAACTGCGCCTGGGCAGGAAGAGTGGTTAGTCCTGAGTGCCCCCTTTCACAGGGTGTTCAGAGGTAGATCACACTTAGCTGCTAAGGGACAGACTTTCAAAACAGCTTGGCATGCTGTTTTGTACCACCTCAGCGCCTAAATGGGGGTGGAGCACTTCTGACAATCGGAGCCAACGTCCGCTGAAGGCATGGGGCGTTTCCTTTCAGTGGGCGTGGAACCGCCCCCTAAAATCCCACCTGTCCTGTCAAGCTCCGAGGAGTTAAGACACGACACGCAGAGACGGTCATTACTCACCGATCAGGGTCCCACTGACCATGCCCTTGCCTTGGCAGTTCAGCACCCGAAGGCTGCGCACGCTGGCTCCTTTAGCCACGCCAGCATCCCTCCCGCTCACCACCCCGGCCAGGTGGGTTCCGTGGCTGTCGCACTTGTTGGCCTACCAGAGAGGGAAAGTCAATCGCGGCAGCCAATGACTCCAGAACCGGCACGTGCGTTGGCACGGAGGGACGCACCTAGGGCCCAATCCTGCAAACACACTCCCACACGGGAGAGGGGAGTCCCCTGACATCTACACAGAGGGACTCATGCACAATGGTACGTGTAGGATCAGGCCCATCATTGGCACCCCCCTCATGTCTATCGTTAGGCTTTTATGCTCATGTCTTATGAATAAGCCATTTTTCAGTGAGACAGCTGCTAAATAACAGTTCTGAAAATAATAAATTCTATAATTTAATAAAAAAATTCTATAAATTTAATAAAAAATTCTATAAAATAATAAAACAGTTCTGCTAAATAATAGTTCTGAAACTGGCTAATAACAAGAGCCCTTATTCTGCGGTCCGAAAGCAAGGGGAATCTATTCCACAGAACACAGGAATTGCCAGAGTGGCTCAGACCTGTTAGTCCACGTAGCCCAGTATCCCGTCTCGGTCAGTGGCTAGCACCAGATGCTACAGAGACAGGTGCAAGAACACACACAGCAGGCAGACCTGGAACAATCTGTCTGTCTCCCTCCTCCCTGTCAACCCTGGAACATTTGATGCTGATCCCTAGTTAGAGACTGGCTTGAAGCATGAGGTTTTGTCCCTTCCAAAATTCTTTGCATTAACGCTGGATAGGCTTGTTAGCCGTATAACCATCTTTGCTGGGCACCTTCCAAACCCACTGCAGGCCCCGGGCTGAGAAGCTGAGAGGCAGGTGCTCTAAGCCTTTGATCCCTCTTGGATTTGCTAAGCATAACACGTAATGGAGTGGTGTCCTATGGAGAGAGGTGGCAACTGCGCAGGGTGCCAGCATGCGTCTGGTGCCCTGGGTTTGGGATGCTCTGTGTCGTTCTGATTTTGTATCAGAGTCACTCCACTGTTGTGACACAGGTGTAAAACTGGAGTAATGCAGCATTGAAGCTGCTCATGTACAAACTCTAGCTAATCAATCTTCATAGTACCCTTACCGGGCAGGTATTATTAGTCCCATTTTACAGATGTGCCAACTGAGTCACAAAGGTCGAGTGACTTGCCTACGTCATCCAGCAAGTCAGTAATTCAGCCTGGTGGTTAGAATTCAGGCGTTCCTGGAGCCAAGATTCCACCAGCTAATATCCAACTCAGAATGCTGGTTCAGTGAACTCCACAAAAGCCACACCAGACTTCTCAACTGGGTGTAACAGTGTGTTTCACGCGCAGTTCAATATCCCCTCTCAAATGCTGCTGAACACAATTGCTTGACTGGCGCGAGCAGGATCTGCACAAGCAAAACATCCAGCGCATAACAGAAACTCAAAACGGACAGAGCAGGCATGGTTAAAGCTGGTGTGGGACGCTGGTAACCCTGACAACAGAGAAAAGCCGTGTGTGAGGGTAAGGCTGGAAAGCTGGGCTGTGCTTGGCATCCTCCATGGAACAGAGCAGAAAACCCTTGTGTAGACAGTGCCCTAGCACCAGTCAGTTCCCTGGTGCTGTTGCTAGAGTTGGCTGGAAAATGGGAGTTCCCCCCTCCACATGCACAGAGAAAACTGATTTTTCTGCTCAGATTTGACAATCAGGGAGCATTCGAAATCCAGAAATGCTGCCACCGCGCATCCTGGCAGTCCCAATCTGCAAACCACCTGCTCCATTCTCCGCGGTAGCCTGGCTCCCTGGTTGGCCTGCATCTCCCGTACTGTCTCCCCTCTCAGAGAGGTGGTGCATCATGGGAGACACTGGCCAGGGTACCTCATGGGAGATGGAGTCCAGCTAGCAAGCTCATCCCACAGAGGAGCAGGGGATAGGAGGCACCACAGGAAGTCGACACGTCTTCACGAAAAACTGTCATCAAGAACTCCCATTTTCTGCTGAAGAACAGTTCCAACAGAAAACTTTCCTCCAGCCTGAGCTGTTCGACTCGCATGCCAGTGAGGGCAGAGGACCCGGCCGGAGCCCAGAGCCTCGCTCACCTGTCTGTGAAAGCGCGTGCCGTCCTCCTCTGGCACGTTCTCGAAGTCCATTGCAAACACTCTGCCCTCTATCTCCCGATGATTGCTCTGGATGCTGGTGTCCAGCAGGTAAACCTCCACCAGGTCTCCTTTATCTACCAAACACAAGCCACAGCACAGTCAGCGTGAAAGGCAGCAGTGCCCACAGAAAACACACACGTGGTTACAACCAGAGCAGTCAGAGCTGTGTCATCGGTCCAGCTCTAGCTGAAGACACACAGATGTTTTCTGGACACTGCCATCTTACAAACCGCACCACTACATTTTTACAGCCAAGTCATCAGCTCCTGCAAATAGTGGCTTGCAAGGGAAATAACGACAAATACTTCAGACAGCCAGTGCCAATGTAAGGCCCAATCCTGCAAACACAGGATGCACACAGCTCCCACTGACTTCCGGGACAATTGTGCATGCTCCCTGGCCCCCCCAGCCCCATAACTATAGTGGTTTCTTCTGTTCTTGACTCCATCCTCCTAAAGAACCACAAGAGGGGCTAATGAGCTGCTGGGGGAGCAGGAAAAAACAATGCAGATCATTGGCTCTGCTCCAGATAATGCCAACATGCCCTGTCCTCAGATGGTAAATGTATCCCAGATTTGAAGGGGAAGGTTACCATGAAGAGTTAATTGGCTCTGCCCCCTCCCTAGCTAGCCACGCCTCCTCAGAACCTCAGCATGTCAAAGGTGCCAAACTCACCTGGAGAAGATGACATCAGTCCCACTGGGGTAGGGAGAAAGATCACGGCTGAGATTCACGTTCTCCCACCCTTCTGCGCACACTTGGACCTACATTTGTGCAGGTTTCTGACATTCTCTGCATGCATTTGTAGGGTGCAGTTTTGCCCCTGGAAATCATCTCCTGCCCCATAAATTCTCCTTTAAAATAAATTCAAACAGAGGGAAAGTAAAATCCCTTACTAGGGGGGTTATATTCGCCAGACTTGTACTGTGCCGGGACGATCCTGTCGAGGTTCCAGGGAATGCTCTGTGCAAACACATAGGAGTCCTCTTCAATGTAATCAACATGCGGCAGCCTCAAAGCCTGTGCAAAAGAAACATCAGAAAGATGAGGGGCACAACTTCTCTGCTGAGTACGTGTGCCCATCACACAGAACAGAAACGACATGGGAGGCTCTCAACTGTTCTATCTAGCAGCTTCCTTGCACTGGGCTAGGGAGAGATTGCAGCTGTCCAAGGAAGGTAGTTTATTCTCTCCTGAACAAAAACCTAGGTCTGCCCCTGCCCCACTGAAGCCAATGAGAGCTGACTACTCAACAGGTCAAGTAAGGCCCAGACAGCAGGATGACACGCCCACAGAGCTTTATTTGTATGACATGGAGAAAACCAATGTGAAATCAACCCCAGATTGACGGAGCTGCACATTCATGGCCAAACACTCTGTGGGTGTAAACCTGATGCCCTGGAGTCAGTGACGCTGCGCCACTTCACAGCAGTGGAGAATGCAGTCTTAGCTCTTCTAATCTGAAAGCAGGATTCGTGACTTCATACATTCCAGCTCCAACAACACCCGTCCCATAGCCGTGCCATGGAAGCCTGCGCAAGGGATGAAGAACTGACACTGTGGGAGACGGGGCCGTGCAGCAGCCTCAATTCAGTGCGACCTGGCTCTAAGGCTAAAGATGGTCATAGGGAGTTTCTCAGTATTCTCAATGGGTCCATTCCGGGCTGCACAACCCCACACACAGGACAAATATCTTGCACTACAGTGGGAGAGCTCCAAGCAGAGGTGCAACCACAGATAAAATGCTGGTGGAGACCAAGGATCTCCCAATGCATTGAGGTGGCCACTCACAGGATATTAATCTCCCAGCAGCTCTCCCAGCAGCTCCAAGGTTCTGCCCCTTGTAGCCCTCCTTGCTGGAATACGCACCTACTTCTTTCCTTCCTGTGAGCAGTGCGGGATGGAGCTCCCTGCAGAGCTCATCAATGCCACTTGCTCTGAAAGTTCCTAGGGACATAGGAAGGGTGATCTGATGGTTAAGACACAGATCTGGCTGGCAAGAGATTTGGATTCTATGCCTCGCTCTACCACAAATATCTTAGGGCCCTTGAGCAGGTCCCTTCATGAACTAATTAATGTCTGTGCCTCCATAATTCCCATGCAAAGTAGGCGCTGTGGGGTTAAATTCAATCAAGTCCTCTGAGCAAGTCTGGTGAAAGGGGCAAAGCGTAATTATAGAAATCAGTGCCACGCACTCCCTCTTCCGAGCAAAGGGCCAACTTCAGACCTCAAACTCAAGTCAATTCGTGGCAACATGCTGCACTGCAGCCACAACCCCTGAAAGCATGATTGAACAGGCTTTGGCGAGATGGAGAGTTGCTGACGTCCGTGTCTGCAACTGCAAAATAATTGTCCTCATGCAGCAAAAACAAAGAACTTGTAAATGGCCCAGCCTCCTAAACTTGTAGCAGTCCAAAGTAAAACAATAGCTTCCTTAACTGAGCTGCTTCTCCTGTGGAAATGCCATGCTCTTCTCAAAGTCACTTCCTCAGAAGAGGAGCACTATATTGCATCAGCTTAAGTGCAAGTTACTCCCACGCGCTCTTTGATCAGTGAAGACATATGACTAGCAGCGACTAGCCCATATCCAGCCGTGGGGTGGTGTACCTGGGACTAGCACCACCTTGGATTCCTGATTAGATCTGCTTTACTTTGGTTTCTCTCTGGGTATTACAGGTGCACCATTCGCAGTTTGTTTCAAATATCAGTGAGATCTCACACAAAGCCGTGGGCATCGGAAAGCGGGTGTGCAAAATCAGCAGAGTTTGGAAAGGAACAGAGGAACGCCGGACGGGTTCAGACCCAACCTAATCCAGTATCCTCTCCTTGACAGCGGCCAGCAGCAGATGCTGCAGGAAGCCTCATGCAGGCACTTATGGAATAATTCACTCACAGAGAAAGTTTCTTCTATAACCCCATAAATTAAAGATTAGTTTATGCCCTGAACCATGAGGATTTACAAACCTTGCAAACGTGGTCAGAGAGGTTGGTATTTTAATCCTTACTCTTGCAGCTCTAGATGTTGTTTTCTAGGCTTGATCCTGTTACTTCCAGCCTATCCTGTTTTCCAGACTGCCTGCCTTTCAATCTATATTTCCTGCCTCCAACTATTACCACTGTAAAAAATCCCTGCTCTCCACACTGACTGCCCTACACAAGATGCTTCCCAACAGAAAACAAAACCAGTGCAGGCTGAAAAGACAGATGTGCAACTTCCTCTTACCATATCCAGCACATCACTGCTCATCTTAACGACAAAGCCCTGGAACAGATCCTGGAATATGTGCAGGATTTTGGTTAGGTAGCCGTGCTTTGCAGCTCGGGCTTGCAGCCTGCGGATGGTTCTCTCTGTCTGTGATTTATGAGTTTCTTCCTTCAGCACCACTATGTACTGCCCAGGTAATCGCCACACGTCCTAGATTTAAAGAAGCAGAAACAGATTTTTCAAAGTCACTCACCTTCACAAAGCAAACACCGCTGTTCAAGTTCTGGCTGCAGGCCCAATCGCTTGAGCTGTTACTTTAATTAGCACAGCAGAGTTCATTGTGTAACATGATCTACACATGATCAGAAGGCAGGAGTAGTGTGCAGTAATGTCAGTCCTAACCACTCAAAATAAGTGTGAAGCCAGTCTCCTGCTTTTAAAGTTTTAAAAGATAATTTGGGTTTTCTTTGCCCTCTGCTTTTTGACTCTGCAGAGCTCACTTGGGTCACATTTTTCAAACTATCTTCTGCAACCATGAGGGCTAGAAAATAACTGAAAAGAAACTAAATGGAAAAAAAAAGATTTTTACATAATCACTTGACTCCAGGAGCACCTAGTACCTCAAGACTCACGATAAACTTACAAGAATTGGCAACACCCTGAATGCAATGAGCCTGTATTCTACCCATAGTGAGGCACTGAACTCTCACAGCTACAGATGAGGTAGTCACTGGGAGAGGCAGATGCCAGGCCCATTCAGAGCTTAACATGGGCATGAAAAACCCCACAGTGCTCATTAAACTACATGGACATAGACGCTCTGGCAGCTGCATTACACTTGGAAAACATCTTACCAAGGCCCCAAAGAGTGTGAAATCACCAATTCAGCATGGGGTGAGGGGAGCATTGCAGCTTTGTTTCCAAACTCATGCATTCAGGTGGGTCTAAAAAAGTTTGAGAGCCAGGGACTTAACCTGCTCCCAAAAGAGGTGGGAAACAAACTACTGAGGCCAGGTCCAAGCTGCTGGCACCAGCCCATCACAGCTGCAACTGGTTAGCAGGTAAGTCCCCACATGTCCCCGACACCCAGAGGTGCCCTCCCTCAGCCTCCTTTTCAAGCATGGCTGCTCTGCAACCTCCAGCCCTGGATGCTCTGCGGCACAAAGCCACTGGGGGATGCGGGGAATGATGTATTTGATTTCTCTGGCCGTCGCAGGGCACCCAAGGAGCTCACACCGAGAAAGTGGCATGTGCCCACCCCTTGCCATCCCATGGCTCAGCCACCTCTCGCGGGGCTGCACAAGAGCCTCCAGCCGTGTCGTCTCTGCCCCGGGGTAGCGCAGCAGCTCTTTTATGATCATCACGGCGACCCGCGGCGTTGGCACAGAGACCACAGCTGGAGGTCTCACAGGCGGGCAACCAGCCGCACACCTAGCGCCTGCAAAACCCTCTCTTCTTTATAACGCCGTGGTGGCGGCGCTGGGTTCTCCTCACTGTACCCGCGGGGGGGGTCAGGGAGAGGGGGGCTTGGCAAGAATCCGGTCCTGCCCTGGGGGGAGGGGAGGGAGTTGGGTCTTGCCCCGGGGGCAGGGTGGGAAGCCCTGGGGGCAGTTAATCCTGGCGGAGCGGGGGTGGGAGAGTGAGCCTGCTCTGGGGCTGAAACCCGGCCCAGGGGTCACAGCCCCACCCAGCTCTGGCCCATGGGCATCCCGGCAGAGGGCCAAGGCCGGGCTGGGCAGGAGCTGGCCGTGGGGGGGGGGTCTTTGGTTCGTCTGCTTTGCTTCGCACGCAGGGCCAGGGAAACTGAGGCAGCGGAGGGACGTGGCCACGATGAGCCAGGGGGAAACTCCCCCCCCCCCGGGCTCCACCGCCTGGCACCTCGCGCTCCCCTCCCGCACCAGCCGCCCCGCGGGCCGCGTCCGAGCAGGGCCGCCCCCGAGCCCGCCGACAGCGCCGAGCACCCGGGGCCGGGCCGCCCCCGCCGCTCACCTTGTTCGTCCTGTGGAAGGCGGCCGAGCCCAGCTGCTGCCGCCCGGCGTCCGCCGGGCTCTCCTCCTCCGGCGGGAAGGACAGCACCAGCTCCTCGTGCTCGTCGCGCTCCTCCTCCGCCGCGCGGCCCGGGGCCAGCAGCAGCAGCAGCAGGAGCGCGCGCGGGCAGCGGCCCATGCTCCCGCGAGCCTAGAACCCGGCGGCCGCCGAGCCTAGAACCCGGCTGGAAGGCGCGAGGCGCCGCCTGGAACCCGCTCCGCGGGAGCGCAAAGGGGGCCCCCGGCCGCCCGCTCGCTGCGGCGGGATGAGCGCGAGCGGCGAGCGCGGCGCGGCTCCCCTCTCACACACACGTTCCCCCCCCCGACTTTCACGTGCTTCCCGAAATCTTTGGGGCGTGGATGTGCCGGATCACGCCACTGTTGTCCCATCGCACCATCCTGGCTTGTTAAACATTAATTGGAGTTCCACTCATCCGTGGAGATCAGGTTTCTGCCCCCTTTTTTTCCCTCGCTCTCGTTCCTGGCGTCATGTTACAAGATTATTTAAACAAATAATATGTGCAACAAAAAAAAAAAAATACCCTCCAAAGCGGGAGGAAGAACAATGCAGATTTTCTGTGCCTGGTCGGCTCCAGTAGGCAAGGGGGAACAGTCTCGTTAAACGCACCGCAGCAGCGGTCGCATGCGGTAGAAAGGCATTGCTATATTATACTTTTCACGTGCGTTCAGTTTTATAAACTAGCAAACAGCCCTTCGGCCCGGGGAGGGCGGTTGTTCTTCTAGCACATACAAGAAATAGTTGGTTCCACTTCTGCAGGGTATTATGAATTAACATTGTCTTTGATCCCAGGAAAGTGGATATTTTCCAAGGGCAATGCGGGCAGCTCAGAGAATCATAGAAGACGTTGCACAAATCTACTGAGCCTAGCCACCAGCATATGCTAACATCAAAGCAGCAACACACAGACATAGCCTATTAGCCCAGCTAGGGGCAACCCTACTCCTGACGGCAAGTTCTATAAATAAAACAGAGCGTGGGGAAGTGAATTTTTTAAAAGCCAGCTAGTAAAAATAAAGGGTTAACAAAGTCCATTACTAGAATGCAAGCTTAGCAAGACAAACAGTCCAGAGGAGGAGATCTTGTGCTGAAGCAACCCAGAAAAGACACAAATAATAGGAAGCTTTGCAAAAGCATCAACCTTAAAACCAGCTAGTGCACAGTTCTGCATGATCCTCTGGGCAGAGACTCCATGCTCAGCTTGTCACACTTGACCTACTGTAAAACTTTAGGATTAAAGCAGCCATTATACAATGGCTGCCTTCATAAAATCTGGAATTACCTACAAACAAATCCCTGCAAAGACCTAGCTCAATCTGGAGTGAGAGGAAAGCTGTCCCCAAGAAACATTAATAATGTCAAGATAAAATTAAAAAAGCCCACTCAGCCCACCATACCATGCTCAACTTAGCTTAATTAGCACTTTGCTGGCAGCTGCTCCTTCGAACAAGTGAACAGCAAACCCCAGATCCATCACTGGCACTGTGCAGAATAACCCACGTAAAATGACAGGAAGGCCATCTCCAGAGGTGACACTGACAAGCTAGCAAGGAACCAAAATAAGGTAGCAGGGTCTGTGAGCACTTACAAGCAACATGATAATGGCTGCAGGTTTGTCACGGCAGGAAAAAAATTCACAGATAGCATGATTTTCCTATTTGTTCGTGATCTTTCTGTGTGTCCGTGATTTACCTTGCAACTGCAGCTCCTCTGGTTCCTGTCCCGTGGGGCTGGGCCTACCTCCCCGCTCTGGGCATTGCAACCCAGTTGTATGGTCACAACAGTACTTGAGTTTGGTCCAGCCACCCCTCCCTCATGATGGCGAGGAGCGAGGCAGCAGGCCAAACCTGAACACGGCTGCAGTCCAGCATGCCAAGTGACAGCACCTGGAGGGGAGCCAGGTTCAGCCCTGCAGGAGACAGGAGCCACCATTGCCCAGGGTGAATGTGGGACATGCTTGTTCTCCAGTCCCCTCTTCCCTTGCCTACCCAGGCCACATTAGGGTTGCGGTTCTGGGCAGGAAGGTGCTGCGGAGGGCGGTCAGTGCCCCTTCATTTGTCAGGGCATTTTTTATCAAAAAGCATGACGCAGTCCCTAACCCTGTGACTCTTACTAAATTTATCATGATGGGCCATGATTTTTCATTTAAAAAATGCCGTGACAAATCTGGAGCTCTCACCATGATAATTCAGGTGAGAATTTTTTCTCTCCCAAGGGGGAGAAAAAAACAAAGAGAAAGAAACTTTGGTCCACCTTGAAATGGAACCTCTCTCTCAATACAAAACAAACCAGACTCTGAGCAACACCAAGCATTACTATTTTTAGGCCAATCATTGTAAGGTGCAAGCCAATTACAGCTTGGTGCTATTAAATCATCGCTGAGAAATGGGGCAAGACTGCTAGTCTTTTGCACATTTATCAGAGGTCAGGTTGGGGGAATTTTGTTCAGGAATTCTCCTTAAAAACTGATGCTATCTTGTGGTCCCTAGCTATGGAGGGGAGCAAAGAATTAGCAATGTTCAAATGTAATAACATTACAGCATGGAGGAAGAGAGCCCTTCCTAACCGAGCTATATTCTGCTTGGGACATTTTATTTTTGCTATCGATAAATGAAAAGCTTACCGAGACTTTCCATGCATTAGTAGGAGAGCTGGCAAAGCAAAGGTGGAAGCTAAACAACTGTTTTTGGTGGAAGCAGTTTGTAAGTCTCTTCTGGGCTTACTCAGGAGATGAATTTTCATGAAGGGCTCTAATCCTGTTTAGGAATTTTTTATGGAAGCGTCACATACTGCAATGTTGTTTTTTTTTTTTTTTTTCAGTGCTCTGGTTTTTGGGCAGCTCTCAGGATTTCTTTGCAAATCTTTGCTACCAAACCATTAGGAAATGACTGTGCTGTTTAAAATATCCGCAGGAGGACAATGTATTTATACAGAACATCTTTGACGCAGGAAGTCTTCAAAAATGTACAGTCATTTAGTCCAAAATATACAGCATATCAGAAGGCTCATGCAGAGACGCAGTTTAGTTCAAAACACTGGGACTTAGGAGACCTGCATCCCATTCCTAGCTCTGCCAATAACCTTCTGGGTGACCTTGGGCTGCTGGGCAAGTCGTGTCACCGCTCTGTGCCTCAGTTTCCCCTTTAGCCCATTTCTGTTTAGACTGTAATCTCTTCAGGGCAGGGACTGCCTCCTACTATTGTGCCCTGATCTTGGTTGCACCTCTAGAAGAGGGGGTTATGTGATAATGTTAAGTAATAATAATTGATAACATTTTACATTTAAGTATCACCTTATTTATATTTTCCAGTCCTTTGGTCCTAATAGAATGTGCTGAGCAACACTGAGCGGATCACACCAGCATTTCTTTGGTATGAATGATCTGTTACGAGGGGCTGATCTTGTTCTCATTAAAGTCAATAGAAAGGAACCTTCCTATTGATTTAAGTGGAGATTTTCAAAATAAGCCAATGGAGTTAGGTACCAAAACCCACTGAAACTCCCTGAGGCCTCTTTGAAAATCTGTGCTTTATAAGAGCTGCAGCATCAGGCTCTGGTTTTGGACGTTCAGGTGCAAAAGCAATAAAATTAAGCCGACCTTTACAGCAAATAGGAACACACAGCTAAAGAGCAATAACATATAGCATAAACATGGCCTTGATTTAGGATCCTAAGCGCATGCATGTCCTATTGGGGCTAGACTTAAGCATTAATATAAATAAATTAATTAGTGTAATGAGGCAACTTGGCCGAGCCCATGTGACATCAGAAAGCAGGCTGGGTAACTGAGGGGAAACACAGATGCTTTTGCTAATTCTCTGCCTCTCATCCATTTCAACAGCTGCTGTCTGCTCACTGGCTCCTGTCAACTCGGCTGCATCTCTGGGCAAACTGACAAGCTTGGGAGCCCAGCAATCAGCAGGATCCTGAAACTGACATGAGTCTCTCCAGATTTTCCACCCAGCCAACCCCTGTGGCCGCAAGGTGTCTATCGGAGCAGAAAGTGGGTCCTCAGATGTAAGAAGCTGACAGCACATGGTCTTCATTCTGCTTGGCTGCTACTTGCACACACAACTCCTCCTCCGACCAGATCGCAGCCCTCCATGGAGCATAGAGAGTTAAAGATCTGGACTTTCTCATCTCACGAAAGGAGAGAAATCTTGTGTTAAACACGAAATGCCAAAGGATCGCTTTTAAAGATAACAACAGAGTCGACATTTCAAAGCTAGGAACTACTGCTAGGGGCAGACAGCAATAGTTAGGCCGCTAAATACAAGTGGCGGGTTTTCAAAAGTGCTGGGAGCCTGCGTCTCCCACTGATTTTGATGTGGTTTGTGGGTGCTCAGCGCTGCTGAAAATCAGGCTACTATATTTAGATGCCTAGGTATAGATTTAAGACCCTAACTGTAAGCATCCAGTCTGGGCCTTCATGTATTAGTAGCAGGTATTTCTTAAGCAGCAACAGTGATGTTCCCTGTGGGGCAGTAGAGTGAGGAGAGGAGACTGATCTGTTTTTAAACCTTTACAGGTAAAGTTTTCTGGCACATGTTTACCTCTGCTCAGCCCTCTGCCTAGCTCTGCGCTTCCAGCCCTTACAGCATAATCACAAGCCTTACTGCTTAGAGCCGGGTTGTTTTTTTAAGCTGCTCATGATTTGAGGAGAAGCTGGAGCTTTCCTGTTAATTTATCTATTGCTCTTATGTGATTGGGTGTACTGACCCCACCCAGACCTAAAAGAGTTAAAATGCTGCCGTAGGCCCAATCAGCCCTCTTCGCCACCCCTGTAGGTCTGCCAGGTGTGATGGGAGGAGGCTAGAAAGGGAAGACCCTGCACACGTGGGGCTTGGTGTGGGAGGAGCACAGATTAGCAATGTACGGGTGGGGAGAGATGAGCCCAGGATGGAATTGGGTGAGGATTGCTGCCTGGAGGGAAGACCGGCATTGACAAGGGACAGTTTGGAAGTACCTGGGCACCTGACGGGCCCTGAAGGTGGGGTGTCTCACCAGAAGGGGCAGGAGAATGAACAGATGAATAACTTTAAAGGGGCTGAGGGCTCAGCTTCGCTGGGCTTATCAATCACTCCATTCTTCTGTCTGTTTGGATTGGGACTCTGGATTTTGTCCTCCCTGAAGGGGATTGAAGTGTTGTAGTGACCTGGCTGGAGGGCTGAGCCATGTAAACCACCAGAGCAGGTGGGAACCTGGCTGGGGAAACTGAGGCAGAGGCTTTGCTGTGCCATGCCATCACAAGGGGCACTGGGGCTGGTAGCCTGCTCCCATCTGGCTAAAACCAGCTACAGTCACCTATGGTGAGAATGGAGCCAGGCCACTCTCAGCTAACGTAGCTACCCACCACTTCCCTGCATGCTTCTCCAGCGGTGATAAGGCTGTCCCCGTCTCCCCCTGTTTTCAGTGGGTTGGAAGCAGCTGCCTTCTGGTCAGTATGTGTGACCCAGGGAGAAGGGAGGGAGTGAGGAGGAAATGTGGGGAGGTGCGGCCTGGGGCTCAGGGAAGTAGACCTTATGGGGGGAAGGGAAGATAGGGAGCAGCGAGGAAGGCTGTGCAATGTAGGGTGAATGTGATGGCAGGAGACTGAAGGGAAAGGGAGCTAGAATGGATGGGAACAGGAAGACTAAAGGCATTGGGAGTGGGCAGGGAGGGGTGGGGGTGCGTGCGTTTTCAACCTGAGCCCATCCTGTGAGAACCCTGTGTGGTGGCAGGAGGCTTCCACCTCATGCTTGCTGGCCAGAAAGCAAGCCGAGCACTGGGGGTAGCACCAAAGCCCTGGCTCCCGAGTCAGTTTGCCCCATTGCTGGGGTGGGGCTGGCCCCCCCCTTCTCCCTAGGCTGCTGGTCCTGCTCACAGGCAGGGATTCCAGCCGGGGAATGACGCAGAGGCTGACTTGTGGCCTCCCCCTGTTGGTGCCAGGTGACCTAGGCCGGGAGGCTGGCAGCTGAAGTCCGCTTGCGGGAACGCCTGAGAGGCAAGATGCCCTGGGCTGTCCGTGTGTCTGGAAGCTGATGGCCAGCAGCAGCCGTCAGTATAAATCGCTCTGTTAGGCCTGCGCAAGAGTGGATGTCACCTGGCTCCTCATCCCTGTGAAACACAGCACCCGAATGGGCACCGCCTGATGTGGAGACAAGGTCTTGCTAACGTGCCCCTGAGAGGCTTTGCCATGAGCCCAGAAGGGAGGCCCTTGAACACAACCGTCCTCCCCTTCGCCCCCAGACTAGTGGCTAGTGCTGGCAGGCTGCTGATGTTCTCTGGTGTATGGGGGCTTGTTTTCTAAGCGGGAGGATGGTTGGTGGGTCCCAGGGCTGGGAGGTACCTGGCTACCCCCTGCCCTTAGCCCCAGGATATCTTATCCATGCCTGCTATGGGCTAGCTGCCCAACCCCACTGGGCCCCAGGCAACACCAGCACTCACCTCTAGGCCTCGTAGGCCCTGCTCTTGCTCTTCAGGTTAACGGTAGGCCCAGCCTGACCTCTGAGCATCTCCCTGAAGCATCCTGCGCCTGCTCCACTTGCAGATTCGCTGCTTCCAAAGACATGTACAGTTCCATGCAGATCACAGCTCGGCTTAGCGCACAGCACATGAGTAGGCTTACAGTGAAACCCAGTAAGAGTTTCTTTAATAAAGCACAGAGCTTCAAGAAGTGTTGGGTGGGTTAGCGCTCCCCAGCTTGATATTAGTTTCCTTCTATAGTACCTTGCTTCATCCACAATCTCAGATTCCTTTACAGAGGAATTCTTACAGATGGGGAAGCTGAGTCACGGGGCCTTGCCTAACATCCCCTAGCAAACCAGTGGCAGAGCCTGGAACTGAAATCAGGGTACCTGACTCCCAGGCCAGTGCAGTGTCCTCTAACCCACGTTGCCTCCGGAAGCTAAGAGACAGAGAGATTAAGGCCAAATAACAAAAGTGGCCACTGATCTTTGGGTGCCCAAGTTGATACACCTAGAGCCTGACTGGCTCCAGTGACTTCGATTGGCAGTTTGGGTGCTGGGTGTCTCTGCAAATGACACCCGGAACCAGCAATGTTAGATGGAAGGGGAAGGAAGGAAGGAAAAAAGTGAGAGTGCCTCCTGTGAGGTTGGGGTTATGGAGGAAATCAATCGCATACACATACAAGCTCCCATGGTTTCTTTTTGTCAAGTGCATAAGAAACTTGCTGGTCAGGGATTTTGATTTTTTCCATAAATCCTGGTCCCTGGGGGCGTTTGTCAAAAACCATCGAGCAAGAAAACGGTACTCTCCTCCAGTGTGTGTAACAAGCAGGAAACTCCTCCTCCGTGTGTTCTCTGCCCTGCACTGGAAATGACAATACGCACTTCGCCAGCAGAGGGCAGGCTGCAACCAGGCTACCAAAATTCCAGCTGCAAACTCTGGAGCCGGATCCTTGGGCTCTCCCCAGCGTGGGGCTGAGGGTCGTGCGTATGGGTGGCGTCGCGCTCTGCTCTATGTTGCATGCTGAAGCTAGTGCTGCTCTGTGCAAGGGAGTGCCTTTGCCTTCGATGCGAGCTGCCCTTAAGCAGCTCTAGCTTATGCGGGGCTGCAGCAGCCATGCGCCCAAACTGCAGCAGAGGGTCGGCGTGGCGGAAGGGCATCGTGGCCTTGTCCCGTTTCCCTGAGCGGACCCTGCTTCTGGCCCATACTGGCACCAGGATGGCAAAAGAGCCCTGACATCAGCACCAGGCCACAGCAGTGTCTGGCCCCTTGCATGCAATTCTCTTTCCATGGGGAGAAGTATACCAGTCTGCCAACTCCGGGACCAAAGCGCTCCCTTTAGTCACAGGGTATTTTTATGCTGGTGGAACGTGCACTTGTTAGCTTCCATTAACCCCCACTCGTCTCCTGTGAGAGAGGAGAATTGTTGTCCCCATCATAAAGATGGGGCCACTGAAGCAGTGAGGTTAGGGAATGTAACGGGGGGGGGGGGGAATTGGCGTCAAAGCTTAGGGAAGAGAATGGGGGCGTGTGTCCTGTGTTCTACCTACTAGCCACACAGGGACTCGAAGCAAGTGTAGGACTGGAAGGGACCTCGGGAGTTCATCTAGTCCAGTCCCCTGCACTAGGGCTATATAACAAACAGACCATTCCTGACAAGTGTTTGTCTAACCTGTTCTTCAAAACCTCCAATGACAGAGATTCCACAACCTCCCTAAGCAATTTGTTTCAATGCTTAACTACCCTGACAGGAAGTTTTTCCTAATGTCCAACCTAAACCTCCCTTGCTGCAGTTTAAGCCCATTGCTACTTCTCCTGTCCTCAGAAGCTAACGAGAACAAGTTCCTGACCGGTCCTGCACTCGGACCACAAATCATCATGTCAAAACACAATGGAGATGCTCTCACATGAGTATTCCCTGTGCGTATTCAGATCGCACCTGCATGCTTGTGTATTGTACATCTTTGATGCAAGAGTCCTCACGGCTGAGAAGTGTGGGTTAGCATCGCTACCGGCCCAAGAGATTAAATGTTGAATTCAGGTAAAGACCTGCCGGTGTAACGGGTTTAGGCCGGGAACTGGAGGCTCTCATGCTCTTATTTTTAAATATGTTCGGATTCCTACAACAGCCAGATTAGAAGCCACTGTCCTGGTTCAGATAAAACAAGGACATGTTTGTTAGCAGGCCTTTGTTGAACCCCCTCCAGAGCGACAGGCAGGTATAGCAGTGAAAGGCCTGCTCTCGCTGTATTCACAGCCCCGGGGAGATCACCAGCTCCCTAGCTGAGTCAAAGAGGCTCAATAGGTTTGCATAACCATCCCGGGGTTGGTTCAACCAACTGCAAGCAGGGCACGTCCATCTCCCCTACCGCAGCCAGAGATGCATGTTTTCAGAGCTTTCTAGCCTGCCATGAGCTTGCCTGGCCCCATGGAGCCCTGGTTTACAAACACAGACTGAGATCTCAAGGAGAGAGGTTCATCTCCTCAGCTAACCTGCATTCCTTTCAGGCTCTGGCACCCGGCTGCACCAGGTCTCTACCATGAATGTGCACACTTGCCACTGGAGGGCCGCACTCCCTTTCTTCGGTAAGCAGATCCTCGGGGCAAGCGCTAGGGTTGAGTTGCAAGGAGGGGTTCTGGACAGAGTCCAGCCAACACTTTCAAAAGTGGGTGCCTCAGGGCAGGGCTCCTCAAGCCCTACCTAGGGACCTCAATAAATGACCTGATTATTGGGATCAAAGGGTGCTCTGGGCGCTCCACATCTTTGAAACTCAGGCTGCTTGGTTGAAAATACCAGCCAGCATTCCCAAGCGCTTGCGGTGCTGTCAGCCGCTCGGCTGGAGAAACCACGTGGTGCTGGACAACGTGCGCGTGTCCCTGCCTTCGCTAGCATATTGTAAAACCGGAGAGCTTCCTCTCTGCTGCCCCCACCTCTGCTGTCTGGGGGGGCAAACGCAGGCTTCTCGGAGCCAGTGGGGGATTTTAAAACCAGGACAAGAGCCCCCACTCCCTGCGTGCTGGGGAAAGAGATTCTCCCCCGACACCCAACCCAGGCTATGTAGCAACCAGCCAGCCCCACCACGTCCCCTCCACAGAGGGCAGGTGCGAGGGTCTGCAGGGCATTTACCCCGGGCTGACCTTCCCCAGCCCCAGTTCGGTTGGGCTGGGCAGGAACTGGACTGTTGGCCTTAGTCTGTGAACTGCCAGGCACGCCTCCACAGCAGCACAGGCAGGCACTGTTCAAACCCATGCTGCCCCCAAAGAAATTAGCCTCTCAGTAGCCGTAGGGGGGAAGGGAACAGGCACAGAGGGGACACGACTTGCCCTAGCTCCCCTGGCAAGCACACTGGTGGCAGAGCTAGATTTCCAGGGTCCCCGCCGAGCTGTGTCCTCTGCATGCAAGCAGGCTGCCTAGCCAGAGGGCGTTTCCAGTCCCTGCGGAGCACAGGAGCTGCTCATCGGAACATGTTGGATTTTCCCTGCTTCCCAGGGGAAGATAGTCATTGCTGGCAATGTCTGTGGGCTTTTTAACTCCCTTGCCCTCCATCAGCACCACCTCAAGGTTGTTTAGTTGGCCTGTGCCCAGCTAACAGCTGAGACGTGCAGCTGAAGTTTTGGCTTTCTGCTTTTAATTTCATGCAGGAATGTCTCCCTCCCTGCAATATTTAACCACCGCTGATATTCTGACTCTGAACTACTCTGCTAACAGCAGACTCGTCCCCTTCGGACCTGCCTCGCCAGGCCTGCTGCTGTCCGTTAGTGGGTAGGGTGCACAAAAGATGCTTCACTGACAAACTTGGGAGTGTGAGCTCTGTCGAGGCAGCTGCCTTCCTGATGTGCCTGACCCCTGAGCTGAAGGGACCACCCCTTGGAGTGAGGGGCAGACCAGTCTCCGTGTTCACAGGGCTCTCTGCTGACACGTGCTAGAAGATGGACTGAAATGACCAACTCAGGTGCTCTGGTGATGTGGCCCTCTCAGCAGCTAGAGAGAATCTAGGGACAGAATAGCTATGAAATCTCAATAGCTGTGGCCACCTACAGTCGAAAGCAGAATTTGAACTGGAGATACAGGGCTGTATCCTACCCCCGCAACATCCCGGTAACCCCAATGAAGTCAACATGTAATGCAAGGCAGAGTTTTGCCCTTAATCTGCTTGTGTCCTGTTCTCAACTGTCCCTCGGGCCAGTTCTCTGACAAATAGTGAAAAGGTAAAACTAGCTGCAATATCATAAATGGGCCAACGCCTCCACCCTCTGCACCATGGAGAAAGCTCACCCTTGATTGTGACACCACTGAAACCCGTGGCACTCAGCCGTTAGCTGGCATATGTTATCTGTCACTGCGTGGCAGACCAAGAATTGCACACAGAAAGGGAGCGTGAGGAAAGGTTTTAGGGAGAAATCGAGAGCTGCGTGGAAGGAAAAAGAGTCTCCCAGACAGTTGAGGCAGCACAAGTGTGACTGAGTTAAGGAGAGGAACTAAATAACAGACAATAACCTGTGGCTCCAAAGAATGGCCATTCTCTTACAGTGTATATGGCTGTTCAAGGCAAAACACCCAGCCAAGTGTAAACAGTTGGAATTATTGTCTCTTCTTTGAGAGCAGCACACGCCCTGCCTGCTGTATTTAGGAAACACTTTCCTCTTTACTCCCTACCTTCATCACATAGTGTCAGCCATAAATATATAAACAATGGGTGAAAACCTAGCCCAGTGGGAGTTTTGCCTTTGCTTCAATGGGGTCAGGATTTCACCCCAACCTGACCTTGGTTTTTGCCTTCCAGTGTCTCTGGTTCCATGCAGGACATAAGTGTGCCTGGGTCAAACCATTATTACGTTGTAATACAATCGTTTGTGTGGCTAGATGGCGTACAAACACCTAGGCAGAGGCAGGCCCTGCCCCACAGAGCTGCCAATCTAGGGTACAAGTGAGTAACAGCCATGGGGAGTAGGCGGCGGATAACTGGGAGGGGAGTAGGCGAGGATTTACGGACAGACAGAGCTGCGTGCAGAGTCAGCAAGGCTGAAAAGATGATTTGTTCCTGTCTGAGCTACCATTTGAGTTATCTGGCTAGCTGTTAGCAGGTGGCAAGTTGCCACAGGGACCATGATGGGAGCAGGTCTTCAGGAGGCATTTTAAGGGCCATATGCACTAGTTCTGGGGCGATCCTGCATGTGGACCTTGAAGACTTCACTCACCACAGCTCAACTGCAAATCCTCTACAGAAAAAGCCACTTGATCAGGGTGGCCCAGCGTCCCTCCCTGGCTAATGGAAATTGCATGGTCCCCAGAGACTGAGGACTGTGCAGCATCTGAACTCCCTCCTAGTTTCTGTGAAGTTTGTATTTTCTACACCAACCACTATGGAGATTATACAGATGGGGGAAGTGTGTAGCTGCTCCACTGCTACCTCTGGTTTAGGAAGAGCAAGATCCTAAAACAGAACCCTTCCCAATAAATAGTTAACGGCAATGTCAACAAAGAGGCTGTTTCCCATTGAATGAGACTGGAAGGGTCCCATTCCCTGGGATAAACATATCCCGCCGCATGGGAATGTACAACACGCAATTGGTGTCACTCAGCTTTTCTCCACACTCACAGGGATGCACTGACGTCTGCCCCGAAGATGCTAAATAAGTAACAGAGCTCAAGTTTCAAAAATAACCAGGGGTTTTGGATGTTCCAATACTGGGCGACTGACTTGAGCTCCTGAAAAAGGAGACTGGTTTTCAGAAAGGGCTGAGAACCTGTCCTCTGAGAAAGTCAGGCCCCTGGAAGGTGTGTCATCCAAAATCGGAGACCCCAAAATCACTAGTCATCTCTGAAAATTTTGGCCAGGTATTTTTGAATACCCGTCAAAGGACAGGAACAAGAGCAGAAACATCATAAGAACGGCCATACAGGGTCCAATGGTCCATCTAGCCCATCATCCAACCCTCTCACCATGGCCAGTGCCAGATGTTTCAGAGAGGATGAACCAGAACAGGGCAATTATCACGTTGATCCATCCCCTGTCATCCAGTCCCACCTTCTAGCAGTCAGAGGTTTAAGGACACCCAAAGCAGCCCTGACTTTCTTGGCTACTAGCTATTAGTGGACCTGTCCTCCAGGAACTTACCTAATTCTTCTTTGAACCCAGGTGTATTTTTGGCTTTCCCAGCATCCCTTGGCAATGAGTACCATAGGCTGCTGTGTGTTGCGTGAAGAAGTACTTCCTTATGTTTGTGTTAACCCTGCTGCGTATGAATTTCATTGGTTCTTTCTTGTGTTATGTGAACACTTCCTCTTTCACTTTCCCCAGGCCATTTTGATTTTTATAGACCTTTATCATATTCCCCCATCTTTGTCCCTTTTCTAAGCTGAGCCGTCCCAGTCTTTTTAATCTCTCCTCGTATGGAAGCTGTGCCATTCCCCTAAGCCAGGGGTCGGCAACCCGCAGCTCCGGAGCCAAATGCGGCTCTTCAGCCGTGGTAAGCTATGTTTTGCGGCTCCAGACTATCGCTCTTTTGATACTAAAGGTTGCCGACCCCTGCCCTAAGCAAAACATCAGCTACAGAGACTCCGCAAAGTGAGCCTCGTGGTGTGTTCAGAGTTACAGGCCAGACTGTGAAGGGTGCGTACAGGTCACAGCTCCCACTGGGTTGGGTGTGTCTATGTTGTAAACAAGACTTTAAAGGCAATTATGTTCGCACATCTTCTGGTGCCAAACTAGGACCGTCTCTGACAAATCGGCTTGAACCAAACATTTCCTATCGAGATAGAGTGGGATCTATAAAAGAACTTAAGTGCCTCTACTCCAGACGTATGCACCAAAGTCTTGGGTTTGGCGGCCTCCAGCCCAGCGTTGGATCCAATCCCTGTAGGTACCTAAACTCACTGAGCAGCTCCATTTTCAGAGTCACATTTCTCCATGTGCCTCAACGCATGCACATTGCTGCCTCGCTCTAGGCATCCGGACCCCCCATCTCCCGTCTGAGCCCCAGAGCAACTGACGGGCCGGAGAAAGACAGGCGTTTGCATGTAGGACCCAGGCTGGTTGGGATCCCAGAGGCTGCCTGCTAGATCAGGTCCCATTCAGATTCCAGCAGGATGGGGTGAGGCTGCCCACCATATAACGTTTAGCCCAGGAGTTAGAGCACTTGCTTGGGATGTAGAAGACCCAGGTTCAGTTTCCTCCTGCCTAGCAGAGAGGGAAGCAAAGATTTGAAGAGGGTTCTCCCACCTCTCAGGAGAGCGCTCCAAACACTGAACTATGGGATATTCGGGAGTGGGGGGGGCAGCGGGGGTCTTCCTCTGTCTCACCTGTTGAAGCTGTTGCTCTCTGCATTGAACAATATAAGAGTGATTGGAGCAGGCAGATTGGACCATAGTCTCCTATCTTCCAAATGGGTCCCTGAATCTCTGACCCGCAGAGTCATTCCCCCTCTCTCAGGCCCAATGACTGTTTAAGTATTTATCCACAGTGGAACAACCCCCCTACTCCAGCCACTCTTTCCTTATTTATCCAGTGTGTGACAGCTTCCACAGGAGGTCCGTGAAGGGTGTGCTCACCGACAGACAAGGGCAGTTGTTTAGAGAGGGTCCGATGGTTTAACTAGGAGTCATGGGCTGTAGCTGAGCTGAGGAAAACAGCCTGGGTTTGCCTCTGTTCTTCCCTGGAAGATCCAGATCCAAGGGAGAGGGGCCAGCGTGAGGGCATGAAAGGCAGACTTGGATATCTAACGAGACACCCAGCAACTAGCTATTAATCACAGCTGGTTCTGTGGGGGCTCTGGTGGGGACCCCTGCCCAGTGAGGACTGGAGTGAGACCACCCATTCATCTCAATACGTGACCCCGTGTGCTACTTTCTACCAATGGGAGCCAGATCAGAACCAGGGGCTTAGCGGTCTGGGGCAATACCTCAGCCGGCCAGTCACTCACCAAGCTTGTCCCTGTTGCTGATCAGTCCCACTGAAAGACTTTGTGAGTGAGGCTGAATCTCTCCCTCTCCATTCCCCGGGCTCCCTGCCCATCTTAGAGGGCCCAAGCCACAAAATGTCAGATCCAGAAGGGGGTTGAACTTTCCTGGGGGCAGGGGTTGAATTCGGGGCTGTGCTTTGGGTTCATTTTCAGTAGAATGCTAGGGCCTCGGTCGCTGCTGCCTTGCACCCGCTCTAGTCACTTACACGCGCTCCACGGGCTGCCCGCAGAACGAGCAGAGAATTCCGATTCAGCAGCACTGACAACCACTTTATTCAGGTGGAAAGGGCTAGCTCACATGGGAGGCCTGAAGGGAGAACACTCAATCTGTGCCCGAGTCTCAGAGGAAATTAGGACTCAGCAGGACACCCCCACCCCCCATTCTCCACAGCAGCACTGAGAGAAATCCACCTCTGTACTTGCCTTTTGTAAGCTATTTAATACCTCAGAGATCCATTTCTGAGGCTGAAAAACAGTGAGATGAAGTCTTCTTGTGGTATAGCAGTCCTGGATTGAGGAAATAGCATGCGAAAACCAAACCACGCATTAGTTTGACCTCACCAAGGGCTCCCTTAGGCATTAAAAAGCCTGTGAAAAACATAAATGTAAGTCCCAATATATGACACATAACCACTCTCAGATCCCCAAGCACCCCTTAGAATTAATCTATAAAGATCTTTCATTCTAATGGCCTCAAGTATGAGTGACCTTGTGCAGCACCGTCCTAGTCCACAAGTGTATGATCTGTTGAATGAAAGTCAGGTATATGTTTGTGTCATGGCCCTTAGCTTAAAGGCAGATCAAGGGCTCTCTGCATTTAGCTCCGGTGGAAGTCTCCAACTGCACACAATGTATTCAGGTAAGAAAATGAAACTAAATGTTAACAGGATAGATCATAAAATACCGTCACTGTGTAGCATTCAACATCGAGCCACAACGCTATGCGTCTCTTTACAAAAATGCAAGGGCCCAGGTTTTCAAACAGCGGTGCCCTCTTAGGGTCCTGAATCAATGGCCTGATTTGCAGATGGCCTAGTTAGGAATCACATGGCTGGCAATTGTTTTGCCACTCGTTGTCAATTTCACTCAGCTGCTGGCTTGCTCCATGGCTTGCTGTCAGCTTGGCTTCATTTCCCAGCACCAGGAGGCAAATTGACAAACAAAAGAACCCAGCAGCTGCAGGATCCTGGAACTGACATGAGTCACTCCAGATTTGCTGCCCCACAGGGCTCTGTGGCTGTGAGGCATCTCTCAAAGCATGAAGTGGGTCCTCCCAAGTAAGGAGCTGACAGCACATGAGCTGCATTCTGCTTTACTGCCCCTTGCACGCAGAACTCCTCCTCCTGGATCCTGACCCCAGTGAGGAGTTAATGAGCTGGACTTTCTCATCCGAGGCACCTTTTAACCTGGCAACTATAAAATAGCATTAACGATCCCTAGGCTTGGGTACTAATTACAGTCGATGGGGCTCTTATGATTAGAAGAAGGCTTTGCTTAATCTGTGCTTTGTGGTGAACACATGGCCGCCTGGCTAAAAGCTGGTCCTGTTGCTTCAACCAGAGAAGTTAGTCTTCTCCTCCCTTCCTGAGCACTGGATCCTCCCCAGGCTTGTGCTGGTGCTGAGCTCTGTTCACATCCATAGGCCTTTTCGAGACCATTGGACTGCTCCCTGGCTGCAAGTCACACACACGCTTAAGTCTTCGCACCGTCAGTGCCGTAGTTTTCCTGGGTGCAGAATGGCTGCACCCGGGGTTGCTGCCTTCGACCAGAAAAACTGGCTCAAGAGGCGCAGGGTTTTGTATCTTCAGCTGTGGTTGCACTGAATGCTCTGGGGGAAGCGATTTGGATAATGGAGCCTGTGACGCTGGCCAAATCCACAGATCTTGGGGCTATGCAGAGACAACAGCTCCCCAACCCCTGTGCAGCGCACCTGGCTTATCACGGACAGTACCAGGACCCCATGTTCCACCCTGCAAATCCCAGGTGATCAGCAACTTGTAGGCCTGGAGCCCTGCCAGGAGTAAGAGCTCGCTTTCCTGAGTACCGTATTTACCTAATTATTTTGACGGGGTAAATAAATATCCATGGGGTTCTTTCTCGGACATTGAGGCTTACATTTTCAGCCTTTTGGTGAGGCACCACTTGCACCTGCAACATTTGCTCCTATTAATTCAGTGCCCAGAGAATGAACAATGGGCCCCAACAGACGGGTGCCCAGAGTCGGAGCGTTCCAGATCCAGTGACTGGGGATTTGGTACAAAATTACAGGTGCACATTTTATGGGTCCGAACTCCATCTGGTCCTTTGAAAACCTGGCTCCCTGGATGCAGGGAGGAGGTCCACTAACCCCAACACATCCCTATGATGCAATGGCCTGCCAGTGCCCACAGCATCTCCCCGGGCTTGCAGCCTCCCTGTCAAGGAAGGTCAGCAGCTAAATATGCACTGGGCGGGACGGAGTGAAGAACCATCTCACTGGACGTTCGTTGCTCTCCAGCCAGTTGTATTCCACAGATGGTTGTGAGATGGGCTGTATTTTCAATAATGATTCAGACCTTTTTTTTCTTTTTCTTTTTTTTAATGTACCAAACATAAAATCTGCCGCCTACAAAGCAGGGCATTTCCAGGGGCCGGAACCTGACTGATCAGCCACAATCTCCCAGCTGGCTGACCCCAACCCCCAGTCTGAACCGGGCCAATCTGCAAGGCACTTGGGATACAGCTGAGCTCTGCAACCTGGGCCTGTCTCTGATTGTCACTTTCCCCTCTTCGCAGTTAGGTCTCGGGCTCAAAGACAAAATCTTCAGCTATGAGTAAATTTTCTGGCCCCTCTTTTAACCCATAATACATGTCATCCTCCTCTTCCACACACTGTATCTCTCTGGAGTCTGCTGCCTTTGAACCAGGACCCGTAGCCAATGCAAAATGGCTTGGGGAGGCAGTAGCAGACAGGTAGTTCTGGGACAGGACCAGTGTTGGCTCCTGGCTTAGACCCTGCCTTTCCACCAGCAGTGAGTCGATCAAGGCAAAATCTTCATAGTGAGACTGCTCAGAATTGTGCTTCTCAGGGTGCCCCTGTGCTGGGAGCGGGTTCCTCAGCGAGTAGGTGGATCCACCCAGAAGCTGGCTGCTGGAGGTAGAGCCTTCGGAAGAGGGAGGGTCAATGTCCTCCTGGAAGGAAGCCAGTGGGGCCGCACTGCGGGGCCTCTCCGATGGCCTGAAAATGGCATAAAAGTACATTGAAGGGCACAGATTCATTTACTGCTTGTTTTCTGTGCTACTGTTTCCCTGTTTGGTGTTTTGGCCAAGGGGTTTACAGTAAATCAAGCTGAGCAGATGCTCGCCAGGACACGGCTGGGTTCGTGCTGTTCCCATAGCTAGTGTCTGGCTGACATAACGATGCCATTCTGTTTATTTCCCCTCCACACTTTGGATCTCAGCTGCCACCAACCAGGAAAGGCTCTGACACCATATGAACGGGGAGCCCAGTCTCTCCATTATGGTGCCTTCAGAGAAGCCCACCCGCCCAGCCCTTCTCCTCGCCTTCATCTGCTGTGCAGCAGCTTCCAGGAGAGCTTGCCCAGTTCACCGTGTCCTTTGATGGTCTCCTTGCTGTGAATCCTGGCACACACATCGTCAGATTCTAGTGGGTGTCCTGCCAGTGGTTGATGGTGAATAGCCCAGAGCTCCTTTCACCACCCAGGAGACAGACCTGATGTGAGCTGCTAACTGATTATCCAGCAGTAGTTTAAGCAAACCAAGGGAATGTCACTTAGGCAGAACACAATGGCCCAGCTAAACTCCCCATGTAGTTTTAGTTGGCTATGATATTCTTCACCTCTTGCCCTAAACAGCTGCATAGTGTTGCTTATGGACACGTTAAAAAGCCACTCCGTTCGACCCCCAGAGATGGCCTCATTCCAGCAAGAGGGCCAACTAAGTCCTGCATCAGTAGTTCATATGGGGTTGGTTAGTAACGTTTATAAAGCGGTTTGGGGATCCACACGATTTATTGTTCTGGCTGAGGCTTACACTGAGCCCATCACCATGGCATCTGTGCTCAGAGGTGCCGAATAATATTCCAGTCCTTGTTTCATTGAAACCATCATTAGACTGACCCCTGAATCTACCTCCCACTCTTGCTGTAATCCACAGGGATTTAGTTAACATTAAAGGATTGAAACTAAATGGTCTCCTAGGAACCTTGATGAGAAGTTTGACAAACTGTTGTTTGCTTTTTTTATCCAAATTCTTTGTAGCCGAGCTGATAAAGTCACAGAAAAATCTGATGGGGAAGGCAATTTTCCTACAACGTTATAAGTCTCAATAAACAAATGTCATTCCTCAGAGTAAATCCATGTTCCCACTTGAGAGTTTCAGGTAAAGAGGATCCTAACTATTTCTTCATATAAAGCCCCGTCTCTGCAATGGGCTCTGTGCTGAAACTGGGGTCTGTCAGCAGGGGGCCCTATAAAGGGCCAGGTTGGGGTGCTAACGGGCCCAGATCTGACGGGCAATCAGTGGGTGGGACATCGTGACCTATTTTTGCTTTAAAGCAGGGAAATGAAACTCTGCAATTTCCCAGGAAGACTAGGAAAGTCTTGGACCCTGCAGTTAATTGCGCAGAGGGTGATTTTCAAAGGCACAAATGGGGAGCTGGCTGCCCAACTGGCCGTGGGGCATTTGAAAAGCTCCCCCTTTCAAAGGGAAAAAACCCTTTGACGTCAGTGGGTGCTGGCTCAGGCTGAGTCGGAGGCTATGCGTTTCATACGTCAGGGGCTGGGGAGAGCCCTGGCGAAAGATGGTGTTTGGGAGGGGAGGAATGAATGCCTGGAGCCGCAGCACATAGCGAGGCTCAGATGAATGTAGTGTCCGAATGGATTCAATCCAGTTCCAGAACTCCACCGGAATTGCCTGACGAGCAAGTTCCTGTCCCGTCATTCGCTCCGTTCCCCTGCAGAGCTGTTGGCCGGTGACCAGGCCCCATGCTCCTGCTGGCCCACATGGCTCTTTGGCTGCACAGCCACAGCGGGCGAAGCAGGAAGCCAGCCGCAATAACCCTATCGCTGCTCAACCTCCACCTCCTGGGCTGCGCTGCTGTCACAGGTTAGGAGGCGCCCAGAACATCCCGCTTCACAGCAGTGTCCCCCGCCTGCACTGGACGGCAGTGCTTCCAACCCGCATTGCTGCGGCTTATATGGTCAGAGCACCCGGGAGACACATGTGGGGTACAGCCCTGGGCTCGCACATCAGGGCTACAAAGAGCAGTGCCGGTGTTTGGGCTGGAGCCTGGGCTCTGAAACCTGGCGAGGGGGGAGGGACTCAGAGCCTGGAACACCTGCACTGCTCTTTGTAGCCCGTAGCACAAGCCAGAGTCAGTTGACCCAGGGTCCGAGACTCTGCCGTGCGGGGGACAGTTTCCCCAGTGTAGACATATCCCTAGAAAGAGACAGTCCCTGTCCCAAAGAGCTTACGTGTACCTGGAGCATCCAGCAACCCAACGGCTGGGTTCCAGTTAGATGTACCTATCTGGAAGGGATTTGATCACCGTGCCTGCTACCTCCTTTTTGTCTATTGTTATGTCTAGAATGAGTGAATCTCAATAAGTGCAACTTTACTGCCCTTTGGACTCCGCTACAGCTCCTCAAGGCCACCTACCTGCTGATGGTTGCAGTGACCATTTGCGATGCTGGATCTCGGGGGGTTTCTCCATCATCCTCTGAGATCCTGTGAATCTCTGCCTTGGCCCGTACAAAGAGGTGGGTACTTCCGCCGGTGTTGAGCTCGCAGTCCCCCAGGAGCGGGGCAGTTTGAACCCCCAGACACTCCACAGAGTCCTTTGCTTTCATTTGGATCTGTTCATAAGATGGCAGGCTTTTCTCATAGACATCAGCTTCTTCCTGGCTGGTGTAGGCCGTCTGGGAGCTGGCGTGAGGGAGAAAGCGGGGAAGGGCTGCTATTCAAGTCTGCCATTTAATGAATTCCAATAGTTTCTAGTCAGAAGCAGGAATTTTATCATTTGCTGAGAAGCAAACAAAGAAAATGCTCCAGAAGGGAAAAGCGGCATGCACATGTCCCATCGGTCCCAGCAGTGGGCCAGACACAGATCCCTACATCTGAACACCCCAATCTCTGAGGAGGTTTGGATCCCCCGTAGCAACCAAAAGTCACCCCATCCGAGCGGTGTTGAGTGACTTACAGATGAAATGAACTCTTGGTCTTGCTTGCTTCCCGCTGAGAGAGCCTGCAATACCTCCCAGCTGCTGCCGATGGCAGTGTGAGGTGGTGGAATCAGTGGGGGTTTTGCGTAGGGAAGGAGTGCAGGATTTGGCACTCGCTCAGCAGGCACTAGAGTAGGCCCACCGCAGGAACATCAAAGAGGGACTTCAGCGGGGGATTTTGCCTGAGAAAGGACTGAAATCAGCAGGACTTCTAGCTGGGAAAGGACTGCAGAATCAGGTTGCACAACCCTCCCCACACACCCATGTTGACAGTCTCATCAGAGAGAAGCTAAGTAGGCAAGGGTTGAAAGAACATGGAAACAGAGTTCTCCGTTCCATAACAAGCTGTTGCTCTTTTCCCCTCCGCTTACTATTTTTTTAGAGAAAATATTTTTAGCCCTCCCTCATGCCAGGGTTTTCAGACACTGACCTCGTGCCCCGAGGCACACAGATAACCTTGTATACAAGCTCAGGCTCTAATTAAAACAAGATTGCAAACTGTTGAGCTGCGGCTCAGAGCCTTGGGTCCTTCCCACATACCAGCTCTTCTGTGGAATTTCATTTTCTATCGAAACAGCAGGCTTGTGCGGCAGGAACTTCTCGGACTCCGTCTCCATGGGGACAAACGTTAACTGGGGGGAAAAAGGAAATGGGGAATCATTCCTCTGAATCTGAACAAAGAGGGTGAATCTCCTCCGGCAGAGGAGTTTTCCCTGGCATAGGTCTGTCATTAACTCCTTCCCAGCAGCACCCCTGCACTTGACTGAGACATTGCAAAGGAAGAGGTGTCTAATCCCCCAGATCACATTTACAAAGAACAGACAATGTGTAGGCTACTCCCTTGGCCACAAAACTTAGGCTGATGTGAAAAATCACAAGAGACCCAGCTCTGCAAGATCCTGAGTGTCCTCTCGTCTGTAGAGCATGCTCGAAACCTTGCATGCATTTGATTATGTCACCCAGAGAGCACTCGGTCCTGCCAACCTGGTGGATGACAATGGGTGTCCTGCCTTCTGGGGCCCAGGGGAGACAGGTAGAGAAACGCCAGTGTTCCAAATGGAACTGGAAGGGTGCCCGTACTGGGTGCAGACTCTGACGCACAAATCCCAGCAGGAGCGGCCCACTTGGCCACCCTCAGCACCATCAGAAATGACAGCAGATCTGGCGGGGTGGCAAGCTCCTTCAGAGAGAGCAGCTTAGCGCGCAGCAGGCCATTCCCCACGGGGACCCCTTCAAAGGAGTCAGAGCTTTGCCATGAACTTCAGTGTGAGGAGAAGTTCGGGGGTCCATGGCTTCACCCCTCCCTCGAGGAGCTGTGTTGGGTGACCGGAGCCCTGGGGGATGAGAGGTGGGATTCTTCCCAGCTGGGGACAGAGGTTTATCATTTGCTCAGGAAGGAAGGAAGGAATGCATGCTGCCCAAGGGAAGAGTGGCACGTGCGTGTCACATCTTAGAAATGGGCCGGATCCAGATCCCCACATCTGAACTCCCCAGACTTTGGGGCGGTTTAGATCCAGACCATAGTGACCGACAGTCACCCCAGTGACAGCAGCAAGGCGGCGGTCCTGAAATGGAGATGCCATCTGAGAAAGGATGGGCCCGAGGGGTTGGATTCCCAGCACTCCAGAACTACACCCCCCAGGCTGAGGAGTGGATCCAGTTCCGAACTTCATGGCTGGCCTGTATCGCTATTATGGCCCACACTGGAGACCCAGAGCCAACTGCGCCCTTCCTTCCCCCGAAACCTTCAGGAAGTCTGGATCCAGATCCAAACGCTGTAGCTTACAGCTGTCTCTCAGTGACAGTAAAAAGGCCTAATTGCCAGCAATTAAAGACACCATGCAACACAAAATACTGGAGAAGGATCCCTGTCGCAGGTTATCCCTTCAGCTTATTGCGCTATAACCTCCAGTCCCCTTTCCCTGCACTCTGTGTGTGTCTCATTAGCTCCAGATCTCTCAATGAGCCATTCTGCATCGCTGAGGGCTTGTCCACACATACAGTGTTGCACCAGTGCAGCTGCACCACTGTAGTGCTTAGTGAAGATGCTACCCATTCCAACAGGAGACCTCCCGTCACCACAGGTTCTCCACCTTCCCGAGACATGGTCGCTATGTCGACAGGAGAAGCCTTCCCATCAACGTGGCACTATCTACACCAGGGGTTTGGTCGTTATAACTGTGGCGCTCAGGTGTGGATTTTCTACTTCCTCTGAGCAATGTAGTTATACCGACATAAGTCTGTTGTCTAAACCAAGCCTGAGTCTAACCCTAGAACTAATGTCTTGTTTCCATTGGGAAAATGGTGGTTTGGGATCTTCAGGGAGTGAGAGTTTAGGCATTTTACTGTGCTATCGACATTCTCTAACAAGGAGATTTCCTGAAAGGGGTTTTAATGACCTACTAAGTCAAAGAGGCAGGGGGATTCAGCATGGATTCATTAGGGTCTAGGGGCTCTTTTTCCCCTAATCAAAACTGAATTTAAAACAACTTTATATGAAACTATCGACAATGGATGAGCCATCAGTGAACACTTCCCTTTCACAGCACCTTCCTTGCTTTCTCCTGTACTTTTCACTTACACAGCTGCCTCGTTCTTTAGGGGAAAGATCAAGTCTTCCTCTACTATGTGAATTTCTTGCACCGTGTCATGAATCCATTCAGTAAACTGCTTGTGTGAAAACATTTCTGCTGCACCAACCTGCCCTTCTAGCACAAGTCTCCCAAAAGAACTCATTTAAGCACTGCTGAGTCCTGTTAAGACAAGAGAAACCCTTCCGAAAGCAGGCAGAAAGAGGTTGGAGGAGGTGGGGGAGGGTCTCTTCTTCTCCTTCAAGATTTAGCCCTCATCTGCTCAACTTACATCTAAATTTGGATGGGGAAGGACATGTGGATTTTGGGGGTGGGTTTCAGACAATAGCCTGAGGAATGAATCAAGGCTTTCTTCATTTTTTTATTCCTGTTGCTCATTTAACAGCAATGATTTAAACTGCAGCTGTCACTGAGAGGTATGGAAAAGGGCTTGGGAGTGGGACGTCCAGGTTCGTTTCTTTTAAATGATTCCTGCTTTCATTAGTAGCATTGCATTTCCCTCTGCAAGTTGGCATTGCTTTCAGCAAAGACGGGAGGTGTTTTAGCCACGGATAAGATAAAAGAGCGAGACGCTGCCCCGCTTCACCTGTGCCTGCTACGCCTGTAAGGCGATTGCAGCCAGCTTCCTGAACTGTCTTGCATCCTAAGGGTTAAAGCTCAACCTGGCAGAAAGCAGGGTCTTTGGGCCCAGGAAGGCAAAGTTTGTGTGTTGTTATGAGGCATCTCCTCTCAGGGATCAGGGGCGAGGAGTGCTTTGAATGGAGGCGGGGAGGGTGTACTATTTTTTAACCCCAGTTAAATGCCATGTCCCCAGCCCCCTTCAGGGGACAGTGACAATGTGTCTGGACCCTTCCCTGCACACAGAGTAACTGGAGATGCTGTAGGCCACGTGGAGACAGTAAGTCAGAAGATGTGAGTGCCCTCGGCTCCCTGCACCACACAGAGCTGCTTCAACTATTCTTTTTTTAAACCAATCTGCAGTTATGGTGACTTCTAAATGCTCCTTTTAGAGTTGGTCTGAATTGCCTGACTGTGGCAGAGGGCATCCCCGGTCTTACAAAGCGCCTCTGGTGCTCCCAAGCCCCGCTTGATGGAAGCAGTGCACTACCTGCCCCGTCGAATTGCCAGCCCGCCAATGGGACAAGGACGTCTACTCTCTGCAATACCCCAGAGCCAGCCACAAGCACTGACAAGGGGCAGGACAGCTGCTAAAGGAGCGCAGAAAAGCTGGGCAGAGCCTTACAGTGACTGTACAGTCACTACTAGTGGACACTAATACTTATTAATTTTCATCCATGGGTCTCAAAGCACTTTAAAAGGAAGGGTAAGTACCACTGTACAGATGGGGAAACTGAGGCACAGAGCAGTTAAATCACTTGCCCACAGCTACGCAGTGAGTCAGTGGCAGAGCTGGGAATAGGACTCAGGTCTCCTGGTCCAGTGCCTTCGCCGTTGCACCCCCTTCCCCTCGGCAGGGCAGTTTGCTGTCTCAGTGGAAATTTAAGCCAGCCGCTATTATTGTGAAGTCCCTGGGGGTATTTTCTGGTTCCCCAAGATGCCTTGCAGCGCCCAGCCCATCGAGCCCCTGCGCCAGAGAGGCAGACTGAGAAAGCACGTAGGAGAATTGGCCCTACCTTGGGGTAGCACTGACACATGCTCCAGACGATCCCCACCGCTGTGGTTAAAACCCCCAGGGTGCAGAAAGTGATGTAGACCTGGGGCTTGTCCACGCTCATGATGAACATGCCAATCGTCACCAGGAAGAAGCCCAGGACGATGAGTCCATAGCGGAAAGTTTTATCCTCAGCCATGGCAGGGCACCCAGGTAGAAACCCACCACAGGGCACGAATGCAGAGAGCGAGCCAGGGGCTGGGAGGGGACAGCCTGTCTCTGTCCCAGCGAGCACTCCTCAGGTGCAGAGCCAGGTGTGTTTTTCCAGAGCCTGCCAGGCGCTGAGGATCAGCTGCACATTCAGGCCAGTCCTGCCCAGGTCTGAGCCAGCCAGTTTTTAATGGGAGTGTAATGAATGCAAATACGATCCCGAAATTCACAGGCCAGGGAAACTGCCCAGTGCACTTCGCTATAACCTTCCCTCGAGGCACGTGCAGCCCAGAGGCTCCAGGGACACCTGACCCGGGAAGTGTGAACAGGAAAGGGAGAGATCACGGGGGGGGTGCAGTGCCCCACAAACTTCAAAGGGTGCATCTCGTCTAGGCAAACGAGGACCCGTCTGCATGACAGCCTAGGTATAACGGGGACGGTCTCATGGACGTGATCCCACCTCAGCATCTGGGGGCGCGCTCCATGACCGCCCGCGCCCCCTTCCAGCCCTGCTTTTCCATGAGAGGGCGATAAAATCGTCCACACTCACCCCAGAACTGAACAAGGGACACTCGTTTTCTCAGTGTAGACTAAAGCCGTCGGCAAAAAAACCGAGACAAGGGACCCGGCCCAGTTAGATTCATGACCCAACGTCAGATGTCACCAGGCGCTGCTGATGTGCTTCCAGGGCTGGATTGACGAAGGCGCTTTAGGGGCTGCAGCCCAGGGCCTCGGACTAAGGGGGGGCTCGGCAAAAATAAATCCCCGCCCCTCCACCCCTCTCCCATGTGACGTGGGCCCAGTGCCCTGGCCAGAAGCCACTTCAGGCTCCAAGCAGCACCACGTGGCGGCCGCTCCCCACTCCCAGCCCTGCCCGTCTCCCAGGTGACATGGGCCTGGTGCCCTGGCCAGGAGCTGCTCTCGGCTCCAAGTAGTGCCGCAGGATGGCCACTTCTCCGTCCCAGCCCTGCCCCTACCCCCCTCCCCTGCCCCATTCCCCCCCAGCCCTCTCCCACATGACGTGGGCCCAGCGTGACTGTGTGTGCGGCTCAAAATCATCTCGCGTGCCACGTTTGGCATGCATGCCATCTGTTGCTGACCCCTGTTCTACGAGTTTTAAGCCTGAAATGTAACCACAGAACAGCTTTATGTTAATTAAAAGGCAAGTTTGGTATAGTGTTAATAGCCTCGATGCCATAATTGTGATCATTTTGTTTTTAATTAGGAAAAAGACTTGTATACAGGGGCCCCCACAAAATCTAATGTCCCCGGGCCCACCGGAGAGTTAATCCGGCCCTGTGTGCCTGTGTTGCTGAGCTGTACTGGAGTCACACCCAAAAAAGATGAGGCTGATGCTTCCACGCATATCATGCAGTACGGCATTCCTAAGCTCTGTGCGTGCTTCTTTGCCCAAATGTGTTTGTAAGCTATTGAGAAGGAAATGATGGTGATTTATTACCTGTATGGGAGTAGGGCCTAGGACCCCCAGTCTAGGATCAGGGCCCCATTGCGCAAGGTGCTGTACAGACACCTAAGGAAGAAGACAGTCCTTGCCTCACAGAGCTCATTATTATGCAGGCTGCAACAGGATATTCCTTGTTAGCACTGGAACTTCATCCTCTTCTTGCAAGGCCCCCTGGCGAGAAGGTCATATGTCAAGCAGGCCTGAGACTGTCAGTGCTATGGGGGAAATGACACCAAGTGCCAAATCAGTGGCCAGGGGGGAAATGGCACCAACATGATATCTGGAGTTCTTGTCCAAGGGGAGTGTTTTGAAGGGATTTCTGGGTGGAGCTGGTCGAAAAATACTTTTTTGCTGGAAACTTTGGAGAAAAATTGTGGTTATTTGGTTCACGTAGAAATGTCCCATTTATTGTTTTTGCCATGAAAACTAGAAACCTGAAATGTTGGTTTCCAAAAACCTATTTCTGGTCAAATTGTTCAGTCGGCTTTGGTAAAGCTGTTACTGAAACCTGTAAACTTTCCCTGACAACTTTTCACTTTCCAGTTTTTGGATAAAATAACAGAAAGCTTGAGTGGGAAATGAAATGTTGGTTGGTGTGGGGTGAGATGCCATTTTTCATCACCCTTCCTTTTAAATTAAAACATTTCCACCACCTCCAGGGATGTGTCCTGCTGAGGAAACAGCCCCCCACAGAGCCCCTCAGAAAGGGAGATATCTGTCACAACCACCCAGCCCGTCAGGGATCAGCTTTGTTCTTTCTTTGGTTCTTCATTCCCTCCCCTCTGTGCCTTCTTGCTGGCATGTGTGTGGCAAGGACCGACAGCTTGGGACGCCATTTCTGCACTTCTTGTAGGCCTGGGCACTAGCCTGAAGTCAGGTGGAAGGAAAACTTTCCTCCCAACAGCTGCAGCTGTTTTTGGAGCACAGAGCAGACCTCTCTCCCTGTCATGGCTTCTAATGTCTAACTTGAAATCACGTGTTGTCCTGCACAGGCGAGACTGTGAGAAATGGTGCAGAGCGGGGGAAAAGAGAGCAACTCCGGAGAGGAAGGAGGGTGGAAAACGCAGGCAGGGAGCACAGGAGGAGTGAAAAACAAACCCAGAGACTGTGAAGGAAGGAGCAGAGAGAGGGAAGAACTTCCCCTGGGGACAGGAACATGGCACCCCTCGCAACCCCAGCAGAGAATGTTTTGCTTGGGGATGGCTGCCTTCGCTCCTGAGACACCGAGCTCACGGACGGGCGATTGTTAGTGTTCTTTTTATTTTTGTAAATGGATTTATCCTTGTGGGGGCAGGAGGGAAGAGTGGCTTAAATGACAGGGCAGAGGGCTCTGCAAATCCAAAGCAGCAGGGCGACAAGGACAATCTTACGTTCCAGGTCTGGTATTTGGGTGCTCAGGGGATAGGGGTACCAGAACTGCCTAGGGAGAGGGATCCCTCGTGTGAACGTGCATGAGATCCCCACCGTTCCCTTCTCTGAGGTGGCACCAGGGTGTTTTGTAGCCCCCGTGCACTGGGTCAGGAAGTGAGAGCTAGTCACTCCTCTGCCCTCAGCTGCCCCACTGAGGCCAGCACTTTAGGGGCATCTCACACAACCAGTTCAGAAATGTTCTGTTTAAACATCATTTTCAACTGCATGACTTTTTCCACGTAAGCGGGTGTGAAAGGGCCACAGAGGGTAACACAGACCCAGGCCAACATTCAGCTGGTTCCACTGGACCCTGGAATTGATGGGCGATTTCAGTTAAGTGGAAGGAAACATCTGTCTTTCCCTTAGAGACTAGCTTTGCATTTTGTAATCTCCCTTTTAAAAATGGATTTAGGACAGGTTGGACTAACAGCTTTGGGCTCAGGGCGCCCCCATGTGGATTTGACACACAGTTGCACCCGCAGAGGTCAATGTGAACAAGGATGCTGACAAATATTAGTAATGAATGAACATTAATCAATTTTTTTAATAAAATAACAGAAAACGTGAGTCGAAAATGAAATGTTGGTTGGTTTGGGGTGAAATGCCATTTCCCAGCCTTTGCAGGAATAACCCTGCAAGGAAGAGGCAGCACAGTTCTTCCATCAGGGGGCAGGTCCCCACCTGTCCTAGAAATTATTGAGGGGTTCGGGCCCCCTGGAAACGCAGCCCATTCAAGATGCACAAGGATCTTCCCCAGAGATCATGGCCACCTCCCCAGATGCTTCACTCCTTGGCGGCAGTGCCTCAAACGGGCCACATTGCCAGGTACCTGAGCCAGTCATACCTCTACCGCTAGATCCCCTCCTCTACACACACACACACACACACAAAGGGGAGATGGTCACACACAGGCAGGCCCAGCTTGCTATTTTCTACCCCCAGTTTGTGGGGGGAAATCTGGAGTGGCCCCGTCATTCCACCAGCTCTGCAAAGCCAAACGAGATCCCTGCCAAGCCTCCTTGGAGAGGACTCCTCAGAGCTGGTCGGGAAGGTGGACCCGTTTCCCAGAGGCCGATGGAGTCTGATGGAGCGAACACTCTGCAGATGTGCCAGGGGCCAGTAAAGTCCAGACTCATGTCTATGGACAGCCTGAGGCCATGTCCGTGCTACAGACTTCTGCTGACTCAGGTGTGTGGGTCAGGGGTGTGAAAGGTGTGAGCCCCGACGGGCAGAGCTGTGCCCACAGAGGCCCGACATCAGACACAGTTAGACAGGAAACCCTGTGCTTTTACTAGTAAAGCGTGTTTCATCTGTGGAGGTGGTTTCACTGTCCTGGAAGACGGGTGCTGCTACGCCGGTGTAGCTGTGTCCACACTAGCAGTGCTTTGCCGGTGTAGCATCCTCGTATTCCTATGCCAGCAAAGTGCTCCTGGTGTAGACGTAGCCTGAACCTACCTTGATTCCAGCTCAGCCCCTGAAAGAGACTGAGCACTGTCCTTCTTGCAGAGCCCACTGTTCAGCTAGGACATGAGGGCACTGGCTACACCAGTGGTTCCCAACCTGTGGCCCCAGGGCCAAAAGTGGCTCGCAGGGTCTTTCAAAGTGGCCCGCAGAAGGGATCCGCCGCCTAAGGACCCAGGCAGCCGCCTCGCTGATCTTCTTCCGTCTGGCTGAGGGAGGGGCATGCTGCTGGCCGAGCAGCCTGAGGGGCCGGACTCTAAAAGTCAGTGCCTTCCGGTTTGGCCTGCACTTAGCAGGCCAGTCACCGTGACTTAGTCGCTAGGCCATATGCGTCAGTGTGTAGTGCCAGTCACTCGTCTACACCAGTGCGTCGTCTGGGAGTGCATGATACACGTGTAGGTGTAAAATAGTGAATGTAAAAATGAGCACAGTAGCATCAAAATGTTTATTTTAAATATGTCGCGATTTGTAGTCCTTACTGGGGTGTACAGCAATACGCGTTTTATGAGCTGATAGACTGGTGGCCCTTCAGGGTTGTAAAAATGATATTGGTGGCCCTCGAGCCAAAAAGGTTGGGAACCACTGGGCTACATTAACGAAATCCGCACTGCAACAATGTCGTGATGCTGGTTCAATCCCCTAATGATGCACCAGTGCAGCTGACGTTAGCACCAAGTTCAGCAGAACCGTGTAAGGCCCAGTCTGTGGTGGTGGAACCTGTCTCCATTAGTGGTTGGTCTGGAGTAAATGAATTACTGTGGCTACAGTGGGGTGAATAGCCTTAATCTATGGCCTGTGTAATATAGGAGAGCTGACCACGTCACCACAGTGATACCTTCTGGCCTTGGACTCTCTGAACCTAGATGCAGACTCACTTGAAGTCGCCAGCTGAGGGGTTTTAAATGAAAAGGCCATGGTATTTTCCATACATTTAAAACAAATCTTTTCCTCGTTGGCTATAATCTTCTGGTTTAGATGTTTCTGTAGGGTGGCTCGTAAGTGCTGAATAGCTGGCTTTGATTTTGGTGGAGCTAAGAGACCTTCACAGAGTGGAATTGACAACTCGATTAGAAAGGATGCTGAGATGTTAATTCAATTGCAGCATACCTTTGGGGGCAATGCACTCCCTGTAACCCTGAGGTCTCTGGTTTTATAGCATGTCTTAGCAGGAACGATTTTCTTGGCAGTAGGTTGAACCTTTATCCTTCATGACCCAGTGGAGTCTCACGCAGGAAATCCACGAGGCTAACTCCCAGCGGAAGGCCAGCCCCAGTAAGCTAGGTGCTAGCCCTATTTCCCTGCTAGGTGCCTGGGGTCCACAGTTCACACCACCTCAGAGCTTCTGCAGACAGATGCAGAGCAGTGGCTTTTTCTCTATGAGCCACAGATGTCCTAGGAAGAGGGAGGGTGTCCGGATCCCAGGAAGACACGCCCTGATCATGGTAGTAAGAACCTCAAGAGGGATTGTTTTCTAACACACCTGCCTGCACCGGCCAGGGAAGCCACGCTAGAACCAGCTGGCAAGGACTGTACCTACCCCCACTCCAGGCGTGGCCCACATGTTGCTTTGTGATGGGACTGCAGATAAAGCACGTGGCCTTGGGCAAGTCACTCTCTCAGGGTCAGAGTGGGTCACGCTTTGGGCCCCCACACGGGAGAGCACGGTGGGGGGTGGAAGGCACTTCCCTGCACCCCTGCGTGGATGGTAGCAGCCTGGAGAGATGGAGAAGAAGCAGCCATTGCAAAGCCACTGCTCCCTTTCTCACGCAGATGAGTGAGGTGTGACCAGGCGGGGTCTGGGACTGAGCACAGCCTTGGCTTCACACATGTACCCTCCCACCACCCCCAATCCCCTAACGTGCTAGGCAGCAACAGGGAAGCTTGCCAGTGGCTCTACCTTGCACCAGGTACAAGGCTGGCTCAGAGTAAGTCCCTGCAGCCACCAGCGGAGACAGGGAGTCTTGATCCCAGTCAGCTGCACTGCTCCAGGAGCGGCCTGGGATGCTCATGGCCCTGCCATGACGGAGCCCTCTACATCTCAGTCTTCCACCTGTGAAATGGGGATAATTCTACCACCCTACCTCACAGGGGCCCTGCCAGGCTTAGACCAGGGATCCAGTTCGTAAGGCACAGAGAGGTCCCCAGGTGGAAGACGCCAGTGAAGTGCAAAGTATTAAATTACTGACCCACAACCATTATGATTTTAAGAGCTCTGCCTTTTAGAGAGCGTTGCGGGCCCCGCAGGGTTAAGGACAAGTGACTTCCATAAGAAGTGAGCTTTTTCACTCCAGTTCTGTGTTGCTGCAGTTCTGGTTTCATTAAGGCTGGTCAGAGGCCCCAGATTCATCTGACCTTGTCTTTATCTTCCGTCTGTTTGTGCAGGCTCTGGAATCCTCTTTGGCTCTATTTCCAAAACAAAAGCTTCAGTACACTTTGTAAATAAATACTAAGAAACCCACGCCAACACCCCTGCCATAAAGAGTCCGTGAGAATGAGTGTAGGAGGCAGGGAAAGAGCAAAGATAATGGGTTTCATGGTCAGAGGGAGCAAAAAACCTTTGAAACATACCTAAGCAGTGTCCTTCAGAGCTCCTCTCGTGGACCTGGAGGTTCTTCATGAGTCTTCCTTCACAAGACTGTAAATGTTAGTCTGTGGGGATGCCTGGCAAGGAGTGAAATTACAGCAGTTCTGTCTGTAGTGAGCGTGGGGAAAGATTTGGCCTTGGTTATTGCCCACCATCCCCGGCTAGTGATATTATTTATTAGAAGCAGGGCTGTTTTAAAGCTGTTGATCCACACACGCAGAGTGGGCCCCTGAATTGTGCTTCCATATCGGCTGTGGGGTTTGCAGAGCGCTTCACCACATAAACATCCTCTGACAAGGACACATCTAAGGTTATGGCCATTCTGCCAGAAGAAACCCTATTACAATCCCCCTTTGACAGAGTGTGTTGCTTAGATGCCAAGGATCAAATGACAACAGCCTGTAATTTATCTGGCCTTCACTGCTGACTTAGATGCACATTTGTTTATTGAAACTGTATAAAGTATTTAAGTGGGTCTGGGTGGCCTGTGATAGCGCACTCACTAACAATCAAACACAAATACAAAAACAACCTACTACATGCTTAAGACCACAAAGGCAGTAAGTGAAACAGAATAAGTACTTGGGATACATTTGTAGCGAGGGGAGAACAAACTGGAAACAGCTGAGATATGAACCAATGTCCTTTATAAGCGCAAAGTAATTATTGGTCACAGTTTTGGAAAACTCACTGTAAGCACAGTGTGTGCTTTTCTCTTGCTTTCATGTTTTTATGGGTGGAAGTTTGTCCATTAGCTGCGGTTTGCAACAACAAACAAAGAATCAAGCAAAAATTCCTTAAAAAACAAACCGAAAATCCAACCCCTCCCAGCCCAAGAAATAGGAGGAGACAAGCCCACCAATAAAGGAGAAATAAATCAGCTAGGAAACAGAGACCCGACAACCTCACCACACACACAAAACCAATGACTATAAAGCTACTCTTCCCCCTCCCCTCCTGTCTCTAGAGTCTATATACGCATATGCACACGGAATCATAGTGGTCCCAGGTAGGATGCTGTCCATTCCCTCGCAGGGGGAATTCCTAAAACTTCAGGACAATTTTGACAGGAGATTTCTATTTTGCACCTACAAATTCTTTTACACTGTTCCAGTCCCAATGGAAAGCCTTCCCGGTCACCTCTGGGGAGCGCTCACTCCTGTGGACGTGCTGTCTTTCAGCTAAAGAGGCAACGATGCGAAAGGCTCGGGGACAGACTCTTCGCTGGTGCAATCAGTGTAGCTCCACTGCGGCCATGGCACGCTCCCACTTTACACCATCGGAGGATCTAGCTTTAGTCTCGCTCTAAAATGGCAACATCGCACAGGTTGGTCGTCCATTTCGATTCCACGAAGCTGCTTAATTGCTTCCCTCCCGTAAACGCTTCACTGTGTGTCACCATGGTGATTTGACAGGGTAGCTATCTCTTGCTGACTTATGTGAGATTTCCCACGACAGCGAGAGCTGTGCACTTCCCATATTTGTGTCGGTGCGTATGGCGAATGACAGCCATAAAGTATACTGGCTAGCCATCACTGCCAGCCATAGCAGTGACAATACCGGCCCGTTCCCACACTCCTGCAGTCAGCAGGAGCCTCACCCGCAGCTGTTTCTGAAGGCCTGAAACACCGGGACACTTGGGTTTTCATGAGGCAGCAGCGAAGTGACTGACTTAGCGGGACGGCAGGATCAGTACAAACCACTCAGGTTATAAAGCATTGCCTTTGACTCATCAGCTAATTAGTGTCAAGGATTCTGCAGAAGACGCCTCTTATTTGGGAGAGTTTGTCTTGCGTTGCTCTCAGACCAGTATCTTTACTGGCTGGGAAGCTGGTTTCTCTTCCTCCTGGTGGCACGCGCCAGTGAAGTAAGCACGTTTTTGCCTTATATATACTATAAAGGCTGGATTTTCAGCTGAGCCCTTGAGCTCAGGGCCAACGATTGAGTAAAGCTTGAGCCCTGGTGTTCTTATCTACCAGAATGACCTTGCTAGCTAATAACTTAGGGAAACATTGTGAAAAGTACATTCAGCCCATAGGAGCCGAGGCCAAGATTTTCAAAAGAAACTGGTGATTTGGGGTGTCTCAGGTTTGGGATGCTCACCGCGAGCACTTGTTTTTCAGAGGGTGGGTGCACAGCACTTTTTCTGAAAATCAGACCCCTGTCTGGCGTCTCAAGTGGGGCACCCAAAAATCACTAATCCCTTTGGAAAATCTTAGCCTGGGCCATTGAAAATCAATGCGGCTTGGCCTCCATACAGACTAAATCATCTTTTAAAATGGCACTTGGACACCTAAGCCACAAGGCTTTTATGAAAATGTTACCCTAAGATGCTAGTCTTGGCTGAATCTCTCTAGTAAAGATTTCCCCATGCGTTTCAATGAGCATCCGAGGTACTTGAAAATAAATATTTTCTTCTCAATCCTGCTACCTGTCAAATGTTTGAAATCATCAATGATTTTATTAAAAATATGAAAGCTTTAAAACATATTGATTATCCACCCAACTCAGAAAATGGCAACACTGCTGGATTTCTCTGGATTTACTGGAACTATTCTGGATTTACTCCTAGAAAAGACAGAAAAGCCATTTTGATCTTAATAGCTGATCTCCGTTTCCCCTCTCACTTCGTGATCATTACTTTAGAGAAGGAAAAGACAGGCTCTAAAGCAAACAGACTACGCAGCAATCGATAGAGTCCAAAGCACTGTATGTGGTCTGCAGATCATACGCCACGTGTGCTGATATCTTCGTAACTGGGCGGTGGTGAAGCGCTGGGCTCACCTTGTGACTCTGTTTCCCTCCTGGACGGCGTGGTCCTGAGCAGCACACTGTCTGAGGAGCTGCGTCTGCGGCTCCCTGGCCACGTATCATCTTCATCTAAGTCTCCGTATTGCGGGGGTGTCGTCTCCTCCTTCCCACCAGGAGGCGGTATGTAACCTAGGGTACTTCCAGCAGGCCTGCAGTTCAGGGCTTCTTCATAGGTGGGGATAGCACCGCCATCCCAGGCACTGAAACCAAAAACAAAGCAATACTGCAGCAAGTTCAACCAAATCCGATGCATCAGCTTGTAAAGCGGGGTTTCTGCTGAAGTAGGCGGACGAGGTAAAAGTAGCGATTGCATTAGCTAGTAGTTGCGCCACAGCTCCTGGCTGTCTAATAGAAAGGTTAGAATCTGACCAGGTTACTCTTTCTTTAAGGGTGGGAGAGGGAAGCTATCAATGCCCACTGCCTAAGAATAGTCATAATTCTTAAACCAGAGGTCCTTAAAGTGTGTCTGCCAGGCATGTGGTGGTGCTGGTGGTGTACGCAGCACCTGGCTAGATTTGCAAAAGTGCTCAGCATCTAACAGCTTTTAGGCAGTCCCTGGTGCTGGTGGCGTCTCCTTTGTTCCAGCTGCTAAGCACTGCGTTAAAGGGAGGCTACATATTACTTCCTCATGTAAGCAATTGCTGTAGCCGCCATAGGTATTAAATATTGTATTAAAGTGTGATTGCCTTTATGAAAGAGGACTGAGAAGCCCTATCTTAAGTGACTGAAGGCACCGATGCGCACTGTACAGAAGGCAATTTTGGTCCATTGCCACGCTGTGCCAGGTGGTGGTGTTTGTAATCGTGTGCTGAAAAGTGAGAAACTGTTAATACTTTTACAGCGTCTACAGGCTGTGAGCGTGAGCCTCTACTGATCTGACATGATCATGCATGCTGGTTTTCAGGAGATCTGGATAGATGCGATAGCTTCAAGCTGCCTTCCCACCCTCTCCTTCAAATTGCTCTTTAGCATATTCTTCTGCTGTGTTGTCCAGAGGAATTCCGCCAGCCTGTGATGCCTAGATTCTTTTGCAGTTGGGGTGAGCTGACTTTATGGCTTTCAAAAGATCATCATGTAATTTAGAATCAAAGACCTCACTGAAGATCCAAGATCTTATTCTGCTAACATGCTAAGGACAGTACAAATGTGCTGCTAGATTCCCTTCCTGGCAGGACAGGTGTGCAGTAGAATTTGCAATGAGGCAACAAGGGAGTGTGTCAAATGAAAGGAGGAAAAATGAAGGAAAGGGAGGATGAGGGCACCGGAAGCAGTCATGGGTAGATAAGTTATTGCAGAAGAGACAGAGGCTGTCCGAGTGCCTGTCAGATCCTGTCTTGGGTCTCTGGGTACTATCACAAGGCAAATACACCACATTATTATTATTTACTATTAATAGTGTCCACTGTTAATTGTTAACTAATCAGCAGTGGGGAGAACCTGGGAAAAAAACAATGTTTTTGCCTTTCGACTTTGTTTTGTTGAGTAAATATAGCCAGTGTACAGGTAAAACATTTGCACAACCTTGGATCTTCTCACTTCCCCTTTTCTTGAAGAGAAGATTATTTTTCAAAGGGGGGGAAATGTGTAAGGCCATGGCCACAAAGCTCTCAGTTAAACCAGTGAAAGGCCCTGGACTGAGACTTGCTGTTTGTATTGCAGTGTTAGGACATGGCAATAAGGTTTTGACATTTCACACACACGCTCCAGAAACCCCGTGACACTCCATGAAAACACTGAGCCACGATCCTTTCTGAGTCTGTAAACCATTGTCCATAAGGGAGCCAAAGGCTTGGGACTGAATGCTATAGCCAGCATCATTAGAATGAAACACAATGAAGACTAGAGGGCTTGGGAGGGGTGCGCTTGAGGTGTTCATCTGAATTATCCACAGAACAGGTAGCTCCAAACTGCGCTCCAACACTGACCTGCCAAAAGGTCTCAGTCCTGGACTAGAGCAACACGGAAGTTGCCGTCTGCTACAGGAGTGCTCTCTAAAGAGGAAGGTCTACATATAGGTCAATGGTAGATAAGGTGGCAGTAGATGGTGTTCAAGAATTCTGTTTGTACAGCCCTAAGCGTGGTGGGGTCCTGGTCCACAACGAGGGCTCTTAGGCGCTACGGGAATATAAATAATAGTAACATACAGCATTGTTCCTGAGATTTTCAGGACCAATACATTTCTTCTTGTTGTGCATAGCAAGGGGCTTCTTGTGCGAAGCTCTTTACATGGCACTCGCACATCTGTCAACAGGGTTCTCAGGCAATCAGCAGGGCTAATTTAATTGCAAGCCAGGATTTTCCCAATAGGCCTTATGGTGAGAAACTGGCCTTTAAAAAAAAAAAGTTTGCAAATCAACAAGTTGCTCCAGGCCAGCTGTGGGAGGTTCAACAGGAGCTGAGCGGGGACCATGCCAAGAACACGTTTGTTCCCTGGAATTTTCCGATTTGTGGAAAACAAAACATTTCACAGAGACGTTCACGTCTGATGGAACCCAGGCAGGGGTCGGACTGAAACCTGCCTGGCTTCCTGCCAACTCGACGCCCCAGCTTCTTAGCAATCCACCTGCCACACTGCCTCAGAAATGGGGGCCCCAGAGCTTCCCGGGTCTATGGCTCCAGGGCTGCCTACCTGCCAGTTGTGCCTTAGCGCAGGGGACCCCAGAGCTTCCAGGGTCTGCAGCTCCAGGGTAGACACCAAGCAGCCTGGCCCGGAGAGACATGGCTCTGTTCCCTTTTGTGGAGAATTTGGGGGGTGCATTCCAAATCAGACCAAAACCAAAATTGCAAAACCAGCGAAATCTTCCACGCAACAGAACGACCTGTCTCTGCCCCGCTCTGCTCAAAGGTTTCCAAGGACAAGAGCCAAGCCAGCGGCAGTGGTACAATGAGCTTGTTCAGAACGGCATGCTGCATGGCTGTGGTGAACCCCGGGCAGGGCTGACCACCTCCAGGTCATGGGGGTAGTATGGAAGAAGAGCCAACATTAGCTGGGGTGCATCAGCTCACGGCTGCTGAAGCCAAAGGGATTACACGGACTGGCACCAGCTGAGGCTCTGGGCCCGGATTTTAAAAAGCTTCCCAAAAAACCTCTGAATGAGCAGGAGCCTGTAATTTGTGCCCCAAGAGAGGATTTTTACAGTAAGAGCCTATGTTCCTCCTAGACTTATTTTTCCCATGGCCTGATTTATAGAAGAGTCAAGGATCTTCTTATGACACAAGAAGACAGCACTTCTAAGGGCCTTTTTTTCCCCTGGGTGATTTAGTTTGTTTTCAAAAACATACCCGAAGCCACTTAGGGACAGAGAGCATGAGTAGAGCAGAGAAAATGGTTTTGATTCAGAGCTGGGAACAAGTCCCAGAGATTCAAACCGGATGCAACTTAGTACCTAGCTAAATGTGCATTTTGGCGGACCATGGAGCCTGCCCCAAAGCCCCTCAAAGTCAGTGGGAATCTTTCCATTGATCTCAGTGGGCTTTGGATCAGGCCCGACGTCTAACTGCATTTCTATTCTACTCTAGCAATTAGCTGTGATGATTTTTTCCTGATTTTTTTACCCCGTGTCTAATACATACTGTTTCTATTTAAGATGACTGAAATTAGTTATATGGACGGCAAGATCAGTGAAAACCACTGCCACACACTCCAGAGAGAAGAAAAGTAATTTATGACCTCAAGCCTGGCAGAAGCAGGAGCTATAATGTGATGCCCACACCCATTACAAAAACTGAAACCTGGCAAAGAGACAGTCTGTCTGCTGGTTGTTCCTCCAGGGCTAAAAACAATCACAAGCTCATTTTCTGATGACACCAGCAATGGAGCAATGGCAGACATGCAGATGGACAGAGCCAAATTGCAAAACCACCTGAAGAGAAGCAATGGAGACAACAGGGAATTACAGGTGTTTTGACGCTAATGAGCATACAGTACTACACCCAAAGAGAGAAAATACACTGTCGACACGAAGTGGTCAATGGGAAATAGATCTGAGCAGCAGCATCCATCACAACAAAATGAAGCTCGTTTCTACCTTGTCTAATGCAGTCCTAATATTATCTTTTAAAATAACCAAGGGCTAGAGTTACCACAGGGAATATGTGGAAATCGGATTAGAGCACTGTCTTCTTAAGGCAGTCATCTCCTACTGGCCCACAGAAGGAAAAGGTACCTAAAAGTCTTGCCAGCCCCAAATGCTTCAATTTTGTGAGTTGGGCCCCAAAAACCATGAGTTTGGGATTTTTTTATTTGCTTTCTGAGCCTTTAAGAGTTCACTCAGGTCACATTTTCAAGCTTTTTTCTGTAGCTATGAAAGCTAGAAACTTGCTAAGAAAAAAAGAAAAAGGCTAAGAGTTTCACACAGTCTCTTGATTCCAGAAACTGGGGCTTTCAGAAAAACAGCAAATACTTGTGATTAACAATCCTGAGAGTTGGCCACGCTGGGGTGAGTAGTACTTAACTACCCCTCCCGTCTCCTTCGTGGGGGACGTTATGTTTGATCGGTGCTTTGAACATATACAATCCTTTATAAACACTTAGCTTTATTATACAGTAGTTTAAGCATGCGGGTCACTTATTGCCTGGTCTTGGATATCCTAAAAATCAAGGAAAACGCGGGTGTGGAAAGAACTTGTATTTAAAAAGAAATCGTTCCCCTTTGAGAGTCATCTGACGCAGATATTGCACTAACCTGATGTTGCACGTCCGTTTTTCAAGAGGTTCCACGGTGAAGTAGTGAAGGTCTCTGGAGAAGTGGTACTGATAGTGTCGAGACACTCCCCTGGCATTTGCTTTCACTGACCACAGGAGCCCAAAGAGGAGAAGGAGGCCGCCAATCCCACAGCAGAAGAAGCTGACAGACCGGAGCAGTGCGTTAGAGGAGGAGGAGTTCGGCACCGCCTTGGCTTCTCCGTGAGGCACAGCCATAGCATCGTTACTAGACGTGGGTCCCACCTCTCCATCGCTCCACCAGGCAAAACAAAGTGTTCCCGTCACCAGCAGGACAGCTCCGGTTATGGTCACTCCATAGCGAAAAGAAGCAGCCATTCTACAGCCAGCGGCCTAGGTATCAAAAAGGTCAAAAGGAAAAAGTGACAGGGCCAAGGTCATGCTGAAATACAGGACAAGGACTGAGGTGATGGGAATGCTGTCATGCGTTCCAGAAGAGAGGACCTTCCAGATGGGACAGCTGTCAAGTCAGGACCACTTAGAGATCTCAGTGTCCTCTTAACTTGCTTACTATAGGCCAAACTCTGCACTCGTACATGCAGTTCCCACATTTCAAATGGGAGCTGCACGTGTATCTGAGGACAGAATTTGGCCTTGTGAGCCCAAGAGTAAAGATAGCTACAGCTCTGGGTCTATGAACCCTTCAGCGACCTTATAATGTCTTTACAGTCTTTTAAAAAAAAAAGTCTAACATTCACATCCGGGCTAAATGAAAACCCAGAATTGGTGTCTAATGGTTGACTCCAGGGACTTGCATATTTCTTGTCTTTGGATTTCATTCTAGACTTCCTCCCAGCTTGGAAGAATGCCAGATTGTTTTAGGGTCAAAGCTCTTTCAGAGATGTTAGGGGAAAAGACATAAACCTAAGCTGCCATTGCTTCCAAATCAGTTACAATTATGACATGTTTTCTCATCTGAGCAGTGACTGTAAAACACTGGCTCAGTGACAGCAGGTATCCTGACACAGCACAACTAGAGACAGACCAGGCTGTGTTGCATGCTTGCCCCTGGAATCGAGTTCTACTGCTGAAAGTGAGAAAACTAGGACTTCTGTACAGCTACATGTATTTACCCCAGTGCAATTAATTTCATTATTGTGGGTAGCTCCAGTGGAATAGCCTTTAAGATGCTGGCAAACCAGGATAACACACAAAGCAATAAAGACTCTGGGTAGAGACCAGAAATAAGCTGCCTGAGCTCTTATCCAGGAGGTTGGATGGATCCAAGCTTGAATGGCTAGCCCAAGCCACCACTAGTGTTGTAAAGTCCACACTGCTATTCTTAGTGCTAACTAGCACAAGTCTGTCTACCCAGGCTGCAAGGCCGGGACCCAGCTGCAGCGTAGGTATACCCTTGGTATACAGCATCTTGCAGTTGCGGAGTTTCCTATCAAGGACTAAGTTCAGTGCTAGGATTTTAATGGGAGTCAATAGGCAACCAACTTAGAAGTCAGGGATTTGTCTGTCAGGTATAAAATAAGCCCCTCTGGAGGGCAAACTGCTAATTGTTTTTGGTAGCAATCCCCGATGTACTTTTCAACAAGTTGGACCCCAATTCTGTATTAAGGTCCCTGGATTCTGCAGGACTTTGACAATTCTCTGGCCATTTCAATTCAATATGAAAATAGATCTTTATTTTTAAATTAAATGTCATTTATTTTCTCTCTCCTGAAGTCTCAGTTTGTAATATTGCATGTGTATTGATGGGGCATCTCTACATGGTAGAAGGTGTTGGGGGTGAGGAGAGAAGTTTGGTAGCTAGATATGGGGTTCTTGGGGCTGTTGGCATTTTGGGATTGAAGGATAAGCAAATTAGCCAGGTGCTTTTGCTGAGGGTTGCCAATTTTGGTTGGACATATTCCTAGAGATTTCATCACATCATAATCTTTAATTCCTGGTGACTCCAGGACAATCCTGTCTGGTTGGCAAACTAATTCTGCTGAAACAATCAGCAGCATTAACATTTGTGCCATCATTAGGGTTCAGAGTCAACACACAGTGAGCTGAACAAGGAAATTCATCTCATACACAGCTATTGTTTTCAGCTTTTGTAAACGCATGAAGGCATCATGGCATCAGTTAACACTGAAAGTGTGATCTGTATAAACTTCAAAACCACAAGGGTTAGAAACAATATTGTTTAGACTAAAAAGCTTGGTTCTGGAGTCCAGTTCTGTGGCCTGGTATGGATTCTGTGTCTATGAAATTGTAGGATACATGAAGTCCTGGGTTGGAATTTTAATGGCTTTCAGCAACTGGTTCAGATTATGTATATTTTGTTAAATATGGGATTTTCCCCCTCTCTAAAATATGACATTACCTGTGAGACAATCAATAAAGGACTGTGCCTGTACCAGGAAGCTGTACATTGATAGGAACTTTGAATAAAGACAGATGTGCTACTTTTTCCATTTTGGTTAAACTATACTGTGTTTGATACCCACTGCTGAATCAAAACCAGCTTAATAAATCACTACTGCTCTTAAAGAGCCCCCAGTTCTTGTAAATTCAGTTGAGAATTTACCCAAATAATCTTTTACACATCAAACTTTGCTGACGAGACTCGGCCACAACGTACATCTTATCCCTCTGAATTTTTACAGGTGCCTTCAAGGATCTCTTTCAGGATGTCTTCTCCCCCCCTCCCCTCAACCCTCCTGTACACCCAAACAGAAATAAGGCAAAGTGCAGACGGAGGATGACTTGCATTTTTGCTGAGTGGAATTCCTTATTGAAATGTTACGAATGATGTTTTGCAGAAAAATTGGGAAAGGCTGTTTATTTCAGATCAAGGCTGGATTCTCATTCCCTTCTGCCTTTCCCATTATGACAGGTACCAGCATGCAAGCAACAGGCATTCTTCTCAGGAGCTTTAAAGACAATCTCTTGGTTTCTTGAGGGTTTTGCCTGCTCCTGGTGAATGTTCCACCCCTGCAATGGCCCAAGCTCGCTGTAGGTTCTGAAGGACCCTCGGAGAAGTAGGAGATGCAGGCCTCACCCTATTGCTAAACCTGGCTGAGTGGAACTTTTTCTTGGAGTGTCACAAAGTGCCTGTGAGGGCACTCCTGGTCATAGCTCCATTTCCTCCACACAGACCTTTCCGCCTGCCTTTCATGGTCCCTGGTGACTCTCCTACGCCAACACCATTAGAAACAGCTGTGCAAGAAGGCAGCTGAGTGGCAATTACTTTGGCTAGACCAGCACTGAGACAACAGAAGGATTAGATAAGAGAATAGTGGAATTTGGCGCCAGAGCAAGAAGAGATTGACATAGCAAGAGACCCGAACCAAGCATCAGGACAAAAAGTGGGGAGGAGAAACACCTTGAGATGAGAAAGTGCTGTCAGGAGAATTGCAGTTAGTGGATCTGGTGTTTGTGTGTGAGAGGCCCTGGCTGAGTGAGGGCCCAGTTTGACCACAAAGGTGGGAGAGGCCTCAGGCTACCTCTGCTGTGGTATAACATCATGGCCTTCTCCACAGCCAGCGATTTGTGATCCTCTAAAGAGGATAAGAAGCTGAGGGACATGCAGAGAGGGAGGAGGGGCTTGTGCTTAGGGCATGGCATTGTAGCTCAGGAGAGCTGCATTCAATTCCTGGCTCTGCCACAGACTTGGTGTGAGACCCTGGGCAAGTTACTTTATCTCTCTGCCTCAGTTTCCCATCTGTGAAATGGACATAATAGTTCTTAGTTTTGATTGTAAACTCTTCCAGGCAGGAATTGTCTCTTCTTATGTGTGTATACACTGCCTGTCATCTGGGGCCCTGATCTTGGTTGGGCTCTGTACAAGGCACTGTAATACTAAATATATAATAATAATAATAATGTATACACTCGGAGTAAAAAGAATGAGTGGGAAAGAATACAGAGGATGTGCTACACAAACTGAATAGTTCAGCTGCTTTCCATGAGCGGTGAGGCTGCCCTTTACTGTATTTTTGCAGCAGCAATGTTCATTTAATCTCATTTTTCATGTTATAAATTAGCTTTAAGATCATCTTCAAAACTGAGCAGCCAGATGAATCTATTTATACCAAATCTGTAACCCAAAAGCTGTAGTTAAGTAGAAAGTGCCAGTAAATGTCCAGAGGTTCAAGATTAGTTTAGCATTGTCAAGACCGCAGCTACTTATCAGATGGGCCAACTAAATGGAAATCTGAATTACTTTTTAGTGAAAGACATGCTATGTGATCTGATCCACATTTAATGAAGAGAGATGATGAGAAGTAAGATTTATTAAAGTCACCAGGAGCTGGATGACTCAGAGAACTGATAATGTGATATATCTTTCAGTTTGAGGTCATGGGTTCAGATCCACCCCAGCCTGGCACTAAGCCAGCATTGCCATCTGATGACTGTTTAGTGGCCATTACAAAATGAATTAACCTTTCATGTGTGTAAGTAGACAGGCCTCCATATTGGAACTGGTACCATCATTGGCAACCACAGCAGAGAAAGCGGTGGTGGGATTGACTGGAGATTAATTTTAGTACATAAGCAGGGTAGCGTAGAGAAATCTGCCCACATGCTGTCCTTGAAATGTGCTACCTCTCTTGGTGTACACAGAGAACGCTGGTCTGCAGAATTTATCAGTCCAGCATTTTTTGTGAGTGTTAAAGTCTACTGACATTATTTCATATGCATGAAGTAATAATTTATGATGAACAATTATTTGTTGATGGAAATATTAGCGATGAGCCTGACCCCAAAGTCCTGGATCTAAATACACCCAAATGTAGTGAAGTTTGGATCCAGATTCAAAATTCAGCCCTCTGATCCTATAGTCAAATCAGTCCCACCAGTGGAATTTCAGCTGGATGTAGAAATCCACCTGCACATCTCAGATTGCAGGATCAGGGGGCCTTGAAAAGTCGGACCCTTCTCAGAAACTCAATGAAAAATTTAATCTAAAAAGCTCCCAAACCAGAGTCCCCTTCAAAACAGCATTTCTTCTCAAAAGCACTGAAGTGTTTTGTTTCTTCTTCCAATTAGGAGGCTTTTCAATTGACTTTCGTAGGCTAAGACCATTTAGAAGAGTTGTACATTCAGGGCTTCAGTTAATTTAGCCTATGTCTTCACCAACAGTGAAAAATTCACCGCCGTCAGATCGATTCCTCTGGATTGACGAAGCAGTCAGTAAAGACACGCTCAGTTGATCCAGAAATCGACATATTAAGACCACCTTCTCAAGCGGCGTAGTGCTGCATCGACGGGAACACATTTCTTGTTGACGCAGAGCAGTGAAGACGATGTGCAGAACAGAAGCAGGGAAGTCGACGGGAGTTATTCACGTTTTTGTGTACCTTGCGTAACTCCCGTCAACTGCCACCAAATCTCGGAGGTAAGTGTAGACAGGGCCATAGTTGCCAAAGTATTTAAAGTTAAAGGCCTTGATCCTGCAGTTGCAGCATCACCAGCTATCATGATTTTATCATGAGTCTCGTGATAGTTCATGTTTTTGTTAAAGCCCCGGCTCCTGGAGTCAGGTGATTACACAAAAACCTCAGCTTCTATTTAAGAAAAAATAAGATTTGAACTTTCATGGTTCTGAAGAAGCTTGAAAACATGACCTAAGTACACTCTCCAGGCTCAGAAAGCAAAGAAAAAGAGCTCCATGTTCATTATTTCCCCCACACATGATTTCTGGGGGTCCAGCTCAGGATTCTGGGTTGTTTCGAGTTGGCAGTCCTGCAATCAGCTTTGGATGGGTGGATCCCTGCCCCATGCACTGCCCTCATGGGTAGGATTGACGATTCAGGGCCCTAGCCGGTATAAAAGTCATTTGAACAGGTGAGGTTTTGTCTTAAACGCCTGTTCATTATTTTGCATCCAAACAACCCTGAGAACACTTTTCAGTTCTACCTTCCAGAATTACTTCGTGGGGGAGGTTAAGAGCTGAAGGAAGTCTTGTGCTCGTGAAGTGTGATAGATTGACAGCTCTAGAGAATAAAGTCCTCTCTTGACATAATAGGCACAGCACAGGCAGTGACAGCGCTGCCTGCCCCCCACCTCCACTCACCCACCCAGCGTGCCTCAATCTGGATCCAAGAGGGTGATTTTCCAACATGACATGTTCCCTGCTCTGCCACCCCTCTGTTCCCACCACCTCATGCCTTTTTTACTGCACCTATGACAACAAAATACGCAAAATAAGCTTTTAAACCATTTTTAAAAGGCTTCCCATATATTTCCTATGTATCCCAACCTGGGAGCTGAAGGAGAAAGAGGACAAAGAAGCCGGGGAAAACCTTTGCCTCTGAAAGGTTTTATCCCTCCCTGTGGATATGGATAAAACCGTATCTACAAGAGACTACATTTATCCCTGGTTCGCATATTTCCAAAGGCAAAAAGACATAACTGCTCTTCAGAATGCACCAAAATGAGTCATGTCAGGTATTATCAAACAAATTTCCAAGGGAAGGACAGGCTGAGAGCAACCCCCTCCCATCAAGAGTGGCTAATTACTGATTTCAGATACTGTCACCCAGCCAATGAGACACTTTGACAGCTTGTTCCCCCTTCCACCCACCCCCTTTCCTATATTAATCCATCAAGAGAAAAACCTTTGACCACATTCTAAACAATCGTTACGGGGAGAAAAGTATTTGTATGTTGCATGCACAACTGTTATTACTTTAGATGTCTCCAGTAGGTTACTTAGAATTGCATCCCCCATACAGTTATGCAAATGATGATTCATAAGATTTACTGCTAGTTAGAAAAACCATCTTTCCACAGACGCAAGAGACAGAATGAGTTTTGAATTTTTCCCATCTCAAGATAAAGTATGAAGCCACCTCCACAGCCAGTCTCTCCGCTGTGCCAACTTGATACTTGTAATAATCACAAATACATTAGTAGGGATGCAATAAAGAAAACCAAGTAGGCTGAGAAGTTTGAGTGTTTAAGCAGGTTTCATCTAGCTTAGATTTGTGATATATATTTCAGTGCAAAAAAAATAATAATACTGGTTGAGTTTTAACATGGTAGTCGAGAAACTGCGAATATATGAACTCCCACATGCAGCTAGAGATTAGATCACACCCTGATGGCAGATTTGCAAGATGGAAGGACTTGTGCACTGGGATATACAACTACATTTTCCAAAAGTGCTGCTGATTTTGGGATCTTGCGGGGAGGAAGGAATGAGGAGAAGAGCTGGGTGTCCAGTGCATCCCAGAATGAAGGGACATGCCTGAAAGCGTGCGCCAGGGTCTTTTTGGAAACTGGTAACACATACACGACTGGTGATGGAATTATGCGACGGGTCAGGCTCTGGTTACCAGAGGCAGAGCCCTGCCTAACTCACTCAGCCCAGAGGGATCCCAAGGGCCGGGTTTAAAGAGAGAGCGCGCTTTACGTTGCCTGGTCTCAGCCAGATCTGGATGTTGAGGACCCCCTGCAAGAAGAGGATATGTCCTATTCCCCTCGGAGTTTCTAACCCCTAAATGGTGCCAAGCCCCCGCCACACACTGCTCCTCCCGTCCCTCGTTGCGTCCCTGCGGCTGGGAGGCGAATCGGGGGGTACTCACCCATCGCAGAGCCGCAGCTCTCCCCCAGCCGCTCACCGCCAGCCGCAGGGCCTGGAGCGCAGCGGCAGAGGCTGGCGCAGCGGCGGCTGGACGGATCCGCTCCGGGGAACGCCAGACTTGCGAGCGCAGGTGCCGGCCGGACACGCCGAGCCGCCTGGAAAGAAAACTTGCGCCGCAGCAGCGCCCGCCAGCGGAGGAGAGAGACGCGCCCGCGGCGCCGGCGAGTGCAAGAGGAGCTAGCAACGCCCCCCGCCGCGCCCTGCTCCCCGCAAAGGCGAGCCTCGCGCCGGAGGGTGGCCGCACGGCTCCTGGGGCCGGGCCAGCCCCGTTCCGCGTCGGCGGTGGGACCCGGACAGTTTACCCGCCCGGCCGCCTGGGCCGTGCCCCGGCGGGGATCGGGGCGCGCGAACGCGAACCCCCGCACGGCCCTCCCGCAGCTCCAGATGTGTCGCCCAGATGTGTCACCCCCCGCGCGCCGAAACCCGCCCGGCTGCCACGCCCGCCTCGCGTTCCCCCTGCCCGCCGTGCGTGCGGAGCGGGGCAGGAGCCTGCTTCCCAGACCTCGGCAGGTCTGGCTGCCTCTGCCCCCCCGCTCCCGACCCCCCGCGTCCCTCCCCAGCCGCGGGGCGGGGAGCAGGGCGCAGAGCCAGGCGATCGCAGCGGCGTCGGCAAACCAACGAGGCTTTGCGGGTCCCGGCAAAGCAGCTGGAGAACATGAGCCCGGAAAGCGGGAGGCAAATAGAAACACCCCCCCGCCCCGGGGAAAGAAAACTCCTGATTGTGAGGCAATCTCGTGGGGAGGGGCAGATCTCGGTGTCTGAATGTCTGGCGTGGGCAAAGTGCAGGAAGGGCACTCCGTGTGAACACGCGTGAGGAGCAGCGGTGAGGCAGTTTAGAAGCAGAGGCTGGCTGAGAAAGGATGGCCTAGTGGTTAGAGCCCATGCCCATGCTGGATCTGGGATTGCCGCAGCATCCCCTGGCTTGAAGGGGTTTCCATCATGTAGAAAGATTACAGCTTGGGTCAGTGGCTCTCAGAACCCCCTCCCCCCTATCAAAATTGTTCCAGCACCACTGCACGGGCCAAACCTTGGGGAAGCTGACTTCCATTCCAGGCTGAGCTCTGGCACAAGCTTGCCCTGTGACGGTGAACAAGTCGCTTAGCCTCTGCGCACATTGGTGCCCTGTAGAAGAGAGATGAGATCATTTCCCTGCCTCACAGCGGTGTTGTAAGTCACTAGTGATTGTGAGGCTCAGCTGGGGTGGTAATGGAAGCCATATAAGCCCCTAAGATAGAGACGTAGTGTTCCCTGTCTCTGGCATGCATTTCCAGGTGGAATACTTTTCATTGGAAATGGCTCCAAGCACAGTGTGTGGATCTGGATTCCAAACAAGTGCAAAGTTTGAGGGTGTTCTAGTCTAAGGGTTGGGGTCCACACCTCAGGTGTTTTGTTTCATATCCGGATTGATGGGCTTTTTTGCTGAAATGGTAAATTCTGCAAAAATTGATATGCATGACCCAAAATTGTCCTGTGCCACTGTGTAGTGCTGTTCTGCACTGCTTAAGAGCTGTCATGTTGCTTCCCAGAATCAGCTAAACTTCTCTGTAGCTCACCTTGTAAGGGTGCTGCAAGGTTTAACAGTAGTAATAATTAATAATGAATTAACACTTTGCAAGTATACAACACCTTTCACCCACAAATGTCATTACAAAGGTGGTTAGTCTCCCCAGTTTCCAGAGGAAGAAACCAAGCCACAGGGAGGTTAAGTGAACTGCCCAAGTTCATACAGTAAAAGAGGGTAGAATAGAATCCAGTAAGCCTGATTCCAGCTTCTAGCCACTAGCCTATGCTGCCTCCAGCTAAACCTGACACATTAATGTTTGTAAGGCAATTTATGGATCTCAGTAAAGGGTTCTATGTAGGCGCCAAATATCAGTATTATAAAGGGATGCTACTTCATGTTCCTTCGAAATCATGATTTTCCAGTTGCCGTGAGTCTCTTTTCATTCTGCAGTCTGGATTTACAGGATCTCTCTACGTTTAAGTGTTGTTGGTTCAGAAGTTGGTGTAGCAATGTGTGCAATGTGTGTCACCCTCACACATACTGGGGCAATGCAGGAACAGCCCTGATTTTGAAAGAGTTTGCTCCAGGGAACAATTACCTTCAAGAGGAACTAATGCACCTTACTGAAGGGGTTGAATTGATTACTGTTGCCTATGAAAAACTTGAACAAAAGAGAGAGAGATCTGAAGATTCTTTTTTCTCAGAAATGTCATCCAAGCCCCCTGTTTTGAAAGAGGCGTGTCATGAAGCATCAACGTTAAAGATGTGCAGTGCCACCAAAAAAGCCAAGGTATTGCTCCCCAAATTTCAAGATTTCATAGTCACTGAGCACTTCTCAGGATTCCAAAGTGGTTCCAGGCTGCTCACGAATTGCAAAGGAGATTTTCTGAGAAGAACTCGAAGTTACATAAAAGCTTCGCTGCAATCTATTCTACCAGCTCTCCACATTTCTTGAAATTGGAATCACTGCTTTGATTGACTTTCCTGGATTAGGTATTGAGAAGGTTAAAGTTGAAATGACTGTATTTAAACTACTGATAGATAAAAGAAATGGGGGGGGGGAATGAAGTTCCAGATGCAGCCAAGGAATAAAAGGAGGCTTTCCTGTGTATTTATGAAATGTCTAACAGTGTTCTTGTGGTCTGGAGTATCAACTGCAGCTAGTGAGAATTCCTTTTCTTGGTTGAAAAGAATTTTATTAACTCAAAGGATGAGTGCAACCCATGAAAAAAGGAGAAACCTTATTTGCTTACAGTATGAAAGTGATTTGACTTCAGAACTGAACCTGGATGTCTTTGTGGAAGAATTCAGACCCAATTATCCAAGAAGACTCAACTTTAGTTTCATGAACTGTCATTTACCTTACACAGCATTTTCATGTTAAGATCTGAACTTTTATATTTCTGAATCTTTGAATTTTTTGAAAGCTTGAATATTTCTTACACTGAACAATCACATAAATATGTATCTTACTTTTTTCTTATTTCATAAAAATAGGTTTCTCACTGAAACTACATTTTTCACTAAATACATGAACTTCTAAAGGCAACCACAAATACCTCTCTTGTCATGAAGTCTGCCACTCCGCCCACCCTCCACGCTATGTCGATGTCCTACCTTTGGGGCTGTTCCCCAAAACCAAAGTAAGCTATGCCACCAAAGCGAAGTTTTGCTGGTATAACTGCATCTACTCTAGGGCTTTTGCCAGTATAAAATGTCTTTTAAAAATCACAATCCTAACCAGCATTGCTGTACTGGCAATGGTTTTAAGTGTAGATCTGACCCTAGAGTTTGATTTTTTTATTTGAAAGAGAGCTTGCCCAAACTGCCAGCCACCCCAAGTTCATGCCTACCCAACTGAAAGTGTAGACATACCCTTAAAGAGGAACTATCACAGCGAGAATGCTTACACTGGAGCAACCTCACTCCATTTACCTTTTTCATAGTATTAGTGTTTTTTTCTTTTTAATTGTGCAATCTCATTGAGTTTATTGGTTCTTCCCTTCCTTGCTCAATGACTCCAAGTGAATCTTGTAGGTACACGATAATAATGCCTCTGTTTGCAACACACCATCAAAGGCTGCAATTTCCACCAACACACTGGGCCTAATCCTGGTATTCTTTCTTACAACCTAATTCTGAAAAAGGCTTTTCTGTGGCCCAAATCCTGAAAGCTGCTCTATATGGGTGGACTTCTACACCTACACACAGCCCCAGGGGTTCATCCACATGGAGCAATTTATAGGTTCTGTGCCTATTTAATCCTCCTTACTAGCTGCATAAGCATTTATTGTATCACGCTCAGCATCATAGAATTTGAGTGCATTTAAAGAACATCATTACAGCAGGAGACACCAGGTGGTGGTGTTATATACAGCCTTCCAAGTTCTTTTTCGTAGTGTGTGAGCAAGTGTTCAGTCTTGGAAAGACATGCTGTGATATCAATTTTAGTTATTTCTATGTAGAGGCTGTGGTCCTCCACTGGGAAATTGACGTGCCAAACCCTGGATATCTGTTACTGCTCAGCAGAGGAGCAACAATATAATGAAGTTTTCCCTTTCATCTTCCAATGATAATGAGGTGTAAATTATATTGACTTTAGGTTGTTGTGAAAAACAGAGGGAGAGCTTGGGTGTAGAGAGGGACTTTCCATTTAGATCTGAAGCTATGAGATTCATAATCATCCTGATCTCTCCAGGAAATGAATTTTACAGCTGTTTCCAGCTGTGCTGAGATGTACTGTCTTTGAGGACAGCTCCATTGTTCCTGAGTGTTATGTTTCCCATAATCCATTTGGCCAAATATGTTTTATTAATTGGATACAATGACATTAATTGGATCAGAATAACAATATGAAAATGTAGCAAGAAAAATGAACTCAGTTAACACAATGAATAGGTCCATGTTTATAAACTGCATCCAGCTCTTCTATTTTCTTGGATTCAATCTCCAACCAATTCCAGTTGCCACTTCCTCCAGCTGCCAAGTCTTTAGAACGCGGCTAGCCTGAGTGTTCCAGCTCTTAGAGATGTAGTAACCACCCACCCGAACCACAGTTGGTAAAGCAGCACCACTCTGATAGAGCACTACTGTTGTAGAAGGCCCTGGTTGCAGAAACAGAGCAGGTATAGTAGTCTTGGCCCATGGCGGTCTTTTTAGATTAAATTAGGCCTTAAATTCTCCGCAGTGTTGGGGGGGAGCCATTCATGTGCTCCCTTCTGCCAGTGTTGCTTTGCAGACAAGCAGCCGTGTGCTGGCTAAGTGTCTACTGCAAGGTATTGATTAGAAGGTAATTGAGGATGCGCTGCACTTCCCAAGACCAGATCACCAGTCTGTAATTAGACAAAATTCCCACTGAGTTCTAGCCTTGAAGTTTACTCAGCCTAGACTCCCACTGAAGTTAAGACTGCAGGATTAGCCCTATTATGATTTCAGCAGAGGCTCGAGCAGAAAAATAAGTGAGGGCATGTAGGAAAAAATGCAAGTACCTTCAGCAGTGAAAATGAGAGCTGAGAAAGTTACTGGCTAAGTAAACTGCTTTTACCCAGATGTTCTGTTACCTAATATAACATTACAGGTGCTACACAGCAACCTACGATAAACAGCACAGGAGATCTACCAGGTTCTGAGGACTGGAACTGAGGCACATTCCACCACAGGTAACATCAAGCCCACTCTCCAGCCAGAATGACTGATGGAGAAACTCTGAGATCTGTGTGGAGTTTCCCCATCAGGCCCCCTCCCATATGTATTTCCAAGAAAGGAGCTGGTCCAGGCCCGGGCTTGATCCAATGGGAGTTTTGCCTTAGTAGAGACTGAGTAAGGCATTGGATTGGTCTCATTTGAACACAAAATATAAGGTCTGAGGTTGTTTAAACGTTTACAAAATAGTCAGAGTTGCTTCTGGATAAAGGTGGGGCCTGCTGACCAAATCCCTCACGGCCATGCTTGAGTGGTCCAGGATACATGATCTCCGGTCTCCAAATGTTACAATATCTCCATATTGTTCCTGTTAACAGTAGCACTTTTGCAAACTGATCTCAGCCACAGAAAGAAAACTTGGACCTCTGACAGTAAACTGCTTAATGTATTGTTATTAAGTGATTCCACATTCCTTACACAACCGCAGCTCACACGGACTCTCTTCTAATGTCACAGGGGTGCTTTAAAATAATAAACTGCCTCTTCACAGGTATCACACAAAAAGGCAGACTCCTTCTCTGAAGAGTTTACACTGGAAATCGTGGCTTTAATATACCCCAAGAGGGGCAAGAGGTGGTAGAAGTGTTCACCTTGATTAAAAGGGTGGGGTGTTTTGTACTGATTCTTTAAAGACTCTTTTGTAGCCTGTGCTACAAAAGTGAGGAGGGGCTGGAATGAGGCAAGAGGGGAGGCTTGGTTAATGGCTTCTGGGAGGACATTCCCAGAATAAGAGGCAGTATGGACGAAAGTACTGAGACATAGGTGAAGAAGATGAAAGGAGGAGTGAGGCTGGTGTCGTTGATGGATCACACTGTGCAAGGTTGCGATGGGAATGAAGACCAGGTAAGAGGTGCGGGAAGGAAGTGTGTAAGGCCTTGAAAGCCAAGAACAAGAAGGGGGGGTTGTGGCACTTAGAGAATGCACCACTAGGCCTGGATGGATGAAAGGTGCCAATCTGAAATAAAATGCTTGGGGTGAGTCATCCCTACTGGAGCACTCGCCTCCAGGGGAGAGCAGATGATGTTTGCTCTACTATCCTCCACCAAGGGTTTTGCCCAAGGAGGGCAGCTTTAATGGGCACTGGGGCGCCATTCTCCAGCTGCCTTGTTTACACTCCCTCTCCAGGTAGAGCCACTCATTACTAAGGCTGCGATGGCTGGCTGTTGGTGCCCCATAGACTGGTGCACTGAACCACGGCAAACCCAATTCAGGAAGACTTCCAGAGCTCGGTTCTCCCACTAGCGCGTGCAATGGCAGAAGCTGTCAAAACTCTAGGAATCAGGAATTTGTTAAAGCTATTGGGCCAAATCCTAAAGTCAATCTGTAGTCAGGCAAAAAGGAGCTCAGTGAGAACCATTGTATGGTGTAATGTTTTAGGGTTATGCTTCTTTTCTGTGGGTAAGGACAATAATCCACATGTATCCCACTGGTCCCTGTACGTTACCCTCTGTGCCCAATCAATAGAGGAGGTGAGTCTGTTAGCAGTTTGGGTGATGGAGCCTGTTATGTAGCTCATGCTGTAGAAATTTTACACCTCAGGGCTGCCTATCCCTCGTTCAATCTTTGGTGTTGGTGAAAATGGCAGCAATCACCCGTGAGCAAAGCTAAATAGCGAAGTGTAACCAAATGTCATGTTGTCTCTGTGAAACTCAGAAGGTGTCAGGTTTCAAAAAGCAGACTGAATGTCATACGTTAAGGCTCTTGTGCATCTTTGATTTTAAATGTTCACATCAAGACAGGAGTCCTGGGGAATGTCGGGGTGATGGTAATTGGTACTTGCTAAATAATAGACAAAATGGGCCCAATTCACTACTGATGCAACACCAATGAATGCAACTGGGTTATACCAGTGATAAATTTGGCCCAAAAAAATTTCAATAAACTGACATCATCAAGGATATTATAAGCAATCCTTCAAACTTCAGCCTTACCCTCACCACTGCACTCAGATGTCACAGCGTATCTACAGAGCAGCTGAGATCCATTTATTTTATTTTATTTTTGGCAGTACTGAGGCACAAAGGAGCAGGTTACTGTGATATGACAGTACCTCGCCCATGGACATACCACGGATAGGTGAGTTTCCCAGCACTGTTTCAGTGACACGGTAGTATAATCTTTACTGCTTGGGAGCAGCCACTCTGCAAGCATTTGCATTGTTTGCACGAGTGTATTGTGAAATTGCATGCAAAATTAGACTACCACAATCCTGATGCAGCCAGCTTCAGAGACCTATCCTCAGAGCAAGGTTAAACACAGGCCCAGATCCTCAAAAGTAGCTAGGCACCTTAACTCTCATCGATTTCAATGGGCGTTAGATACCTTTGGGGCTTTGGACGTTACTACCCTAACAGGAGTGATAGAATGACTGTGAGATAATTTTGAAAATCCCATTTTAGGGATGCAAACTGTTTCAGATGCAAATGGTGCACCTTTTCTGTAATATGGATAAAAGCTGTGCAGCCAAATTCACTGCTGGTATAAGTGGGTCCAACTCCATTGGAGTTGTGCCTGATTAAACCAGTGGTGAATTTGGCACATAAGGTGATCAGGGTCCTTACTTCCTGGCTTTCCTTGGGTCCCAACCTCAATATTATGTTAGCATGGTTTATTCCTAAAAGAAACAAAACACGTAAAAGCCTTCTATCGAGGAAGTGCATGACAGGTGCTAATATGTACTAAAGAGCTGGACTGCAGCCTTCTGGGAAAATATTATTGTTAAGGCAGCGATTATGACATGCACATTTTTAGTACATTTCACTGTACAGGTCTGGCAAAAAAAAAATTAAGTCACAGAAAGGTTACCAAATAATGTAGCTTGTGCTACATCAACATATGCAAGAGTATCGTGGGGGTGCTGAAAGGTGAAGCCAGGGGAAGGAAGAAACCACTATTGCCACCTCCTTCCACATGTGTGCTGCATGACATACCAGAAGCAGTAGGCTTACTATCTATTGCACTAGATTCCAAACCCCCAACCATTTAATGCAGCGATGATCGATCACAGACATTTTATTTTAATGCTAGTGACACAGCCCCACAGTGACAACGCAGTGAGGATCAAAATCCCAGCGCAGCCTTTTGTTTTGACCAGTTATTCTTTTTATAAACCCCAGACAGTGTGTCTTTTCGCAGGCTGTTGCAAAGCTGGATTTAATACATTTCAAAGACAATACGCAAAAGCTCTAGGAAGTTCCGCAGCATGTTTGTTTCAATAGCTCTGTGAATGTTCTGACTGTTAGCTGACCCTTGCTTCCTGACATACGGTGCTGAGCCATCGAAGCATTTTCCAACTGCTAAACTTAACAAATTTTATTTCACATTCTACATCTGCTTCCTCCCCAAATGATGAATCCGACCCATAAAGCAGCAGGTGCATCCACATTCTCTATCAGCACTGATCATGCCATCCTATTACACAATTGAAATGTAAGGGCAGATCCTCAGTTGATAATCCAATAAATACTGGTTCCATTTATGTAACACTTTGCCCACCCCAGTTAATTAATAAGGCCTCACACCAATACCCCTGTCAGATGGAAAGTATTATTTTCCTCTCTTTTACAGATTCAGAAACCGGGGTTATGGAGTGAAGTGATTTGCATACAAAAGGATTCGGCGTCAGAGCTGAGACGGTAACTCAGGAATACTTGGTTCTCTGATCTGTATTCAAACCACTAGGCCATCCCTTTCTGTGGATGAAATTCTCCCCAGTGCAAAAAGCCAAAACAAAAACGTTCCCTATTACTTATATCCTACTCAAGCCCATAATGAGAGAGTTAAATGGGGCCAAGTGATGGCGGACCTTAACTGAAGCTTCTACAGTGGGATGGTCCACTCCCTGAATACCATCTGGAGACTGCTAACACACTAGAAAGTGATTGTCCAGTGCAGTTGTCCTCCAGTAAGATGGAGTTTCTGACACTCTTCAACAAGTGTGCTTATCATACTAAACCTTCAGATGCTCTTCACCAGGTATTTGTTGCCTCTGTTCCCTAACTTGAAACATTTGCAGAAGATGTCAGGTGATTGTAACCAGGAGAGAGATTGATAGTGTAATATCCAGTGGGAATTTATTTGAACTGTCTTCCTAATGTTAGTGTCTAGATACGAGGGTGACTGAGCAACATCAAGCAGATAATATTCTTTTCACATGAAATCTAAGGACTAAGGGGGAGATTCTTAATGACACAAAGGGCAATTAAGTGCCCGGTTGCCACTTAAAGTCAATGGGAGTTAGATCCCTAACTCGTGTGCCTTTGAAAAGCTCTTTCATTACGCTGGCCCCTGCACATGTGCATTAGAGTGAGCAAAGGGAACAGCACACCTTCCACCCCTTGTGCACCTTTGCTGGAGACATTTCTTATCCCTCCCGTTGTTCCTAGGTCTTATCTTGGCCTTACCCCAGGCACACTGTATAGCTCTGGCACCTTTTAAAAGGCTTAGTGACCCTAAATCCTCTAGAGGTATTATCCCTTACACAGACAGAACATTGCCTGGTCCTAACACCCAGCTGGGGCACTTGCTTCTCCTCCCTAGCTCAGCCTTGTTTCGTCATACAAGTCAGCTCTAAATTCTTACTTAGTAAAAAGATATTATGCAATTCCATGGGAATAGTCGAGATCCTACATTTTACACTCATGTAAGGACAGGTTGGGATTGTTTGCCATTACTCTGGAACATTCTGCAATTTTGTTGTAAGGAGTGGCTTATAGAATGGTTGATTATATTCCACCACATTTTTTTCATTGAAGTCTTTAACTTAAAACCCGATCTCTGTCTTAAATCATGTGTTAAAAATCTACTCAGGATGCCTGTCTTCCTCTAGGTCAAATCTAGAATGACATGCATCAACCCTTTAGTCTCATACAGAATAGCTCATCATAGCCTTCATGCGCCAACAGATTTCTCTTTTGAGCCAATGGAATATATAGCAATCTTCTGATCCCACACACCTGCCAGAAACAGATTCTTCTTGCATAACAGTGAGCTTCTTTTCACAAACTGAACTATACAATTACTGAGACTGGTTTATACTTGATTTTTTTCCCCTATCATTTTAATTTTCTCTCACTAAGGTGAAAACTCAGACATGGCTAACAGAAGATTTTAAAAATCCCTTTCCATTCTGCTCAGTGCTCTGTGGTGAAATCACACAGCTAGGGGAGCCTGTCATACAGAAATTGCCATACTGCATGTGATCCATCCATGTCTAGGGTAGCCACCTGAAAATGCCAAGGTCAGGGCAGGCTATAAAAAGAAGAGCAGATTCTCCCACCACTGGTGGGTGACACTGAAGTCAGACTTCCCAACCAGTCACAAACAGTGCTTCTGTTTACCCACACTAGTTATCAGGAAACCAAAATACAGATATACACAGCTCACTTTACTGCATTTCAGTCTCTGGCTCCCAATCAGTCACTAGGTTGAGACCTTAAAACTCTATGCTCTTTACCAAAAAGGTTTCTCCTGACCCCAAAGAGTCAGCCACAGTACCAGATCAATATAAGTTTGGATCTTAGCCAAGATATCATGCTGCCAGCCAATCCTTTAGTAACTAAAACTAAAAGTTTATTATAAAAAGAAAGAAACAAACTATAAGAGAAATATTAAAGGATTAAAGCAATCAGACAAATACAATTGATTTGAAAGTCCATATATATCAGGTTTCTAATAGAATTGTGGAGTTTGCAGGCTTGTATAGTCCCTCTGGTATACATCCAGTACCTGGATGGATCTTAGTCCTTTGTTTCACAGCTTCAGTTCAGTTGTAGATGAGTTGATCCAGAGGTTGGCTGGAGACTGAAGACAGAAGACTGAAGACAAAATGGATGTGGGGCAGCTGCCTTTTATGTCCTTTGGTTTTTGCCATGCTGCTTGTGGAATTTTACAGGAAAGGATGGAGTCCAGAGTCACATGAGTAAATCCTGGTGACGCATCAAGTATAATCCCTGGCTTTTCCCCCTGGGCCCATCGTACCTGTGAATTTCCTTAATGGGCCATTAAGGAGGCTAGTGCTGCAGCCATCCTGTCTGGGGTGTCGCCCAGGCACAGCACAGTTTGAAATACAGATATATCAACCATATCCATAATTTCCATTACACATCTAACACATGAACATGAACATAAACATTATCATCTTACTTAGCACATCATAGCCTTTCTAACGGTACCTGACATGGCATGTCTCACACGAATTATTATTATTCTGATGTATTGATGTTAAAAAAAATAATAAATCCACCCCTCCATCCAGCCAGCACGACACTGCATCAGATAAATGCATCAGATAAATGGTCCATCTAAGCCAAGTATCTTGGCTTCTATTCTCTGAAGCCAGATGGTTTATATTCTAAAGTAAACAGTTCCTATCTTTTCATTCTTTCTTCATGTTTTTGTATGCAAATAAATCCTATTTCGTAAACCATGGGAGCACTGTAAAAAATTACAAGAGCAATTAGTGGTACGTTGGCCACAAAATAAATTGACTAATCAGAGTTGGCATTTTTGTAGAAGACGTCAAAGGAAGATTGTGGACTTGAAAATTAGATTTCTGTCTGAATTTTTTTAAAGCTACCATATTTGCAAGTAACACCTAAAATGACTAAAACTGAAAGAAGCTGGCATGAAAAAAATTGTCTCTATTTCATCAGTTCCTTTACTTGGTGCATGTGACATCGCTTTATGTATAGTCCATTTCACTGTCATCGTAATGGTCACTTACACTTCCTGTCTCAAAGCAGTGCTGTGTGTTAGACTCTTGGACCCATCTATTCCCCTCTGCTGGATAGGGCCTTAAAAACAACAGGAAGACAGAAAAAAATTAAGGATCTATATAAAACGAATTTCAAAAGATAGGATTTAAATTGAAGTTGACAGTATTCCTTTAGAAATACTGTAAATCATGTTGTCACTCAATTAAACCTTCTCATGTCCAAGGATTATCCTCCTGTTCCTTCAATGCTGTTAGAATATCCTGTTTCAAGTGTGGATGTGAGAGACTTTTCCCTGTTTAATTTCAGTTGTCTTTCATCTTTTACTAAAGGTTTTCATGGAGAGGAACATTTATGAGTTTATACCCAATTTGTTTTGTTTTGTTAGCATCCTAAACAGTAAGCAAATGGAGACACTCCATCTCTGGTGAAAGTGAGATTTACACCCACTTACCTCTAGACTGAATTTGGACCAAGATGAGAGCAGAGGAAGAAAAACATATATATGCTTAAAGACAATGACTAATAGCTGATCTCAGTGGGAGGGGTTGTTGGTGGTGGTGGTTTGTGAGGTGTTTTTTTTTCCCCCCCAGAATGGTTCATTTATTTCAAAAGACAATATAAGACAGTTTTCAATTTTAGTATCAAAACACTTGATAGGGGTTTTCCTCCAACTGGCCCCTAAATCACCACAACCAGCTACTAAATTAGAGCAGCTTCTGCTGGGAACCTCTCTGAGGCATGAATGCTGCCTGTCAGAACTGAAACTCTCGCAGAAGGAGTCTGTTCAAAAGGGCAATTCAGGTTCTCCACTTTAAGGTTCTCGACTTGCATCACAGAGAGCCCTTGGGGGAAAGATGATTGCTTTCTCTTTTTTAAAAGACCAAACCTGTTCTCTTTGAATACTCATGAATGGAAGAATTAGTCAGATGGGCTTCTTGTCCCTTTGTCTGCCAATCACTCTCCCATTAGGCCATGGACTAGAGAAGCAGGCAGCCCCTCTAACCCATTGCTCCTCTGGTTTTCAATCTACCTTCACTAAGTGCTTTTGCACTGAGCTTTATCACTCATTGCTGATAAATTGTAACAGCTCAGGTATAAAACAGCCTCCTTTGAAGAGCTTTGCTTACACTGAGGGGATCCCTTCAGTCTCCCTCTCAGTGCTCCTTCTGTGTTAAATCAGGGACAGGCCACCTTGCAGTGCATTCATTGTTTGAAGTTCTGTTCAAGAGGCACAGTAGTGAGATTGGTGTGAGGTTTGCATTGTGTATCTCAGTGGGAGTTGCTGAGCACTCTTGAAAATCTGGTTTTGGGCTCTGCCTGTTCTTCCCAAGTGTTGCTGACTCATTCCCCATAGAAATGAAAGGGTGTTAGTGGCAATTTGTATTATCCCTGGGCAACAAAATAAATTAAGTTGGTACAACTTTACTAAAATTAGTTACAGCAGTTAATAAAGGCAAGAGAACTATTCACACCAATAGCTGCAACGCTCAAAATGTCCTATTTGTTACAAACTCAAAAATGGTCCCTTTTGACACATTACTGTGATGCATCATGGCATGGTGACGTTTTTGACACCACATCATTGCATTTTGTTCATATGTGATGTTTTGACACCACATTATCAAGCTGGAGCACCATGGTAGTAGGACATCACATTAGCATGCTGTGTCTGACTGTGATGGTGTTTTGACACCACGTCATGCCGCTTTGATGCAGCACCATCGCATAGTGACATAATGAACTTTCATCTCATCACACGATGGCACTGTGCGGCAGTGGCATTGCATTCTGTCACTGCCCAATGGAGCTGTACTCTTGGGCTTTATCAATGCATCTGCCACCTACCTCAAATGTTTCTCATTCCAAGGGATGCCACTCCTTTCAGCTCCAAAGTTCCCTACATTCCACACAAATGTTGTCTCTCCTCACTTTTGTTGTTAAATTATTTATGTTAGAAATAGCAAATCTTTACACTGAGACTACAGAGAGGGTATTTTGGAGAGCATGGGGGTTGGATTCATTCCTTTAGTATAACCTCCTACAGCATTTTAAGTTTATTGCATGATTTATTGGTGTGTGTGTTCCTCATTTTGAGTCTGTCACATAGCACACCCTACACCTGAGCATTGACAGGTGGGTGTGAGGCACAGCCTGGGGATGTTTTGCTGCCATTTCATGGCATTGTGCCACAGGCAGGAGTGTTTTCCCTTGGGTACTGTGCCATGACGTGAGGGATGTTCTGTCACATGGTGATTTCCTGCACTGGCATCAAAGGCTCCATCACGAGGGGCCCAGGGAGATGTGTCCATCTGGCATGTCAGGAGCAAATGGAGCATTATCTGCCCCATATAAAGCTTCATCATCCCCTCCCCCCTATCTGGTGCCAGCCCAGCCCACGCAGTATCCATCCCAGTGCTCCCTCAGCCCTCCCTGCCCTCTCCAACACCCCCTCGCCCTCCCATCCCTATCCCAATGTCTCCTGGCCCTCTCCAGCCCCCATCTC
>ML675643.1:2349456-2390788 GCA_007922155.1 Mesoclemmys tuberculata
CTCGGTGCCGGGCTCCTGCTGCTGGCGCTGTGGGTGCGGCACAAGGGGCTGGAGTACCTGCTGGTCCATCATCGCTGGGTCTTCGTCTGTCTCTTCTTGCTGCCCCTCTCTGTCCTCTTTGACATCTACTACCAGCTGCGAGCCTGGGCCATGGGCAGGCTGCACAGCGCCCCCCGGCAGCACAGCCAGCGCGTCCGCCACATCCAGGCCCAGGTGAGAGTGGGGGGACCATAGCAGGGGGAAACATGGATGGGGAATGCAAGGGGGTGGCAAGAGGGAGGAGAAAGCCGGGTGCGAGGGAGAGACTCTGGATGGCTTTGGTGATAGGGTCGATCTTGGATGATTCCAGGATCCTTTTTTAAAGCCATGTTAGTTAATTTGAGTTAGCTGTGGTGGTTCAAAAAAGGATCTCGTCCATCATTCAGACAGGGCCTGAGAGGCACATGCTTTGTAACTTCCATTTAGCGCGCCATTTCCACTGTGCTGCGCCAACGGGAAATGTGTTCCCATCGACACAGCACTATGCTTTTTGGGGAGGTGGTTTTATTAAATCGACTTATGAATCGATTGATTGTGTTTTCACTGCATCTCAATTGAACTGGAAAACTCTATCTGATAGTGGCAAATTTGCCGCTGTCAGTGTAAACATAGCCCTTTTCAATTTCTGAGAAGGACTCAGCTTGGTTGTGAGATACAAGTGAAATTACTGCATGCAGCAACTTACAAGAACTTCATAAAGTCTAAACACTAAACATATTTTCATAAGCTTGATACTTATTTTAATAATACTGACACAGCTGAGCCAGACTTGTTTCCAGCTATGCATTTGTCAGCGTCATTTGAGGCCTAAGTGCCTTGGCATGAGCTGGCACTTGATCAGCCGTGTCACACTAGGATTTGGTTTTTTTTGGCTGTGACTTCTGCCATGATTTCTAGAAGGCAGCTTGGAATTTTATTTCTGTTGCATAATATTAATGGCAGTTCTGTCATTTTTGACTCCTCCATTTTACCTATAGGTTACACTCATTTCAAATATGATGGGTACACATATTGCTTTGTTTGGAGTATCCTTCAAGCTTTGCAGTCTTCAAGAGTGGGCTTTATTATCTGTTTACCTTTGGAGAAAAAGAAAATTGCCTGTGATTCTTGTTCTCTAAATACTAATCAGAATGGATCTGTAAATGTGCACTTGCCACATGCATGTGTCTATGTAGATTCCCCCTTTCACCTCTGCTCCCATGTCAGTTCTTTTTCAGACTATAAGCCATATTTTTTTGCGTGCGCAGGTGCAGTCTCACTGATTTTCATGGAGTGGTACCTACTTATGCAAATGTTGGTTTTTCCCTCTGATTACCGTCTATCCTGTGGGTTTTAAAATGTTATTTGTTAGTCATTTTCTGAAACTCATGACTAAAACTCAGGCATATGGATTTATTATAACTGCTACCTTGAGATAACTAGAACCACCAGAGGTATTTTACTAAAAGTTCACAAATTAGTATATAACATTTTGGACTGTCTGCTAAATGATATTAAAATTCAAATAAGAATATTCAAACCACATTATTGACAAATAGACATAAACAAACACAGCCTAATTGGAGCTACTGTGTATGGGTGCATAACTGGTTAGAAAACCATTCCCAGGGAGTAATTTTCAGTGTTCACAGTCAAGCTGGAAGGACATATTCAATGGGGTTCCATGGGGACTTGTCTTGGATCTGATTCTGTTTAATAACTTCATCAATGATTTGTATAATACCATAGAGAGTACACATATAAAGTTTGCAGATGATACCAAGTTGGGAGGGGTTGCAAATGCTTTGGAGGACAGGATTCAAATTCAAAATGATCTAGACAAACTGGAAAAATGGTCTGAAGTAAATAAGATGAAATTCAATAAGGACATGCAAAGTACTCCACTTAGAAAGGAACAATCAATTACACGCACACAAAAGGAGAAATGACTGAAAAGGAGAAATGATCTGGGGGTTATAGTGGATTGCAAGTTAAATATGAGTCAACAGTGTAACACTGTTTCCAAAAAAAAAAACATCTTTCTGGGATGTATTAGCAAGAGTGTTGTAAGCAAAACACCAGAAATAATTCTTCCATTCTATTTTGCATTTATTAGGCCTCAACTGGAGTATTGTGTCCAATTCTGGGCACCACATTTCAGGAAAGACGTAGACAAATTGGAGACAGTCTAGAGGAGAATAAAAAAAATGATTAAAGGTCTAGAAAATATGACCTGTGAGGAAAGATTGGAAAAGACTGAGATGGGACGTAAGTTTCCAAGTACATAAAAGATTTTACAAGGAGGAAAGAGAAAAATTTGTTCTTGTTAAAATCTGAGGACAGAACAAGAAGCAAAGGGGTAAATTGCAGCAAGGGAGGTTTAGGTTAAAATTACCCTGACAGTTAAGAAGTTTTTCCTAGTTAAGCACTGGAACAAATTGCCTAGGGAAGTGTGGAATCTCTGTCATTGGAGTTTTTAAGAACAGGGTAGACAAATACCTGTCAGGAATGGTCTAGATATTACGTAGCCCTGTCTTGAGTGCAGAGGATTGAACTAGATGACCTCTCGAGGTCCCTTCCAGACCTACACTTCTATGATTCATTAATGTGCAGAATAACATAGTTAAACACTGGGGAAGAATTTCACTTATCGTTTTATTTTAGATTTTTTTTGTACTTCACAGCATCCATTTAATCATAATTGTAACAGATGACAATTTCCTGCTATATCTCGGACATACCTTATGAAAGTAACTTTAAGTATCTTAGGATTTCATTTTATTAAAAATGCAAATGTTTATGTCCTATTGTGGTATTGTATGTGACATCTGAAATCCTGGGAAGGGTTATGAGCTTCACTTTTTGAAATGAGGGGCCAAGACAAGAATGAACTTTTAAAGTTTTCCCAGGAAATCTTTAGGAGAAAGGGTCCGCAAATACAATTACTCTGGTTATAGAAGAGCATGACCTTTTGAAGCTTTGCCTGAGGTGGGGGAATGAAGAGAGATCCTTTTTATCTGTTGATCATCTGTTAGATGAGGACAGAACTTTTTAAAAAACTGTATAAAGAAGGGACTCTCAGGTTCATGAGTGTGTTTGACATGATATGACAACTGTTATGAACTGGGACCACATAAAAACCCTTTAGTGAGATTTGAAGGACTGCTTGCTGGCTGGAGCCCTTGTTGAAGATGGGGGTGATCTCAGTTTAGTTTATTACCATGATTGTAGGTTCTTTTATTGTTAATGTTTTCTCTGTAATGTTTTTGCTTAAGAATAAATGTGCTTGTTTAGAAAAAGCGGTGTGATAACTTAATTGTGGCAATTTCACGGTTTACCATCTCTAAAGAGAAAAGTAAACCAGGCCTGCATAGGCAGTCTAACTTTGCTGGGGAAGAGTGGATGCCCTTGTTGGACCACAGAGGAGGAATACAGGTGTATTGCCCTTAACTGTGACATCAATCTTTTACAGGTGCAGGAATGGAAAAATGAAGGCAGGAAAACATACATGTGTACTGGCCGACCTGGCTGGCTAACTGTATCACTTCGTGTTGGAAAGTACAAGAAGACCCATAAGAATATAGTGATAAACTTAATGGACATTCTAGAAGTAGACAGTGAAAGACAGGTAATACTAAAATGTTAACATTTAATAATAAAGTTTACGACACTTTATTCTGTTTATTGCTTAAAGGGACACTGAATTCCCTAAAGGTAATTGAAATCCACTTCTAAAAAAATTATACAAATCCGAGTGTCAATGTTCTCCTGTCACCCTTTTTTAATGTGAAAAGTTTGTGGGGTTTTTTGGTCCTTTTGGACTTAAATATTTCTTTACATTGTTGCAAACCCAACCGTACCTGTATTGTGCCACTGCATGGGAACCAGACAATGAATCTGTTTGTAAATAGACCCATCTTCTGAATGATCAGGAAATACTCAGATTCTAGATGGAAGCATTTTCCTATTGGGAGAGAAATACACTAGGAATTAATATCTTGTCTCCATGTAACTTAACACTCTTGAAACAGGCTATTAGGTGAACAAGTCTGGTGAAGCCCATCTTTCATATTGGTTCTTGTTTTGTAGACCCTCCAGTCCTACAAAATTTCAGGTTTTTTTTCTTTTTCTCTCTTTAGACAAAATGAAAAAACCAACAATTTTCTAACTCTAATAGGTACAAAGGACCTTCCATATGTGAATCAGTTCACTGTTGTCGTCCCATGTCTGCCTAGATACAGAAACAATGGCTTTGAAAGAGATGTGAATAGCTTTGTTGTCCCCAGAACTCTGTATGGATATAAAATGTGTATCCACATTTGATCCATGATCTGTAAACATGGTCCACAGATATAAAGCTGATATCTGCAGATTTGCAGGGCTCTAATTATACCTTTCTTGTGCAATTTCCATATTTCTCTGACAGACTTATTGAGATGATGGGAGGGTCCACTTCCAACCTATTTTATGCAGCACTATCTTTCCATCAGCAGTATTTTGATTTCTTAAAACTACTCTTACACAAAATAGGCGTTGTCTATACTAGAAAATTGCAACAATTTAAATGAACTTTTAAGTCAATGTTAAATTGGTACAAACTCAGTGTAGACAGTTAACTTGATTTTAAACTTCACTTGTATCAATGTAATGGCTTTATTAATACTTTATCATCACTTAAAACTTATATCTGCATTAAGTATTTTTCATGAGTTTAGCTAAATAAACTAAAATTGATTTCCACTTAAATTAGTGTAACTTTGTAGTATAAACAAAGGCAGAGGGACGAAACTGTACCAGATGAACGTAATCTCATAACATAGGAGCTGGAGCACTGACTGTGTCTGTTCAGTATTTTGTGTCATGGCCTCCTCACGTCATTAGAGAGCAATCTTTCCTGAACTGTCCCCTGAGACAGGGTTTGGGAAAACTCTAAATGTAATGGTGAAATACACCATTAAATATATATTAGTCAATCTGGGCTTTTTGTAAAGTGTGGTATATATTATGAGAAAGATCTTTTAAATAGATAAGTTTAATAAACACTATATAATCCTTTCATAAACAAGATCTAGTTGTGTCAGAAAACTCAACGTCCATTGACTTCAGCTGAAGTTGTACACCTTTATGACACATTTGCGTCTGGTTTCTGATGTTAGAGATTTTGAAACGTTTTGGAATGTTTTCCTCTCTTCACTATTGGACACGCTTCTTGTCCTGAAATGTTACAGTAAACTCTTGATTCAAGGCACTAGTGTCAAGTCAACACATTTAAAATGGTTGCATTTAAATAATGCATGTGCCTAATTTGTACAAATCCCATGGGTACTTACAAATTGAAGTTCTATAACCATAGATTCACCTTTGCATAACCCCAACTTCATGCATATTGCAGGATTTGTGGAACTAAGATGAGCCTACAAAGTGTGCACAAACTTTTCCGTGAAATTTAGGCCTTAAAGTCTTCCTGTATTACAAATTGTAAACCCACAGCGAATATCAGATTTTTAAATGAGTGCATGGCACTTTTTAAAAAAAAAAACATGTAACATCTGTTTAACAAGCTGGTGAAAGACCAATTTGACTTATGTTTGGGAGATTAACCCACACACCTCTTTTCAAGATACGGTATGTAGAGGGGGGAATCCCTAAGCAGTCTCTCAACTATTTTTAGTTATACTCTTGAGTGTTTAAATTAAAGAGCAGAATTGATTATAAGCAGAAGCATGATATGCCTTTATGTGGTTTCAGCATTAATACTTAAATTCTTTGTTTTTTAGGTAGTCCGTGTTGAACCGTTGGTCACTATGGGGCAGTTGACAGCACACCTGAATCCTATGGGCTGGACTCTTCCAGTGGTACCAGAACTTGATGACCTCACAGTAGGTGAGGATTGCTTATAACTTTAAGAGAACATGATGCTTGATCCTGCCTTAAGTGCACGGAACTGGAGTAGATGACCTCGTGAGCTCCCTTCCAGTCTTAGGAGTCTATGACTTTTGCTGTGTTTTAAATAGCTTTCTTTTACAGTATTCTATGTTCTTCAGTCTCAAAGTTTTATCAGAAATATATATATTTTAAATTCTTACTGAATTTTGTAGTCTGCTATGACACATTATATTATAGAGACAAGGTGGGTGAGGTAATAACTTTTGTTGGACCAACCTCTGTTGGTGAGAGAGACAAAGTTTTGAGCTTACACAGAACTCTTCTCGAAAGCTTGTCTCTCTCACCAACAGAAGTTGGTCCAATAAAAGTTATTACCTCACCCACCTTGTCTCTCTTAATATCCTGGGATCAATTACAAGAACACCGTATATCTTATATTAGAGACATGCATCTGCTCTTTAATACTGCTACCAGGAATAACATTAAAGACTTCATTTTCCAGAAAGCCCTCTTTAATTTTTTTCTCTTTGTTCTTAAACCATTTTCATTTTAAAGGGAAATAAGTTTCAATTGATTACATTTTCTTGTTAAGGTGGTCTGATCATGGGAACTGGCATAGAGACTTCATCCCATACCTATGGACTATTTCAACATACCTGTTTGGCCTACGAACTTGTTCTTGCTGATGGAAGCCTTGTGAGGTGTACACCAGTAAGAAAAAATGTTATTTTGCTATGATTTACAAGGTTATCAAGTGTTGTATGTATGGACATATGATTTAGTATGACGTACTTTTTGCAGACTGAAAATTCAGACCTATTTTATGCAGTGCCTTGGTCTTGTGGTACTCTGGGATTCCTGGTTGCTGCGGAAATAAAAATAGTTCCTGCTAAGAAATATGTAAAATTACATTACAAGCCTGTCAGAGGTTTGGAAAAGATCTGTGAAAAGTTTACAGAGGAATCTAAAAAGAAAGAGAATAACTTTGTGGAAGGACTGGTATACTCCCTGGAAGAAGCAGTCATTATGACGGGAGTCTTGACTGACGAAGCTGAAGAAAGACAGGTAACTAAAAGAAATCCTATTCTTAAGTTAGTTTTTTAGTTATCTTGCATGGAAAACATTCCAGTGTATGACAGTAAAACCAAAATAATAATAGGATCAGTACAAGATGTATATTTTTAATGGATATTTAATTTGCTTGAATGGTCAAATATACTTAACATTATAATTTTGCAGATAACTATCAACTTAGGCTGTGAGCTCATATGTTTCCTAAAGTGACAGGTCTTCTTCCATCTCTGGCAAAGACACTGCTTTGCAACTTGAGAAAGAAAAGAACCAACTGAACCACATATAGGAGCAACACAGTGCTTTAAGATAAGAAACACAGCTGGAAGAAGATGTAGTCACAGTGAAATTTCCCAAACTAACATATGGCTAGAAAATCAGTTTTAACATTAACAAAAACATCTCATGGGTCTCTTTAGTGACAGCTCTTCTGAAACGCTGACCACTCTACAGAAACACTGTGGCTTTTGGTTCATTACCGACTTGAGAACAGAGTAACGTTCTGAGAGTACTGGCATCAGTTCCCATATTCAGCTTTCTTTGGGCAGGCCAAACCTTAATTTAACTTATCTTTCATGAGGAAAGCTTATGAGACACACACATTGGCACACTATAATAATTACTCTTGGGGGAATACTGTGCACATGCAGAATTCATGTCTCATGGGGACTTTTTTGTTTCCCACAGAATAATAGATTCTGATGGGGAAGCCAGAGAGGGGTCATGTACCCTTCCCAGCAATGGTCCTGAGCAGGTGCATCGGGAGCAGTTGGGAGAATTGTATATCAATGACGGGGGAGAGGTGGCCCAGGGCTAGGCGAGTGTGCAAGACTTTGTCCCTCTTGCTCACTCTCGCACTATTGCAGTGCATCTGATGCAGAGGAGCAGGGCCCCGTGGTGTTTCTGGGACAGGCCCTGCTCTTGTGCTATGTCTAAGTCAGATGGCGCCTCACCTCTGAGTCCATGTTCTCTGGAATGCGAGATGGGGGGGGGGCTGCAGGGTGATTTACCACCACCTCTGTGCTGCCAGTGGTCTGTGCTCTCCACTGGGAGGCAGCCTCATGCATGCCCCTTGTCCCTGTTACTGCACCCACCCTGCAGAGGCATGGAAGATGCGGGTAGCCTTGTTCAGGAGCGTCATTTAGGGAGGGTGGGGGGTGGTCACCTGCACACCTGAGTTCCACTCTGGAAGTCTGATCATGGTGCACATCACAGCCCCAGACAGAGCTCTTACCTGCAGCAACACACAGGCAGATTCCCTCCTCCAGGAGCAAGGGTTCTCTGGCTGTGGCTCCCACAGTCAGTTTCCTGCACTGCACTAGAGCCTCTGGGGGTGGCTCTGGCTAGAATGGATTAGTCAGGATGGGAGAGAGGTGCTCAGGATCCCCAGTTGTGGTAGGGCAGCATAGGGTACCTTGTAGTGAGGGTGGGTGGGGTAGTTGGAGCTTGGAGAGGGGCAATGGGGTGGGAAAGGAGAGTCAATCTCCAGGGGAAAGAGAGGTGAGGGCATAGGGCTGTACCATGTGGGAGGAGCAGCTGAAGGGGAACAGTTCCTCGGGCAAGGATCATGAGGGATGGAGAGCTGAAGAAGGATGGGGGGCTAGGAGTAGCTAAGTGGGTTTGGGGGTCCATTTGCCCTTCGAGAAGCAGGAAACACCCTAACCTTTCCTGGGAAAGAGATTGGGTACACACCCTATTAAGCTAATGAATTCTCTCAACTGACTAATGTGCTCTCTGCCTTCCTCTCCATCTCTCCTACTTTAGTGTAACTTATACCTTGATCCTGCAGTGAGGATCCATGTGGGTGCAGGGGTTTCTTTAACTCTGTACTCCTAGGGGAATCTCTTTTGTTGTCTATATTGCTACAGACATACTTGCTGACAGACATTTTGAAATAAATGACCAAAATAATTGAAACTGGCACAATTATATTGTGTTATTTTGACAAATAAAATATTGTGTGCAGAATTTTTATTTTTTTGGTGCAGAAGTCCCCCAGGAGTAAATAATACTTAATAATACCTAGCACTTCAACAATGCTTTTATTCAGTAAATTTCAAAATACTTTACAGAGGAGGTCAGCATCATAATCCCCACTTTACAGATGGGGAAACCAAGGTACAAGTACTTCTCGCAGCAGTCCAAGAACAGAACCAGGAGTAGAATGTAGGTCTCCTGAATGTCCATCCAGTGCTTTATCCAAAAGGCCACACTACTGTTTTTTTCTTAGTGTAATTCCAAAGCAAAAAAATCTTAGTGCACCATGAACATTTATATTACTGAATTTTCAAGTGAGGGATAATTATTCTTTGTAGTGGTGTTTGTTTGCTGATACGTAATCTATTTTTATTTTCAGATAAACAGAATTGGTAACTACTACAAACCATGGTTTTTTAAACATGTGGAGAAGTATCTGAAGGATAATCAAACTGGAATAGAGTACATTCCCTCAAGACATTACTACCACCGACATACCCGGAGTATCTTCTGGGAACTCCAAGTAAGTCTTCGATATAAAAAAGATTTTAATCTTTGTCTTTGGGTATTTTGTACATACTCACTGCAGATCCACTGTTCTTTTTCCTTAGGAACCATCTGTTTGTCTTAAGACAGAAAGAAATCCAGATAAGTGGTGGCAGATTTAGGGATTTCTCTAGTTACAATTTCTATTTTTGCATTCCTTTCTGACTTTTTTTATACAAATGTATGACTGTAACAGACAATATCGTCAGCACCTTCCCTTTTTAATTTCTCTTTTATGCCACATTCAGGAAAGAATTTAAATAACGTATTTTAGCTTTTATCAAGCAAGTACTTTCCTGAATTGGGACTTTAAAAAGATAAACCAGGAAATTCAGTGCAAAAACATGAATGCGGACTTATGGTTGACAATTTATTCTGCCTAAATATGCCCAGCTGTGCCCAGAGTTGCTGTGGAACCATCACTTTGAACTTCATCATCTAAGTTACTGTCATAATAAGTATTAATGTAGAACTTCACGTGACATAGGTCCCCACTGCAGCATTTAGGGTTCTCTCCTGCAAGGTAATAAGTTCCCTCAGTTCCTTTAAACGGGAGTTGACTTTGCAGGAGATATTAAAAATCTCACAGTATCAGGCTTAAAATTCAATACATTTTTAGATTTCTTTTGATGATATCTTCATTTAGCTATTTTAAAACTTAAAGCTTGTTGACATAGTGCTGTAAATTCTAGTGTGTACTAGCATGTTGCACAATAACTGGCCCATATGGATCCTGCTGATACGCACTAAAAGGTCCCTCATGCACATTAACATATGTTTCTCTGAACATTGTACTCTGCAATTAGTTGGTTTGACTATACATTAACAATATTTTAATGGATTTAAAAAGATTTTTGGGGGGAATCAATGTATATAAGTAGAGAATGAGTAAGGAAACTTTGAGTATTGCATGTTGTTCATACCTCTATTAATGTAGCTTGACATGACTATCAGCAATTAAAACTATTGAAAGAAAATAGGATTTAACATTGCTCTCAAAATCCAAATTCTGAAATACTGATTTTCAGCTCTCTTGATTTTATTACCAGTTTGTTTTTGTTTTTTCATTTTCTCTTAAAGGATATTATTCCCTTTGGCAATAACCCTGTTTTTCGTTACCTCTTTGGCTGGATGGTTCCTCCGAAAATCTCACTATTAAAACTGACACAAGGAGAAGCTATTCGAAAGCTGTATGAGCAACATCACGTTGTACAAGACATGTTGGTCCCAATGAAAAGCCTTGAAAAATCTATCAATACTTTCCACAGTGACCTGAATGTAAGCACACATTTCTCTAAAACCTGGCAAATTGAAGATTGCCCTATGAATGGTGATTACACAGAGTATACAGGATAACACATTAGTGGCTGTTGCACAAAATATATGCCAGTATGCTAAACTTGGGGGAATTTTGCCAACTAATTAAGTACTACTAGGGTGCAGGTAAAATGAAATGCTTCAGCAAAAAGAAGCAAGAGAAACTTGAGATCCAGAAATACCTGATTTTTGTAGCTTTAACTCTCAAATTTTAAAAGAAAATTTTATCACTTTCTCCTTTTTACTTGGTAAAATTGGAGATCAGTTTTCTATTTTTGCAGAATCAATTAATAAGCCCCAAAAAGAGTGTTGGGAATTAATTTCCCTACCTTGCTTTCAGAATCATTGACTTCAGTTGTTGCAAGAAATGCAAACTTGTGGCCTTGAACTGTGGTCTTAGCGGGTACCAGTCATATGCCTTTCACTCCTTTCATTTTACTTGTGATTTAAATCTGAAGTATGTGCTCAATTAATGGCTTGGGATCTCAGACGGTTTTGCGTTTTAAAGCTATTCTGATTATTATCTAGAAGTGTTTTTCTTTGGGTGCTTGCTCATGTCAGTTCCATTGTAGGTGCATGCATGCCCCCGTGCATGGTTACCGAAATTGCCTGGGGGAGTCGCATAGGAAGGACAAGTGCCACATCTGTAAGGCATTCAGACCAAGGACTCAGAAGGAGAGAGAGAGATCCATCTGAAGGCCTTATTGATGGAGGCTACTTTAAGACCTGCCTTGGAGCCGTCTCACTCTCTCTCAGTGCTGAGCACTGCGTCGGTGCCAAGCACCCCACCAACACCAGAACTTGGCACCAATCTTCTGCTTCACCTTTGAAGAAGCAGCAATGTTCAGAGAGGGGCCACTCCCCTGCACCTAGGAAATCCAGGGATACAGGGTTGAGCATTGTACCATCGCAGGTCCAGCAGGTTGAGCATGCTCTGCAGGAGCAAGGCTTGCTGCCTGGGGCCCTAAGTCCTCCAAGTGAGCCTCCTCTGACTCCAGGGAGTGGAAGAGGGCCTCTACAGATTATGATGCCATCAACGCCGTAGGCTTTTCAAGCAGCCAGGGAATTAATGGCACTGTCCTTGACCCCAACCCCTATGTCCTGGATGAGCAAGGGAAAGGAAAGGCTTCGGTGTCGAAAGGGAAGCCCCAATGGGACTCCCTGATGGCTGCACTCATCTCCAGAGCCCCAGCATGCCTCTTTGCGTCCCAGGTCATCAGGGACAAAATCTCCTCCATCCCGGAACCAGTCCCTGAGGATGCGCTCACCGTCTTTGGGCAGATCGTCAGGGCGGGAGAGCCAACAGCACAGGCCCTCAGCGGAGTTGACTTGGCACTGGTCTGAGTCGATAACTCGGCACCAGTTGATGACCCCTAAAACTTCGGTCCCGGTGGATGGCACTGTTCTAGACTGAGGTCGGGCAGACTTTCACTGTCAGGGAGTCGGCACTGATCGCTTTCCCCAGCACCATGAAGTTTGTCCATGTGTTCACGGTGCAGAACCAGTCGCCAATGCCAGGACGTTCCCCTAGAGGGGACCAGCGACTGCGTCGATTCCCAGTACCAGGGCACTCAACTGCAGCATGTCAATGTTCCCAATCTTCCTCCCACCGGAGGGCTTCTCTGACTTGGCACCATAGAGAATGTTATCACCTGTCGCCGGCCTCACGCTCCCCATCACCGATGTGCTGGGAGCTGCAGCACCAGCCCGGGTTGCCCTACCAGTCCATGAAGGGGTTCTCAACGTGGTTAAGACCTTGTGACAAACGCTGCCTTCTTTGCCACCAACTTCTAAAAGGCCAGAGAAGAAGTAATACGTCTCTGCTAAAGGGTTTGAGTACTTGTTCACGCACCCTTCGAGCTCCCTGATAGTGGCGGCTGCCAATGGGAGGGATAGTCAGGGGCAACTTGGCACAACTCCCGGAAACAAAGACAGCAAGAAACTTGATCTCTTTGGGAGAAAAATGTATTCTACGGCGAGCCTGCAGTTCCAGATCACTAACCAGCAGGCGCCGTTAGAGAGGTATAATTATAACCTCTGGGACTCCCTGAAGCACTTCAGTGAGGCCCTGCCGCAGGAGCATGCATCGCACTTTACCATCCTCCTGGAGGAGGGCCAGAAAGTGGCCAGGGCTGCCTTGCAGGCGGCATTGGATGCGGCTGAGTCAGCTGCAAGATCAGTGGCCTCCATGATTTCCATGTGCCGGCGCTTGTGGTTACAGTCATCTGGCCTCTCCCAGGAGGTGCAGCAGTCCATCCAGGATCTGCCATTCAATGGCACTGCACTCTTCTTGAAGCAGACCGACACCAAGCTCCACGGGTTAAAGGACTCAAGGGCCACATTGTGCTCATTGGGCCTTTATACACTGCAGGCCTCAAGGAAGCAGTCCTGCCTGCAGCAGAAGCAGCAGCAGCCAAGGTATGAGGCCCAGCGCTTTGGGACCTATTGGAGAAGGGACAGAGACAAAGGTTTTAGGCGGCACAGATCGGGCCCACCTTCCTCCGTGGCCAATCAACCAACCCACTTCTGGTGCTCTAATGGCCAGCGACAATTGTTTTGATGGTACACTCAAGGACGGCCTTCCAATCTCGCACCAGGATCTTGCTTCCCTGCCATTTTGGAACCAGCTTTGCCCCTTTCCTCCTAGCATGGATCCTATAACTTCGGACCATTGGGTTCCAGGCACAATTGCAGCGGGCTATACCCTGCAGTTTTCTTCCCTCCCCTCCACGCACACGCACACGCACTCACAAGCAACTCCTTATGCAAGAGGTGGAAAACTTTCTCGCACTGGGAGCTGTGGAGGAGGCTCTGGTGGACAGGAGAGAAAGCGATTTTTATTCCCTCTACTTCCTTATTCCCAAGGCAAAGGGGGGCCTCATGCCTATCTTGGACCTGTGGGGGTTAGACAGGTACATCAAAAAATTGAAGTTCCGCATGGTCTCCCTAACCTCTATCATTTCCTCCTTGGATCCAAGAGACTGATATGCCGCCCTCAACCTGAAGGATGCATATTTTTATATCTCGATATTCCCTGGACACAAGTGCTTCCTCCAGTTTGCGGTGTGAGATTCCCATTACCAGTTTATGGCCCTACCCTTTGGCCTGTCCTCTGCCCCAAGGGTCTTTATGAAGTGCATGGCGGTGGTGGCTGCGTATTTCAGGTGCCAAGTGGTTCAGATTTATCCTTCTCTAGACGACTGGCTCATCAGAGGCCGGTCACGGGCACAGGTCCAAGCCAGTTTGGACTTAGTCAGACCACCTGTCACTGGCTTGGTCTGCTGGTGAACGAACAAAAATCCACACTGACACCTGCGCAGAGAATAGAGCTCATTGGGGCCATCCCTGACTCTATGCAGGCCTGGGCGTTCCTGCCATGGGCTCTATTCGAAACCACGTCAAACCTGATCAGGAGCCTGCAAACCTCTCCCCTTACAACGGGAAGGACTTGCCTGCAGTTGCTGGGGTATATGGCAGCATGTACCTACATGCTGCGTCATGAGCATCTGAGACTCAGATCACTCCAGCTGTGGCTGGCCTCAGTGTACGCCCCGAGCAGGCGCCACTTAAACAGAGTGGTCATGTTGCCAGCAAAAGTGGTTATGGTGGTTAGATCCCCGGTCAGTGATGGAAGGAATTCCCTTTGCCAAACTAGCCCCTTTGGTGCCTCTCATATCAGATGCGCTGGACTTGGGGTGGGGGCGCATGTCAGCTTGAGTCACGGCATGCAGGGGACCTGGTCAGGGAAGGACCAAGGGCTGCACATAAATATCAGAGGGCTTAGGGTGATCCGCCTGTCATGCGAAGTATTCCTTCCTTTCCTGAGAGGCAAGGTGATCCAGGTTTTGATGGACAACACCGCTGCAATGTATTATATCAACAGGCAGGATAGGGCCCGCTCCCCAGCCCTCTGTCAGGAGGTGATGAGCTTGTGGAACCTAGTGATAGGACATGATATTCACCTAGAGGCTTCACGCCTCCCTGGTATCAGGAAGATCACAGCGGACCACCTCAGCAGGACGTTCATACCTTGCCACGAGTGGTCTCTCCAGCCGTCGGTAGCTGATAAGATTTTCTGAAGGTGCGGGTTTCCCCAAGTAGATCTCTTCACTTCCAGGAACAGGAAATGCAATCAGTTTTGCTCCATTCGAGGACTAGACAATGGAGTGCTGTCAGACGCCTTCCTGCTGTCATGGTCAGGGAGGCTTCTGTGTGCTTTCCCTCCCATTCCATTGATTCACAGGGTCCTGTTAAAAATCAAATGAGACATGGCGAATGTCATTCTTATAGCACCCACATGGCCCAGGCAGCAGTGGTTCACAACACTCCTGGAGCTGTTGGTTGCCTCCCTCCTCTCCCCCCCCCGAGCTGCTACATTGGCACAACCTGCTTTCCCAGGACCGGGGGCATCTTCTGCACCCAGACCTGGAGTCTCTGCACCTGATGGCATGGAGGCTGAGTGGCTGAGCTGAGAGGAACGGGCTTGCTCGTCTCAGGTGCAGGCAATACTAATGAGTAGCAGGAAACCTTCCACTAGGGAATCACATTTAGCCAAGTGGAAGAGATTTGCTTGCTGGGCTACAGCCCAGGCGGTCACGCCGCAGAAGGCATCAATCCTGTTGCACTTTTTAAGCTCCAGGGCCTAGCCACTGCCTCGTTGAAGGAGCATCTGGCTGCCATATCAACCTTCCATCTGCTGATTCAAGGGAGGCCAGTCTTCTCTCATGCCATGGCAGTTAGGTATAGAGATACTTTACCCCCAGGCTAGGGATCCGTTACCCCCCTGGGACCTGAACTTAGTCATCTCCAGACTCATGGGGGCATTGTTTGAGCCTTTGGCTACCTAATCCCTATTGTTGCTGTTGTGGAAGGTAGCTTTCCTAGTGGCCATTGCCTTGACTGGAGGGTATCCGAGATTAGGGCACTTACCTTGGAGTCGCCTTACACAGACTTTTAGAAGGACAAGGTTCAGCTGAGGCCCCACCTGGCCTTTCTCCCCAAGATGATGTTACAATTCCATGCCAATCAGGACATCTTCCTGCTTGTATTCTTCTGGAAACCAGATGCCTCAGAGGAAGAGTGGAGGTGGCACACATTGGATGTGCGCAGAGTCCTGGGTTTTTACATCAAGAGGATGAAACTGTTTCGTAAGTCCACATAGCTGTTCATGGCACTGGCTGAAAAGATGAAGGGCTTACCTGTCTCTTCACAGCAGATCTCCTGCATTCCATGAGCCGCGTCCTATCCCCTCTGTTGGAGTTGACATTAAGAAGGAACTGAGGGGGCATAGGGCCAGCAGAGCCTCATATACTGCAGCATGTTGACAGGACTCCAGTGGGCGCTGAAACCAGCCCTATGTGTATTGCTAAGGGGGAAGACATTCTGGTAACCATGCACAGGGACGCGCACGCACCTACAATGGAATGGACATGAGCAACACATCTTGAAGAACAACAGTTACAAGGTGAGTAACCATCTTTTCTCAACCTGGGGGGGGGGGTCACAGGAGAGGTTTAGGTGGGTCGCAAGCAGGGCCAGCATTAAGGGTTAGGAAGCAAGGCAATTTGCCCGAGGCCCCATGCCACAGGGGGCCCCGCAAAGCTAATTTACATGTTTCAGCACCACGCCAGAACCTTAAGGTAGGGGGTCGCAATTTTTTCTAGGGAGAAGGGGTCACGATTTTTTTAAGTCTAAAGGGCGTCACCAGGAGAAAAAAGGCTTAGAAATACTAATCTAGATAATCAGGAAATGCAACAAGTTACTGCACTTTCTTTTCTGCTTTTTGGTAACTTATTCAACTTGTGTTAGGTTTTAATATAAGGAGGAACTAGTTGGCACAGCAGAATTTAAAAGGGGCATCAGTATAAGTTCTGTACTGAAAACTGGAAAAGAGTGGTGCACTTTTCTTGCCATTTTTTCATGCTTTATTGACAGACAACTGATATTGTACTGTTAAAACTGGTGATACAAAATTATCTTTGCAGGTTTATCCACTGTGGTTGTGTCCTTTCATGTTACCCAATAACCCTGGCATGGTCCACCCAAAGGGAGATGAAATGGAGCTCTATGTAGATATAGGAGCTTATGGAGAGCCCAAAACAAAACAGTTTGAAGCCAGACTGTCTATGAGACAAATGGAAAAGTTTGTAAGAAATGTGCATGGGTAAGAATTGTCTTCAGGACAGCACCATATAAGTTGTTGCTTTTCAACATAATCAGATTTACTTACAGTTCAATTGTTACAGTATTAATTACTGATTCTGATTCTCTGTATATTCAGTATGATTATCTTTTGTTCATTTTAGGCATTGTTTGCTTATAAAAACTACCCTGGTTGAGATTCTGTGCTGTGGCTCCGAGTAGCATAGAACCTGCATCCCAGAGGGAATGGTGACTAAAGGTGGCTTTAAGCCGTCTTTGCACCCTCCAGATATTGGGCTACTGGAGGGGATGGAAGGGCTCCCATGTAATTTAAACAGCCTGTCTGCTGTTTAGGGGCTTATCTGCATTACAGCAGCCTCTCCTGACTGCCCTGTAGACTGCAGCACTGACTAGAATCATCTTGGGAGGAATGCTTTACAGCTGTCCTCTGTAGTTCCTGCACCAGGGGATTTTGCCTTGGCCACAAATGGGATTTTTAGAGCCCCTTTGTGCTGCACTGGCCCTCTTACATGCTGTAAAGGGGCCAGAGTGGAGCTGAGAAGCTCACCTACAATTTTGCATAGACTGATGCCAGAACCAGTTCTCTATGGTTTGTTAGCGAAGTCATGAAGCCTATCTTTCAGGGAAAAAAACTATTCCACAATATTTAAACTGACAATAGAATTTACTCAAACATATTCACATTTCATGTATTTGCTGTCTACCTCTCTGTATTAGTGTCATAGCAAAACTAATTTTTAAAAAATCTAAGAAAGTAACTGGGAAAGAAATCATATGAAGTACACTAATACATTAAATGTGAAAAAGTGCTTTTAAAATATATCTCCTCATCAAACCAAAAAGTGATAATGGGATGTTCTGTTGGCTTTTCCATTGTGCATCATGACTGCTTTTTCAGAAGAGATGTCAATGTTCAGCCATCAGACTGGCTGAGTAATTATGCAGCATAATTTATAGTAATGAATCTATTCATTTGTTTAAAAGAAAAAAAAATATTTCAAAATATTTTGTGGTGTATTCTTACAGTTTGTAGTTCATCCTGAACTGCTTCATTTTTTTCTACCTAAAATTTTGCGACTGTATTAATGTTTAATTCCTTCCCCCTCTTTTTTTTTTTTTTTTTTCAGTTTCCAGATGTTGTATGCAGATTGCTATATGAACCGTGAGGAATTCTGGGATATGTTCGATGGGTCACTGTATCACAAACTGAGAGAGCAAATGAATTGCAAGGATGCTTTTCCAGAGGTGTATGATAAAATCTGCAAAGCAGCAAGGCACTGAGTTTGGATAACCTAAGCAAGCAATCAGGGAAGGATGGATTTACTTGTAGTAGTCAGTATATCCTTATAAAAGCTTTATCATTGTCCAAATAAGCTCATGGTGATGTTTAAAAGTACAGATTTCTATTTTATAAACTCACATTCAATAACTGTTAGTATGTTTTTAAAACAATTTTCCCAACTCATAATAATTTTATTTAAGGCATCAAAGTCCTAGCCTACCACCTCTCTTTGTAGTTTAGTTGCAGGCATAGTGATGTATATTTTAATTTACATATTTCTAACCTGTAAGGGGAAAAATTTGGAAAGAAAGATACTTGAGTAGATCGGTTATTTATTGTAGTGTACATCTGAGACAGGTGTAAGAAGGTCACAGATTTAGGTGCCAAAGTTGAGAGAATTATTTTCAAATGAATTCTGACTAAAATGTCTGTTTCAAATCAGTAACTGGTGTGAGGTTTAAACTTGAGAGAAGTCAAAAGTTAACACAATTTAGAGCTGGTTACTGAAATCTTCAGACTAAATTCACGGTAGTAATGAAGGTTGTTGACAAATGTCTCCATTTTAGACCTGAATATCGAAGTTTGAAGAAAATCGATTTTGTTTGTGCCTATCTGGTTTGTACTGATTCTGTTTATAAATGTATAAGTAAGCATGGATTTTAGGGATTTTTTTTTTTGGTTAGTTATCAGTATATAGTTAATACGATTTGAAGGGAGGAAACATTTTGGCTTCCTAGACTACTGAAAATCTCTGCTGCTATTTCATATAGACAAGTATTAACTACAATTTGGTACTTGTCAGGGGCTCTGTTTTCCTTTTTATTATGGTTAATTTTAGTGCCTTATAAATTTTCAGTTGGAGAAGACATGGGATATTTCAGACCATTCCATTCCTGACTTTGGGTGGGAAAAGGGAAACTAAAAGACCTGTTGTCAAAATTAAGACATTAGTTGTATAAATTCCATTTGAATAAATATTGGTGATATGTGTAGGGGTCACCTAAAACCCAGTTTTGTAGTAGAAGTTTGAAATGCATAAGACATGGTTCAGACTAGAGTAAAATTTTTGCTTTCCATTTTAGCTGGATTACTTTGATAGGTTTAAAAAAACCTCAACTCCTTCAACCAACTAGAGAAAAAATAACATCAGAAAAATCTGCAGAGTGCTTATTGTTCAAGTCCTTTTTCCATATCAAAATCCAGCTGTGCCAATTTGCACCAGTAACCTGCTTCAAAGAGTGTGTTTCATGAGCATGGAAAAGTTTTGACAATGCATTTGATACCACATTTTTAAACTGAGTCCACAACTGATCCAAACTTCTTAGAATTGTTATTTTAACATTTTTGGGCCTTGTGGAGAAATGCATGTTCTTGCATTTTGTGTAATGTGAAAAAGTTATAATACAATTGCCAATGGGGTTCTTTTTCATGTTCTAGTTCAGTGCTAAACCAATGATTGTTTATTGATAGATGGACGTTTATGTTCCAGATTAAACCACTGGTAAAGCAGTAATGAGAATAATTCACTCTCTGTGATGCATACTGGCCAAATTGCAATCTTGCTGGTGCTGCTGTGTAGGGGAGTAAAGGGATGTAAGTCATCCCCTTAAGGTCCTGTTTGTGTTGCCCATACTGTGTGTGTCAGTTCGGGGAGACATAACCAATGCAGAGCAGGTACATCTCCATTCATATACATGAGTGCAGCCGGACGGGGAATGGGCAGGGCCAAGGCTCAGCCCCCACTGCAGTGTGCAGGCCAGCACAGCTGTGTCAGTGATCCAGGGGATATATGCTATGCCAGGTATAGACCTCGGAGCAAGGGGTACTGGGAAGACAAATTGTGATTGAGTCACAATCTACCTTCCAGTCTGCTCCTGGAGCAGCCCAATAGTGACTGCCCCTTTCTCATGGCAAAGCCATAATTTCACCTGTTATCTGTAGGATTCTGCACTGAGTGAGAATTGGTTTCCTTAGCTTTTAAAAGGCAATGTTAAAAAAATAAAAATGAAAGGATATGCAAGGATAAGTCAAAATAGTGTCTCTCTAACTTGTCTTTAGCTATACACTATATTTGTTATTTCATAATTTGTATCTGCAAACTTTTGGTACATGATTTTAGTGTTGTAACTGGTTACACACTCTCTCTCATTCTCATATGTGCGCTGCTGCTGATGGAGTTTGAAATTCTTGGCTATATGAGCTGTTAAATGAAAAAAATAACCAGTTGTATTGTTAAAATGGTGTTTTTTTTTATGGATGACTAAATAAAACGTTAAAAAAATCAGTTTGTTCTCTGCTGCACTTTTGGCACTGTTACAGTGAATGCTGTGACAAGACAGGCTGTCTGGAAATCCGAGCATATGGTGTAATGAGATTGTTGAGAGACTGGGTCTTGCTCAGTGTGGAGGCCTGTTAAAGTCCATGGAGCTCCGTCTTGGCACAGGGGCCCACCCATGCAGAGTAGCATGCAGGATTGGGATTTAGTTTTTTAATTGTTCCCCGGTAAACATTGACCCCAACTATCTTTAAACTTCCATTAGGAGACTAAATAATACCAGTCATCTTTCTTGTTCCCCTCTCTGCCTCTTCTTCAGGACAGTCTCCTTCTTGGAGTGCTTGCTCATGTCGATTCCATGGATTGGGACGGCTCCGAGGCTGGTCTCAGTACTGCCTCCATCAGTAAGGCCTTCAGGTGGATTTCTCTGTCCTTTTAAGTTCTTGGCCTGAACACCTTACAAATTCTACTCTTATCCTTCCTATGAGACTCCCCCAGACACTTAACCAACTGTCATGGAGGTCACTAAGCGGGAAGGGTTTGTTGCAGAAAGTTGCTTGAAACTCGGAGATTGAGGCATGCCCCACTCTGGGGCAGAGGTTCCTAATGGGAATAAAACTTTAACCACTAAATATTAATAATACCTAGCAAACAATAACAACACTAAAACTAACTGACTACTTAAGGGAAACAATTGGAGCACTCGCGGTAGTAAGCAACGCAGTTCCAGCAACCGTCAGTGGTGGAAAGAAGGAACTGAAGGCGTAGGGCTGGTGGAGCCTGATATGCAGCGGCATGTGCGTGGGGTTCCAGAGGGCGCCACAGCCAGCCCTATGGATACTGCTAAGGGAAAAAAATTCCAGTCACCATGCACGGAGGCACATACGCACACCTAGAATGGAATGGACGTGAGCAACACATCTCGAAGGTGAGTAACCATCTTTTTCTTTGTTAGTGTGACCAGTATTCCGAAGGGGGTCCAGTAAGTGGTGGGGTGGTGGATTAATTCTGTGTCTCTTTTTAATTAAACATTGCCTGGGACAGAAGGCTTCAGCTAACGTAGGCTTTTGTTAACTTAGACCTTTTTCTTGATCAGCACGATATGTAGCTGTTATATTTATTCCCTGCATCAGGTCTTGGTTGCAAGATTAACTAGTCTTAAATTTTTCTGAATTGAGATGAATTTGCCATCTGCTGGCTCTGTCACCTGACCAATTCAAATTCTTGTGGCTCTGACTTGCATCTCTGTTTAATGTTTGGGCTCAGTTCCACAAAAAGGACCGAGGCCCCTAGAAAATCACAGGAACACCTGTGATCTACAAAGCCATGTTAGGCGCCTATGCTCCTCTGTAAGGCATGGTGAGATAGGCACTTTAGCATCCACAAAGCCAGCATGCTGGGTGGGGAACCACTTAAGATAGCCAAAGGAAGATATTGATGAGAGAGGTGTGTCCTAAACCCTGCCCCCAGAGATAGGTGCCTATCTCTGCTGATGATCCATGAACTGGAGATAGATAGGGAGAAGATAGGTGCTCCTCTCCGTTAGTCATGTGTGGAGCCTGATCTGGTAGCCATGCTCACTGACTACCTAACTATACAAAACACCTGGCAGGGGGAGGACCTCCCTTTAGGAGCATTGTCTCAAGACATGGAAGACCACTGGTTCGAGTTACCCCTTTGCCTGATGGTGAGGGATTTGAACAGAGATCTGCCACCTCTCAAGGGAGTGCCCCAACCACTGCACTACAGAGTCATTCTCACGCCCTCTGGTCCAATGAATATGTAATTATTCAATTATTTAATAGGAGAGTTAGGGAGCCCTACATCGAAATATTCCATAGTGCAGTGATTAGGCCACTTAACTGAGAGTCGGGGGAGGTCCCTGTTCAAATCTCTTCTCCTCAGGCAGAGGGAGAACCAGAATTGATGCTCTCCCGCATCCTGAGTGAGGCTAGGTCCGCACTGCCGGCGGCACCACAGGATCAGTTTTTGCAGACTTGACTGAGCGGCAGTGAGGACTCGCTCAGTCAAACCCGGAATTCAATTCTGTTCATCCACCCCCGCAAGAAGCGTAGCGCTGTGTTGACAGGAGGGCATTTCCCATGGGCACAGTGCAGTGGAGACACCGGGGTAAGTAGCCAGGAAGTTGACTGGAGATACACCAGTTACTGTATGTAGCTTGTGTATCTCCCATCGACTGGCACCGAAATCTGCGGCCCTTACACACCAGGCCTGAGTGCTCTAACCACACAGTTAAAGGTTATAAGGGAGGTAAACCCCACCCCTTTTTGTGTAGAGCTGGGCTGCTTCTGAGCACGCCTATTGGATCAGGCTGTGTACATGACTGAGACAAAGAGGCACTTATCTTTATTCTGCGACCATTCTGGTTCACTTCGGTGCCTGGCAAGGCAGAAGTGTCCATGCCCAGAGGCAGAAACAGACACTTAGGGAACTTCTACTGCAAAAACTTAGGTATCGAGTTTAGGCACCTCCAGGGCTGGGTGTAGCCAAGTGAGGGTTTTGTGGATCACCATGGTGCCTAAAAATGGGAGTGAGGTGCCCACGTATTATTGTGGATGCAGGCCTTTTTTCCTATGTTACACCACCAGCTCTGCTCTAGCCTGCACTTGCCCACCAAATAACAGCGATATCTCCATCTGCCTCTGCCTCCAGGGACTGACTTTTTCCTTAACGCACTCCTTCTGTTACAATAATCTGCATTTCTTTCATTCACCATATTCTTACCTGTGTTCAATTATGCCTCCCACCAAAGAGTAATTGCAGACTATTTAGCATACTTAATTGTGGCTGATTAACATCTAATTACAACTAAATTAATTATTCCAGTCTGGTATACACATCGTTATTAGACTTTGCAAAGGTTAACCCTGAGCAGGCCAGAGATTTGTATTATTGCTCACTTTGCACTTTGCGTTTTCTACTAACTACCCCTACTCATTCTCACTTATCAACCAACAACAACCTTTTTGGCCTTCTGCACTGACTCTGGGTTTAACTTCTTACAGAATTCATAAGGTTCCTAATGATACCTCTGTACCTAATCCTACTGCTGCTGTGCTCTCCCTAATCTACTGACCCCACAGCAGGCCTTATCTGGACAGGCCATTCATACAAAATAATATTTTACGCTTATGTAAAACATTTTCATCTGAAGTGTTTTGCAAACAATCTCTACCAACATGTCTGGATTTCTGGTAAATGCAGCTATTGGCACACACAAAGTCTAGACAAGTTGGGATGAGCTGTACAGCCTCTACCACGTGGTTACTTATAAAGACCATATACAAGATGTTAAAGAACATAACTGTTGATCTCCCCTTTCCCTGAAAATGATTCATAAAACCACATCTGTGAGCTTTGAATTGGAAGGATTAGTGTTAGCACTATTGATCTGACTCCCAGCCCTTTTCTAACATGCCTGCAATTGCTAGCATACACATGAATTTTGACTTCTGTTTTCCCTCCTGAGACTGATGTGCTGTGTAATTTGGGTAAGTCATGTTCCTTCCCTGTCTATTACCTTATATGTAAAACAAGGGTATGTTTAATATTGTATTTGCTTTATAGCAGTGGGAAGAATGTTGAACTTTTCCCAGGAAAAAAGAAAATGAAATGAAGTATTGTTATTCACTTCTAATCTGTGTAAAATGACTGCTTAGTGTTAGTAGGTTTACTATGTAAAAATATATTTTACTGGTGAAGTAGGGTGTAGAGGATTTTAGCTCTACCTTTTGAAGTATGAGACACCTGCTTTACCTATTTAAACTGCACAGATGCTGGGTAATGTCACCGAAATCTAAATCTGATATTTTGGCCATGAGAGGGCCCACCTGTTTCAATCAATGTAACAGACATCCTTTGAGAATGCAAATCCACTTGAGTAGTACTGACTTTGACCAATTGCTTTGTGTGAGAACAAAAGCCATCCGCTGCAGCGCACAGAACTTTGCATTTATGGTACTAGATATATGCAATTTATTGAATGAAGCAATTTGATAGGAAAGGAAATGTTTAATATTGAAAGAGCTACCCACCAGCACTCCTATTTTGGTGAAGAAAATGTACCGATCTAAAACTCCGCCAAATATCCCGTTAAAATATTGTCACGTATACACAACCAAAGGTGAAAATGACTGTAATCACAGAAAGAAAAAGTATGATTGCTGGTGATCTTTAGACGTGTGTTACTGCAGAGCAAAACCGTAGGTTGTTTTAGAATATCTTGACTTGTGTGGAGCTGTACTGAATGTTGCAAGTATTTTCCTTTTTATAATCAATCTTTATTTAACAGCATAGCCACTTGCCTTCCATTTTACAGCATGCACTTAGTTTTAAGTAGCAGCAATGGCTTGTGCAGAGGTATCTGGATTACTTGCGGCAGAAACCAAATTGTTCCAGTGTCCTCTATTAACAGGGTTGATCCGCTGTCTATAAAAGAGGGGTGGGGGGGGACAAGTAGACTCAAATTATTGATTGAATTAATCTCTCTTTAGTCTTGCTTGTGTTGAGGAAAACACAGTTATTACAAGCTTGACTGTTAACTAGAGTGAACAGCTATGAAAGCAAAAGCAGGATTCTCTTACGTCAGCTCAAGACGTGTTAGCAAACTCTAGTTTCAACTGTACAAAACGCTGCCCTCAGTTACATCTTTGCAACCCCAGCACAGACAATAGTCAACCAACTGTCTTAGAGATCAAGAGATGAAAAGTAAACAAACCTTAACAGAATTAGGCTAGATCTTTATTTAGTCCTACAACAAAACCTAGCTAATCCTCATTCTTAGCAAAGGTGAAGAAGCAGAGCGCTGCAGTGAGGTCTCATAACTGATAATCCTTCCCTAGAGTGAGACAGATTCCCTCCTGCCGAGTACCTCTAGGCATAATCAGCCTCAACCTGGCACACCTGTGAGGCTTGTCAAGACTGCAGAGGGGTGGGTCCTTAAAAAGGAGGATCCCAACCCAGGCTGAGGTCGGCACTGAAGTGAGCAGAGTTTGATCAGTATGCACCCTAGCGCCTCTCTCCCCCACTCCCCCTCCTCTCCCCACCCCCGTGCTGCTTCTCAGGAAAGCTGCTGAAGTGCCTCTGCTGTCTGCCCCCTCCTGAAGAAGTAGAGAGACCATTTTTGCTTGGTTTCCCTTTTAAGAGCCCAGGCCCTCAGACTGGATCCTTTGGTCACATAGTCAGGAGCCCACTTCTCTCCTTACCGTTCGCCTTGGATAGAACTGCAGGGTGAACCCAGCCTATTTGGTGAGCTTGCAGGTCTCCTTGCTTTTTTCTCATTTGGACTGTATGATGTCCCCTGGAAGGGGGCATCCTTCCTAAGATGTACAGCAGGAGGCCCAAACCTCAAACCAGCTCTACAGCAACATCAGTAGCCAGGGAAGGATATCTGCGGTGACAGAGGCACCAACCATCACTCCCCGGGGGTGCCCTATCATGCTAGCTCTTAATGCTTTTCAGCCATAGCTCTCAAAGCACTTTACAAAGGAGGTAAGTTTCATTATCCCTGTTTTTACGGGGGGAGAGGGGGAACTGAGGCATGGGGTGGTGCAGTGACTTGTTCGAGGTCACCCAGCAATACAATGAGGGGGGTGGGATTAGAACCCAGGCAACCTGGGTCCCTATGCACTAGCTGTGCTGCCGCCACAAAGAAATACCAAGACTTCCTTCCTTTCCTACAAACTAGGTGACATCAACTTACCAGACCATGATCTGTTAGAAATAGACCTACGCTGCACTTACCTAAGTAAGAGAACAAGTGACCCTAGCATGAGTGCGTGCCAATCTTTAATGTGGCTAGCCGTCCAGTACCCCGGCAGGCAGGGAAGTGCTATAATCCCCATTGTACAGATGGGTAACCGAGGCAATGAGTAACTAAGTGACTTTGTCAAAATTTGTGGCAAAAGAGGGAATTGAAGCCAATTCTCCTGAATCCCAGGCTACTTCCTTCACCTCAAGAGCCATCTTGCTTCTCAAGGCAGGATCTGGGCTGTCTCTTAACAATCTTCAAAGAGTCAGTCGTTTTACTGGGTCTCCTGTTCACTGGTTGGAATTGGTGAGGTTCTAGCATATACCAGTGTTATGGTAACTTCCTGCCACCTATAGTACATTTCACTTACAGTAAGTATGCGTCCCGCTCCAGATTACTCAGATAACGCTGTGTTTCACCCTGGTAAAGTGACCGGTATCTATTATTCCATGTGCACTTTTCTTGTTTTGTGATGTCATAGCGACCAACACCAACTGGGTTCTGAAAAAAGAAAGTCCGAGGTGGTTCCGCATTGTTAAAGATGCAGTCATACAGACTGAAAACCAAGAATCTGGAATATTTAACAAAAATGATCACCACCGCTTGCACTTGAGAATGGACAAATTAGGGCCTGATCCCTCCATTTAGGTTGATGGGTTCAGAGCCTATACAACAACCATCCTAACTGGATTCTACAGCTCCAATTTCCCTTAAGATGTTGGGCGTCATTCCCTTGAAATGTGATTTCCCCAATAGCCTATGACTCGCTCTAGTCAAGTTCATCTTTATAGCAAATTTACCACTGAAATTTAATCTGTGGAGTTCCTGCATCAGTTAAAAAAGATCTTCATCCTTGATCTTTTTCAAATTGCCTGTTGCCTGCTCTGCATAAAGGCAGGAAACTGCATGGAAGTCTGCTTCATCCCTAACCATAGGGACTACTTTAACTTAAAGCTTTTCCTGTTTTCTTTGAGCCCTTCAGGCTTTGTTCTAGTTCACTAGGGGAAACTTGAGAAGATTATTACTATAGATGACATAAGAAAGAACATTAAGGGAAGGAGCGGTACCTACACCATCCCTTCAACATGCTGCTGCTAAAAGAAATTCTGTTTTTTCAATAATAGAAGGTGACTTTACGGATGTCTACAGTGCTTTGCCCCCGGAAGGATTAAACTCTGCTGCACAACTTAAAACGTTCCCGAAATACAATCACTTGGGTGGAAGACCGTGACCAATTGGTACATGGCATAACTGAGAGAGAGGAGAAGGGTGCATAGGGAATTTTGGCTAAGAAGGCTAAGCTACAACCTCCTTCTTTTATAAAAAGTACTACAGTGTCTCTAATGTCCATACCAACAATGGTGTTTGCTGTGTTGTAGCTGTGTTGATCCCAGAATAGGAGCGTGACAAGGTGGATGACGTAATAGTTTTTATTGAACCAACTTCTGTTGGTGAAAGAGACCTGTTTCCCAGATACACAGAGCTCTTCTTCAGAGCTGAAGAGCACTGTGCAGCTGGAAAGCTTATGTCTTTCTTTCACCAACAGAAGAAAACAGGAGAAAACATTTTGAATGACTCACTGACAGTAAACAGAACTACAATTGTTCTCTCCCCTCTATGCCTTCCTGCTCCCCAACCTCCCCCGGCAACCCTGCTGCTCCATTGGTAAATGAGTATTTTAAAAGAGAGCTGTGTAAATTCTGGGGCATGACATTCCCACTGGGATCCCAAGGCACAAGACCACTCCAGCATTGGATCTCATTCTCTTGGGTTCTACATGCACCTGTAATTGCTTATGTATAATGCTTTTCCATACACAACTCTATACAGTATCGATTCCACCCAGCAGGGTTATTGCATATTATTTTTGCAGTGAATAAATATGATTGAGTTGACTTATTGCACTGATGTATATAGTAAAAGTACAATTGAAACTTTCCTGTGTAGGAAGCAGTGCAATGAAGTTATGCCCGGCACATATGGATTCAAGAGTGATTTGTAACCTTGTTGACCAACAGAGGCTAGGAGCACTGTGAATCTCAATGGGAAGAGAGAGAAATCAGGGCTCCATTCAAAGTCCACTGAAATCAATGGGAGTCTTTCCATTGATTTCAATGGGCTTTGGATCAGGTTCCAAGAGGATCATGGGTGTTCATGTTCTTGAGAAATCCCGTTATGAAGAAGGCAATAGAGCAGCATTGTTTGGATTAGAAGGATTCTGACCTCCAGTGGAAAGATCCATAAAAGGTGTGAGTGTGTGATGGAAGAAGCAAAGCGCATGAACATTTTCATGCACCTACATCTATTACTACCAGAGATTTTTCCACTCACCATGTTTCCAATAAACAGACGGTATGCTTTCCGGTCAACTCTTTTTGCAGACGACCAAAATGGAGGTTGATTGAAGTACTCTGATCGCTCTATGGGTTTTGGATCATGTGAGCCTGGCCCTACAGCATACTACAACAAAGTGAAAACTGGTAAATCACTGATGCACTTACATATGTGCCTAAAGTTAGACACCTGCTTGAGTATCTTGCTGAATTGGGGCCTTAGTTAATTCTGTTGTGTTCTTCTGGTAGCCACATAACTGAGAGGCTATTTCGTGAGAAGTATTCAGTGCAGGAAATAGTCATGGCTGTACTGCAATGGTGGGAATAAGTGCACCAGAAATATAAGGGATGTATGGAGCAGTTTGCTGGAAATGAAACCATCACTTGAGCTAAGCCTCCCACCTGCTATTTGCAATGGGCATTCAATACAGTGACCCCAGCACTCATTTGTTGACAACTGAGGTGTCGATATCCACCTTTGCTCATATGCAACATCCTATCACGTGGGTGTAGGGTGGGCCTGCCCCTTCTGCTCCATTGAATTCAGAAGGAAATTTGCAATGCAGTTTGAATCTGAAACGAAACTATTCAAAATACCTCACTTCAACCAATTTGCTAATGTTTGTGGCTGCCAAATTAACGACTCTTTAATCCTATTAGCTTTGAAGACCCAACACAGCTGAGAGACAGTGAGCTAGATTCTAGTCCTTCTCATGTATCAACAAAATTGGTAACTAAATTCCAGTGATAGATGTTTATTGTTGGTGATGTATGAAGAGGAAAGAACCCAGCTTGACCTTCAGGGCCCAGGATGAGTTTGCAATGTTGGCAGTTAGATAAACTATCTTTTCATGTATAACCTGAGTAGATTTGAACTAGAATCCCTGGGAACCTTTAACCATTGAACCGTATGATGCTATTTTTAATTCCTATGTGCCGAAGTACTTAAGCATGTGCAAAATTGTAAGCACATGCTTAAATCCCATGAAAAGCATGTGTTTAAAGCTAAGCATGTTGTACTGTGCTTTGCTGATTGGGTTGGGATTACTCAAAATTCACCTTAAAGTTGCTGAATCGGGGCCATAAATAATTACATTAGTAACATGAGAGTACATTGCAAGACGCTGTCAGCCGGGAACATAAAAATGCCAATTGTAATTAAAAGACCTTAATTTTCAAATAACTTGTGATAAAAATAATGCCAAGAAGCACTTCTTTCCAAATGTTGGCTCAGCAAATGGACACAGTCATTTTAACGTAACTCAACTAGACACAGGAGGGTTGGCTACCAGCACATGCACAGGTGGGTTATGTCCTGCCAAATGCCTTTGGCCGCCCGAAAAGTTCACTTATAGCCAGCCAGCACGCAGCCCAGAGAGGCGCATTACTATCAGAGTGTGGTTACTCTCTTGCCAGACTCCCTGTCAATCTCAAATTGTACTTAAAAATGTTAGGAGGTTTATGCAATGAATCCTACCACAATGAAAACCAGTGGGTTGTAGGAGGAGAAGGGAATGTAGCCGGGTAAGGAGCTGAAACACCTTTCCAGGGCTCCTCTGGCTATTTTGTTATTCTTTAACCATTTCCTAATGTACCCACACCTGCAGGTTTCTACTTCATTTGCATTCCTTTTCCCTGCCCCACCCACAACAAGCCCTAGCTCTCTTTCATAGGATAATGCCCACTTCACGCTCACCCCACCCTCTGTAAGAACTAAGGGGGGGAGCAGTTCAACAACCCCATTTCTTTTTAAAATGAGTGTAAAGCTTCCAGAGGCCAGAGTTCTCACTGATGCTGAAGGGCAGCTGGGCTTGTGGGGACAGACAGCGAGGCTTTTGAGTGTCGCCAGGTATCTCCCCCACAGCTGCCTCCTCAGCCCCTAAAGTTGTCATATTAGTTTTGTTTAAGTACTCAGTTGGGACCCTTAAAACTAGCTTCCAACTCAAAGAGCCAAATGGAGTCAGCATGAGAGAACAAGAACGGGGCAGAATGCAGGTTTCAGCTGCCTTTGTTAGTAATAATTGAGGAATAGCAGGAAAAGACGGTGAGTCTTTCAGGCTACTCATGTTCTCCCTCTCTAGCCCATCCTGGACACAAGGATTTCCCTGATCCTTTTGGTGATGAGCGACTGGCTGGGAACTGGTGCATGGCTGTAACCCACCAGAGGAAAGGCCGATCAAATCATGGCTTTCTACATCCGGGCCCCAGCCCTCCCAGAGTCAAATTTTGACTGCCTGGAGAATCCTCCACAGGTCCCGGGAAAGGAAAGATGATGCCCTCGCAATGGCTGACTATTCTTCCATGTGAGAGTGCCACAGACCAGTCCAGCACAATCACCACTCTTCCCCAATCCACACAGGCTGCTCTTCAGCTCCACAGTTCACCTGTGGCTGTCCCAGTTCTAGAGGTCCAGGTGGTTTTCCTGCCTTTTTTCCCACGGTGCCCCGAGGTGAATGTGCAACAGCTGGCGACCTGCCCAGTAACGTTTACAGCAGAGACGAGAGGAAAGGAACATGGTGTCACTGACCGTAGCACGTGGACATTGGCTGAGGGTGGCCCAGAAGATCCGCTCCGTGGGACAGCCGGGGTTCCGAGCTAGGGAGCTGAAAACACCTTTTTTCTTTCTGTCCTTGGTATCCAGCTCTTCCACAAAGCTCTTGATGTTGCTGGTGCCGAGCTCGATGCATTTCTTCTAAAGAGATGAAAGAGAGGAAGGTGTCTGCTGCTGCTGGAGAAGACATGAGGCGAGTGTCTGTCAAGCCTGCGGCTCTGCTGGTGCCAGCCACAGGGGTTTCTATATCTCTGCACTCCTGGGTTCTAGTTCAGCCCCTACATGAACTGATAGGCAGATCCCACTGACTTTAGTGGAACTGGATAAGGCCCATAGACCCTCATTCAGATTCCACTGACTACTTGACACCCTTGCCACTGACCTGCATCACATCTACCCTCCTCCGTGCGCAATCTCTGCCCCACCCTGAGCTCTTTAGGGCAGATCTCTTTCCAGTGGATAATAAACGTACTCCACTGCCTTCTGTATCCCCGCAGGTGAGGACATACTCCAGATTGCCGGGCAGGAAGGCAACTTCCAAACAGAGGTTTTTAAAGGAATATCTCCTCAGATTCCATCCAGAACAAGGCGAAAAGATTGCCAATGAGCAATCTTGTTCATTTTAGGTTGCTGGGTCAGTAGGGAGAGAAAGCCACAAGTCCTTTCCATTGTCCAGACCACATGAAGGGCAAACAACATGCAAACTATAAAGCAAAAAGTAAATGAGGTACGTAGGGCTAGGTCTTCATGTAAATTGTAGCGTCACGGATTTCAAAGGCGTCGTACGGCTTTACCCCAGCTAAGAAAGTGGCCCTCCATTTTAATAATCTAAGTTGTTAGTAACAACAGTAAGAATGGGTTTGAAAACTCTGCTCTCTAACCGGACAGCACCCCTCTCAGGGCAACAGTCTGTGAGAGATATCACACCAGCAGGACTAGTTTGTGCTTTTAACTACATTATTCACCAACGCAAAGGTGTTTACCACACCAAAACCCTCTTGCAAGGATACATACTTCCACAGCGTAATGTCCACAGATAATAGGCTTTGACCTATCTCCTGTGAAGGTGTCATATGGACCACGCTTGCTGACCACACGTTTCAACATCTCGTCTGTACTGTTTTTGAGATTGTAGGTGGCTGGCCCCAAACCACTTCCCTAAAATCAACAGAGAGAAAAAACAACCATCAGTGACGATATTAAGCTCTCCAGGTGGTCCTGGGGAGGGAAATCCTAGGTCGGGTTCATGTGCAAGTCAAGACACACTAACAGGTTTGTTGCTGTATGCTACACATACATTGCTGTTATATATATTAGGGTATCACCCAGAGGCCCTCACTGAGATCAGGATCCCATTGTGCTTGGTGCTGTACAAATACCTAGTGAGAAGCAAACCCTCCTCCAAAGAGCCATGTCCTGGACTCTGCCTATGATTCTTCCTCTCACCCCTGCTGCTCAATCCTGAGTGGCTAAATAATAAACAAATATTGTTTCAATCATCCCTTACAAATTGCCTCTCCCCCCCCCCAACAGAAATGCACGTGGTGGTGGTCCTTTGGCATGGCAGCCTTAAAACTGACTGGCTTGGGCCATCCCCTCCAACCGCCTGTAAATTTACAGACAGTCAGTTAAAAAAACCAAAAAGTACAATTTTACCACTGCCTGTAAACCTGGAAATACATGACAATGTCTGTGAAATGGGGTAGAAATAAAACATTGTATTTTGACATTGACTGTCAGCGTTGAGAGTCACTTCTTGAATTGTAAAACTACACTGAGCATGACTTAATCAGTTTCCTGTTCTCTGTTACTGCACACACCCAAAGAACCTGACTGATCGAGTCACTGCAGCTAAAACAATTGCCTAATTCGGAATTCCTGTGCACAGAGCATCACGAGCGAGGACCCACTTTTGTGCCATCATTGTATTGTTTATGGTCTTTTTAGTGATGTCAGTGAAAAGTTTACTGTGTCAGTAAAAAAACATCAACTTCAGAGCTTCATGTCAGTAAAAACCAAAACCGGACAGCTGGCAACCCTGCGAGTCATGGCGTTCAGGTGGAGCAGTCCTAGGAGGCCCCGGGGTGGGACAGCGCCACCTCTGTGGGATTGTGCCCATGCGCCTCTGTGGTGGCCTTCCCTGGGCAGTGTACTGGGGGCAGGGGAAGCAGGCATTCTCTGTGGCAGCATCCCCTGCTACCCCCTGGCTCTCTGGGCAGTAATAGAAACAGGAGTTCAGGCTCCATTGAAGCTTGAGGCCGGCCCTATGATCTCCTGTGGATTCCCCTACTGAGCAGCCCTGGGGAATTCCACCAATGGCAGCATGGCTCCTGAAGGGCCCATACCACCAGAGGGAGCCATAGAGCAGCCAGTTCTGCAGGCTGGCTCCCGCCTTTGGGTGGGGGAGAAAGGGGTGTTTCTCTCCCCTACAGGTACTGTGAGGTTGGAAAGCATCAGCTCCTCCAGGTGAATCTCACCGGCTTGTCTTTCCCTTTTGGAAGCTGCTTGCCCAGACCCAACTCCTCGACCCCCTCCAGCCACGAGCATGCCAGCTTCGTGCAGCTAGGCAATGCAAGCTGTCTGCATCCTCTCTAGGGAGCATGGCAAACGCTGGCACCTCCCTGCACCGTCAGAGACACCTGAGGGCTCCTGCCTGGCCCAGAGATGAAGAACAATAGCCATTCTGCTAGCGTCCGCTGTACTAAACAAGCAGCAAAATCCCCCGAGGGGTCAGTGCCCAGGGATCTCTCATTTCTGTGCTGTCTGGTCACTCAAGCCCTGGGCAATGGCGGCTGTGCCAGCCTAGACGGGCACTGAATGGAAAACCAAGAGCTGCTACAGACTTGCCGCAGCTGAAGGTAAGACACATTTTTCGGTTTTGCTGTCCATTATCCCGCGAGAGTTGGCCAAGTATCTCTCCTTCTCCTCCATCAGGGCATAAGGGTTTCCGTTCTTGCCGTAAGTCCCAGGGCCCGGGTAGCAATCCTGCAGAAAAAAAGAGGGAGAGGATTAACAAAAATGGAGACAATTGCCAATCAAGAGCCAGATTCTCCCACTGAAGCCTAGGAAAAGCAGCGATTCTTTGTAACTCGGGTTCAGAGGCCCTAACCGAGATCTGGGCCCTACAGAGCTAGGCAGTGCACAAACAGCCAGATAATCAGTCCACTGAAGGCTTTCCTCTCTTAGATATTTCTCTGTGGCGACACGCTGCCCCAGGGAGGTGTCTCGTAGGAGCCCAGGGACTGCAACTGTCGATGGTAATAATTACAATACCTAGCTCTCATGCAGGGTTTTTCATCAGTCGTGCGCAAAGCACTCCACAATCTTCAATGTCCTCACCACGCCGCTGGGAGGCAGGGCAGGGCTATCATTCCCATCGTACAGAGGGGAAACAGAGGCACCAAGAAGCTAAGTGACTTGGCCAAGGTCACACAGGAAGTCCGTGGAGGAACAGAGAGTTGAACTTGGGTCTCCAAAGTCCTTCTGCCATGGCCCATCCTTCCTCCTTGGCCCCCCCACTGTGAGGGAATACAAGGGGAGGGTGTTCCTTTGCACAAGGCCAGGCCCAATATGAAGCAGGTGACCTGAAGGAAATCTCAGTAAGGGATACCAAAGATCTCCCTCTAGACTAGAGCAGATCAGACAGCAATTCCCTTTCCTTACCACGTCCCCTCCATGCAAACTTGATACCTTTGGAGCTGGAGAGCAGCTGTCGCCCTAGTCTACATCAGAGTCAAATCTCACTTGCCTCCAGGCAGTGATGCCTGAAGCACATAATTAAATTCTAGGTCTTTATGATGCCTGTACAAATGCCACCCTCTTTGTGCCTTTATTTCTGGGGTGAATGCTTCCTGCTACTCTTTCCTGTTGGCATCAGTGAGGGTGGTGGTTAAAAGTCTGAAAGGAGAATTTGGTTCTAAGTTCAGCCACTTAGAAAGAACGTTTCATCCTGACATTTCAAAGCCCTTGGCAAAGAGGATTTGTATTTTACAGGTGGGGAAACTGAGGCACCGAGCGGTGACGCAGATTGCCCCCGGACAAAAAGTGAGTCAGTGGCAGAGCCCAGAATAGAATCTCTGGGTGAAATCTTGGCCCCACTGAAGTCAATGGCAAAGCTCCCATTGATTTCAATGGAGCAGGATTTCACCCCTGTGTCGCCAGGTACAGATCAAGTACAAGCTTTGCATCTGTCCAAGCAAAGAAAGGGAAATCTTGAAAGGCACTTGATTAAAAAAATATGAAAAGATACTTGGGCAACTAAGAAATGAAATCTCTAGTTATGAAATTATTAATGTTATGAATGCATTGGCACCCGATGCCTGGCCAGCACAGGCAGTTCTGTTGCCAGGACAGTAAGCTGTGATTCACACAACCCCCCACTGCGAGTCACTGTTGATTCACGCATCCACTTGTAAAATCAGCAGTCAGCTATGCAATGGAGTCGAGCATTAATACAACATTCCATGGCTGCGGTGACACAGGAGATATTTGACTGCTGCTCAGTCGCTATGGAGAAGGGATGGTCCACAGTAATGACCCGGTTTTTAATTTCTTCTGCCGAGCAGTGGAGGTGCTGGGATGGTGAAAGTGGCCAGCCTGAAAGCTTAGAAAGCATCTTGGTGGAACTAGAAGTCTTTGCTGGGGAGTTCTGCGGCTAGGAGAATATTTGCCGAGCATTGTCCTATAGCAAAGCTATTTTAAAAGTTTACTATCGCTATCCTGTGCATGCTCTGGACTCCTGTAACATAGGACATATATGCAAATGTGCACGCACTCATATACCTACACTAACTCACGGAGGCTGCATATAGATTCCGTATTTAGGTAATATGATGATGAGCATTACAGAAATGTGTATGATAGATACTGATTGGATAGTCTGCAAAATAGACACCCAAAAATATGGACTCCATCCCAGAACCATACTGTGTACAGAACTCCCCCATGAAATCAGTGAAGGTCCCACATAAATAGGGCACCTAAATAACGTGACATAGAAAACCCTGATACTGTGCTTCAAGTTTTCCTTACATCAGTGATATCTTATCTGTCCCCTTACAGTAACTCTTCTTAGTTAGGTTGATTTTAGCTGGGCTATCACCAGACCATATCCGGCACTGATGAGCAGAAAGCCGCGTTCTTTAACCCTGTTAGTGGTAAGATCATCCAAATCAAGTAACTGGAAAATTGAACAGCAATCAGGAAGCATAGCTGGGTGTTAGCCCTTATTATTTTTTGTGCCACCTAATGTGCTTTTAAATTGTGCACAATTGTAAAAGGGATTGTAATTGTTTTGGCCCCAAAAATTGTATATAATTTATTATTAGATGATCCAGTAATAATATTTAGCTCAGCAACGAAAAGTATCAGCTTATCTACCTTACATGTTTCTTGTCCAGTTACGACGGCATCTTTATTGCTTAAATCTGATACGTACCCTAATTAAGTCTCTAAACCTTTCTTCTCCCGTGTCACAAACACCTCTAATACTTGAAGGCCGGGTCTCTTGCAGAAAATCTTTGATGTTGTAAGTTCCTGGACCCAGTTTTTCTTTCTTATGGAGAAAAAGATGTTAAAAGTTTAATAACAAAAGCCAGGAGGCTAATTTAGTCATGCAAATCACAGCACCTCTATTGCAATCTCTCCTGTGCCACTTAACATTTGAAAGCTCAAACAGATACATGGTCCGATTTCTTGTCCACACATAGGGAGAAAAATGTCAAATTCAGATCTCACCAGATACTTGCATTTCTTCAACGTCTCCTTAAAATTAAAATGGGGCATCTGGGTAAGTCGGGCCGCTTCCTGTGCTTTGGCCCAGCCAGAATTTGAAGCTTTCTCCTGCAGCACAGAGGTGCTAAAACTTCCATGGTCAATATTGTAGGTGCCTGGGCCTAACTTTCTGCCCTAAAATGAAAGGTAAGGTTAAACCTAAAGGCTTGATTTACCATCGAGTGAAGCCAGTTTTACACTGATGTAACGCCACTGAAAAGTGGAGTGCTGCAGTGGCGAATCAGGCCCTAAGAATTGTAATCATATTGTTTGCAAATTCTCCTTACCACAGGCAAATCGAAAGAGAGTTTATACTAGGGTCAATGGAGCAATAACAATCTGCCAGCTGAGGACCTGCACCCGGATTCCTAGCATGCTGGATAAATTGCTGGCGCATGAAACCTACCCAAAGATTCTGTAAGTACACATTACATTGGGAAGGAAAACAAACAAAAGGAAGATGATTGACAGAGCAGATTAGATTAGATTGGCTAGAACATCATATAGATAGAGCCTGGATCATGAACATCACAGGAGTTTTGCCCTTGGGCCCATATTAAATGGACCAATTTAGATTAGATTCAGTAATATTTTCAAATTAATTGAAGGCAGCAGAATGGATCCATTCCAATTTTTCATGGACATTGAATTCTGGGAAAAAAAAAACCCAACGTATAATTTTTAGTTCCGTTCTGTCGCTCAGTTCTGCATCTGGAGCTGAGTAAGTGTTTGATTTCTACATAAAATAAAGAGACAGACTCACCAACTCTGAGGAGACCTGTCTGCAGTAGGGCGCTTGTGTATATGCACCAGGTTTCTTACAGTTTGGATAAACTGCTGACACATCAAATCTAGCAGAGGATGATGTAAATACACAGTAAATTTTGAGTTAAAACAAAGCAAGACTCATTTTACAAGCATGGGTCCTGGTCCTGTGAACACTTAGGGTTTGATCCAATGTCTATTGCAATCTGTAGAAAGGGTCTCATGGACATCGATAGATGTTGTATAAGACCCTTAGTACTGGATTTAGGGCCCAACACTGCAAAGACACACATGCTTCATTTTGGGAGTAGTCCCATTAAATTCAGAGGGATTACTCATGTGCTTAAAGTGAAGCACGTGCATAAATCTTTGCAGGTTTGGGACCTAACTGCTTTCTGCAGTGAGATGTACTGTACAAATTACATACAGAGACCACTTTATCTACTACTGAAATGCAGCCACCTCTGATGTGAATCATGGCAACTGACTGTAATGCTAAAAAAATTGAAGAACAGTTTCTCCAGTGGAAACCAGAGAAATTTTATGTAAGCAGAAGAGAATGACCCAAATTAGAATTTGGCCAAGATAATGGATTTAAGGGCCACTGTCAGTTTAAAAATCATGTTTTCAAACAAACAAACATCTATCCCTAATGTTATTAAAACCTAAAACTATTAAAACCGAATTTTAAAAATCAAATACAATTTAAAAATTGTATGCTTTTTGGTTTTCCATTTCTCCCAACTTAGACAATGAAAACCAACTGGCCATTTCCACGTTTTTATTGGCTTCTAACCAATTTCCCTCTCAAATTATCAGGCACCAGTCAAAGGGCGAGATGTTTGGGTTGCAAACACTATAAGGAAATGTTAATATTTTTTAAAAATTCCATTGGATTTTTTTTTAAATACACATTTCTGTTGCTTTTAAAGTTAAACACTTGTTTTTTTACAAAATCTAAGTTTGGAGTCAGATTGGACCTGACCAATGTCTTTTAACAACTGCCCTCTGTGAGATCTTTAATGACAACAAATGATCAGAACTTTGCCTTTCTGTTTCATAGCCAAAACTCTTGAAGAAGTCAAATGGAGCTTAGATGCAAACGCTGGTAACATAGCTATCCACAGCAGAATTTCTGACCCAACCTATATCAATTCAGGCCACATTCTTAGCTGATGTAAACAGGTGTAGCTCTGTTTTACAACAGCTGAGAAATCTGGCCCCCTCATTTACCATGTTCCTCTGCATTTAAATAGATACATTTCTATATTGTACAGATTAAATTAATTAAAATAAATTAATATTCATAAAGCACTTTGCAGGTGAAAAGCAGTCTATGAGACCTTGAGCCTGCAAATTCTAATGTGCTAATGCCTCAACTGTGAAAAGTCCAGGGACTTGAAAGGGATTGCTCATGTGAATCAACTTACTCACTTGCGTTGATGTCTTAGGATCAGGGTCTTAGCACCTTGTATTCTATTGAAAATCCTCAAATAGGAGCTATGTTTACAGATGTATAGTCTTTGAGGCCACAGGGTACTATCATGAGCTAGCAATGTTTCTGTATTTTATTAACAGATTGAAAACTTGCTGCTGTGTGAGCTAAATAAACAAAATCTCTCTCTCCTGCTGTTCAACAACAGGAAACTAGTAAAGGCACGGCAGGCGGTCAGCGTTCCAAGAAGGCAATGCATCTGCATGATAAGGAATACCAATAATAGATGTTTGTTCTGAATAAATCACACAGATCATTTTAAATAAGGAAAAGAAGTAGGGGGAAAACCCCAATCGATGTATTTTAGGCTAATGATCTGGTTAAAAATCTTGTCGACAGTTCAAATATATTACGACAGAGCTATTCAAAGAGTTGTGTGTCTAAATCCCTCGCGTGGCTTTGAAAATCTCAGCCAATATATATATTATTGTTATTAAAAACATCATTCAAACCCCTTAAATATACACCACATACTGGAGCCATATGATTGTACTGATTTAAAAAATACACAGTCAAAGCAAAATCATGGAGCACAGGGTCAGATTGTGGCACAGTCTTATACAGCCATGCAAGGGTGTAAGGGGGAGTATGGCTCCTCCAATCCCATCCCTGTGCAGCCTCCCCAGATCACTAGTCTCAGTGCAGTGGGAGCGAACAGAGTTTTTGGAGGCCACTGGATCCCACCCACACAGGTGGAAGTGGGCAGAGATGGGTGGGAAGTTGGCAATGCCTTGACGCCACTTGCCAGGGTACCAGCGAGCTCAGCTAAGCCAGTATGTAGGGGAAGTGATCTGCACCTCGTAAGGGGCTGCAGATGGCTTCCCTGCCAGAGCAAGTGGGGAGCAGGGAAGGAAATGTGACTCTGAGATTCCTCCCGGGGACGTGTGGCTCAGCTTGGCATCACCCCTGACATGTGGCTACGCAAGCTATAGCCTCTGGAGAGCAGAGCCTGAAGCATGTTCTTTAAAAAATATTGTCAGTCACGTGCTAGACCATTTCAGACATCAGGTGCAAGGTGCAGTACTTTGAAATGTAATTCACTCTTTTACCGAGAGTGGGGGAAATCATAGTCAGGGTCAGCCAAAAAGCCAGGGGGTCCCCAAACCCGCTGGCTTATGTCTGAAGGAAAGGATTCTTCAGAATGGGATCCCAGCTAACCAGATCCATTCAGTCAGGTGATGGCAACGGCTCCTGGATTTGCAAAAGATCCTGCAGGAGCTCGTAACATATGGGCAAGAACACACCAGTGCGTGTGCCTCGTAGCTGCATGCATGCAATGTATGCAGACCCGCTGCAGGTGCAATCACCTGGCGGGCGACTCCCTCGCTTTGCATGTGCAGGTATCTTTACAGTATCTCTCTTGTCGGAAGAAGGGTTCTGCCGTGTGCGACAGAGACATTTGAAAGCTCATTTCTGTTTCCTTGGAAACTCCCTCCTGCCGTGTGTCACGGCTTGACGGTCCTGCGTGTGGGTGCATGACCACGAGTGCAGGGGCTTGCCGTGTCTAGCAACATGTGACCGTGTGAATGCATGGGTGTATGTGATTTATGCATGTCCAGATATGTACAAGCTGCATGGCCGGGTGTGTGATCTGGACACACAAGAATGTGTGATCTGTGTGTCAGGGAGTGTGTGCTCTATGTGTGCAAGTGTAAGTGTGTGTGCTCTGTGTGCTGGGGGAGCGGGGGGGAAATGTGTAGATGATCCAGAAGTGGAGGGGGCTGTGCCCAGTTCTCCCCTGACTCTGGAAATCCACATCACATGCAGGCTGCGCCTGGCCCCTCTGGAGCCGCCTGTGGGTGGTGGCGCTTACCTGACTGTCTGAGTGCCAAAGGGGGCACCGGTAAAGCCCTTTGCTGCCATTCTCTGCTCCCTGGGGGTGGAGGGAGGCCCCCCTTCCCAGTGGCACAGCTCCAGCAGCTCTGGAATGCGGCTGCCATGACAACCCCATCACTTGTTGCCCTTCTGTTCCCAGGAAGGCAGAGCCTCAAGGCAGCCCATTGCATGGGGGAGCCCCTGGCTCAAAGCCTCCTGTATCTCTTACCGCGCAGCTTCAGCCCCTGCTGGACGTGCATGGGCTCTGCGAGCAGACGTGCCCCTTGCCCGGACGTG
>ML675643.1:2390798-2427880 GCA_007922155.1 Mesoclemmys tuberculata
AGCAGACGTGCCCCTTGCCCGGACGTGCATGGGCTCTGCGAGCAGACAAAGCCCCATGCAAATGTGCCTGCGGCTTAGAGAGCCATTGGACCCCTTGGCAGGTGGGCCTGAGACTTGGAGAGCAGCCGGACCCCTCGGCAGACAGGCCTGGGGCTCAGAGAGAAGATGAACTCCTTGCACAAAGCCTTTATGAAAAGGGGAAAACCAAAGCTGTATTAATAGGAAATACGTTGCCCCCCCCCCCCTTTTCCTTGTGCAGCCCTCCAGAACCACATGGCTCAAAAGCAAAGCTCTTGTCCGGCGTCTGTCCTGTGTCAGCTGGTGCTGTAGTCTTTATCAGGACCAAACTGCTATTCCTTAACATTCTTTAATGTTTGATGTTAGCTTAACAGCGTAGCCTGTTCTGGTGAGGTTTTCCATGCCTGGCCGGCAGGTTCAGGTATCGCGCCAGGCTCCACGGTGTGTGTCTGACTGGAACCCTGAGGGTCACCCATCAGCAGTGCTAACAGCGTGTAGCTGGTCCTTAGTAAAGACACACTGACCCGGTCAGTGTCTGGCCCCGGAACGGGTCCACCAGGGGGTGGGGAGAGCACAAGAGTCTCCTCCACGTCTGCAGTCTCGCACAGGGAGAACCAGCCACAAGGCCCCCGACCCTTCCGATGCCCCCTGGGTGAAAGGTTGAGGGTGAGCTGGATCCACACCGGCTGAGCCAGCCTGATGCACGTCTCATGGAGCGCTGAAGCAGGTGGAGAAAGCACGGGCTGCTTGTGTCTGCGGTACAGTCCCCCCACTTCCCAAGCAGAGCGCTTCTGGCTTGGCGAGCCCGAATCCGGCCCAGAGTGGCCACACTGCGTTGTCCTTGATCAGACTTGACTATTGATCTGTTTCGATGGGGGAAAGGGGGGACTGGAGTAAGGGAATCAGGGTTTGGCCCAGGCTGTTTCTTTTCAAAGGGGTTTTATGGTACAGAACGAAATACAAAGTGAACATTCACATGCTGCAAAACACAAACCAAAGCCGGTCCATGGGACTGCTCACTGCAGCATGTCCTCAAGGAGCAGATCTGCCAGGACACCAGGCAAGAACGGGCCTTTCTGTCTCGGCCTTCTGTGATTCACTGACAGTCCTGGCCAAGCGGGCCCTTGAGGAATGACATTTGTCCACGGTGCCTTTCCCATTCAGGACTCCTCCCAGGCTGCATGTGAATCAGCTAAACCAGAATTACAGGTTGAGGGAGAGGCAAAGGCTCTGGGAGAGGAGGAGGAGAAAGGCTGGGAGACGCAGCAGCAGCACCGCGTGGGGATATATACCCAGCCAGGCTCCCCATGGAGAACCCAGAAGAAGCGGAGGTGGATATTGACACGCTCATTGATGAGATGGACTATATTCCCGGTCACTTCCACCTAGAGATGAACCTGAACTTCGAGCCCTGCTCCCCTGTGAATTTCAGAGGGAGGGACGTGAAGCTGAAGCGAGACAGCCTGATGTACGAGCTGGAGCTTGAATCTGGCTCCCAGCAATACGCTGTCAGGAACCTGCTTGGGTTCTTTTCCTTTCACCTAGAAGAGATGGAGCAAGCCAAGGAGATCTTCCTGAACATCTCCCAGGAGGACCCTGACAACCTCAACGCCTGGGCCAACCTGGCCTACGTGTATGACAGGCTGGACAATGAGCAGGAAGAGGCCGACTGCACCAAGAAACTATCCCAATTAATGGGCCTGGAGAGTTCAGATGCGTCTCAGGGGGATCCCAGGCTCCGAGCCGCCCGCTGCCTGGCAGAGCAGGGCTACGCTTATGCCTTTGATGTCGGGCTTGTGGATGAAGAAGACCAAATGGAGAAACTGACTGCCGGACTCATGCTCTATGACAAGGCTCTTGCTTACGGGAAACAGGTCAGTAACGGCTCCTAGCTGTGCATAGATTACTGTCTGGTGTCACTGGGCGGACTTGCCACGTGTCTTTGTTGCAGGGCAATTCATCATGATAGCGGGAGCCTGGAGTAGGAACTAATTTACCAGCTAATAGCTGAGTTTGTGTATGACGGTGCAGACAAGCATATGCCTAAGGGAGCGGAGTCCTGCTGGCAGAAAGATCTAGGAATTGCTCCCATCTTAGCATTCGGCCCTCCTTCGTGCTGTCATTTAAAATTATTGATCCCTATGGTCCCGATTCAGTGGATCAGCCACTATAAAGTTGACACAATTCTGCAGCTGGATGGGACTGTGGAAAGGTTAAAGCCCATTTTAGGTTACTCTGGTCTTACATGGTCAGAATAAAGTGTTCTGCACTGCCAGCCTTATCTTTGCTAGCTGTTCAAACAAAGGCGCGTCCTTCTGCACACATGGTGTGCAGCTGCCCTATGGGAGCTCAAAAAAGGCAAGTGGGGGATCTGCTCACTTAAGTGGTTTGAGGGGTGGTTTTGTTTATGGTTAGAATAAGAATTGCATGGTGTACGCTCCCTAACACATCAGGAGAACAGTTGCAGCATCAGGGTAGCACACAAATACATGGGGTAGCATTTACTTCAAGACACTGACTGTGTTCTGGTGGCAAAAGCACAGAAAACGCCCTTCCCTAAGCCATTCAGCTCAAGGCTCTGTGTCAAGTGCAAATACTTCTCTCAGACGTGTTAGGAAAGGGCTTTGAGGTCTTCAGCTAGGAGGTGCTATAAAAATGCTCGGGAGTGCTACAGATCAGGTCATTCCTTTAAATTCTCGGCAGCAGACACATTATCTGGGAAGTGCACAACTATTACAGAGACACAAGATGGGTGAGGTACTAATTGCTATTGGACCAACTTGTTGGTGAAAGTGACAGGCTTTTGAGCTTACAAAGAACTCTTCTTCAAGTCTGTGTAAGCTCGAAAGCTTGTCTCTTTCACCCATAGAAGTTGGTCCAATAAAAGATATTAGCTCAGCCATCTTGTGTCTCTAATATCCTGGAAGGAACATGGCTACAACAACACTACCAATAGTGTTGTCAACCCCAAGCATTCAAAAATCACGAATCAGACCCCAGTAAATCCTGAGATTGATTTAGCAAATCATCAGATTTTTACAGCTAATTAATCTGGGATTCTTTTTCTTTGCCTTCTGTTTCGTGAGCCTTTAGGCTGCACTTGGGGCACATTTTCAACCTTTTCTTTGCAACTCTGAGGGCTAGACGCTTGCTTTTATTTTTAAATGCAAGCCGAGGTGCTCATGGAATCACATGACTCCTGGAGCTGGGGCTTTTAAAAAAATAATCACGAGAGTTAGCAACACTGCTTGAAGAGCAGGATAGAGAATTTAAATAGAGAAACAGATGAAAATGCATCGCGAGAGCATTAATGCTGCATCATAGACTTCCTGTTCTCAGATGTTCTGTTCTGGCTTTAGCAGACTTAGATTATTCAGCAAGATGAAAACTATCAGACCATTTTTTTTCCATTTTAATTAGGTGGGTGGGAGTGTCACAGGGTGAATGGCCCTTTAAGGGGAGTTGGGTCCAGCCCCACCTGTGACCCACTTAATTTGTCTCCCCAGGTGGAGAAGATGAGTCATGACACATGACATGCAAGTCTTGTGGCAAAAATCAGGCTTTCTGGGGGTGGTGAATGGAAATAAAAGGATCAAAGGTCTGCAGAGAATCAAAGGGGAGACTTCAAGTAGGAACCCCTGGGAGGGGCTGCTGCTGAATGGAGAGCAGGGAGGGACTCAAATGAGCAGGACAACAGCATGAGCTGCGCAGAGACTCTCCCTAGTACAGAGATAAAGGCCGGGGGTGCAAACCACAAGGGAGCAGCAGCCAGCAATGCTGGCTGGAGAGCAAGTCTGTTAGAGGAAAGGCTCATCAGGGCCTGGCCTAAGACGAATGCACCAAGGCTTGAGAGCCATCCAGGAAGGCTGGGGGAGTTCTTGTGTATGCATGCCCTAAGAAGGGTGTTACAGGACACAGGAAAGCCTATGCTGAAGTTACTGGGGGGCCCAAGAGGGGGAAACTGAGGCAGCCAGAAGCCAGAGGGGAAAAAGAGGTTATTTAAAATGCTGCAGTTTGGCAATAAACTTTCCCCAGTACCAGTTCTGTGTGAAGCAGGGGGTAGTGGAGCAGGGCTGCTCGGTGCGGCTAAAGCAATGGGCTAACACTCAGCGACGTCACTGCGGCCCTGCCTGGGCTGCTGTCGTAAGTGGATTCACAGACAGCACAGCTGTCCACGCCTCCAGGGACATCCCAGTTAAACACGGCAGAACAGACGGGAGCTGCCAGGGTTTCAGCAGCCATGCGTAACACACTCAAAGCGAGTGCAGTGATGCTCTGCACACACAAAAGCCCGTCTGCATTACAGCCCTTAGCCATTTTTCCTCATGCCCTTGCCGATGTAGACAGGCCTTCGGGATGTTTCCTGTGACAATGCCATGCTTACGAAAGGTACCGGCTTAACAGCCCTTGGCTTACCCGCAGACCAGGCCCAGCCCCGGTGCTGTAAAACCACCATCAGATGATGGCACTTTTCAGGTGCTCTCAGCTTGGGCCAGTGATGCAGCCACAAAAGGTTTCATCCCATCACCAAACCCCAAACCTCTCCCCGGGATGTTAATTTAGCCCTTCCCATGGTCCTCCAGGGTGAGTCAAGCCGTGGTTTGTTGTAAGGTGGCTGTATATGAATTGACATATCCACAGCCTGGGGACCATTTGCTTTCTGGTCCCGTTGCTGTTAACCCAAGCCGCTGTGTGTGAAGTGGCAGAAAGCAGGCCAACACCAGCAAGCAGATGGACTTGGCCAGGTGTGTGTTTCAGAGAGGGGGCCCTAGATTATGCAAACAGCAGCTTGCAAAGCAAACGCCAGGGGAACTGCCCTGTCAGCCCAGGCAGAATGGGAAATCCTCCTCTACAGCCTTCCGCTGCTGGGAACGTAACCTCAAAATTGTAAGGCTCCTTTTCGCTTTCTCTTCTTTATACATTGCCCTTCCGTAGAGCAAGAGAAGCCTGTGCTTAATGATCGTTATTTATTTTATTTGTATTACTGTAGCACTGGGCAGCCCCCGCCCAGGACCAAAGCCCCATGGTGCTAGGTGCTGCACAAACGCAGAACAAAACTACAGTTGCTGTCCTAAGGAGCTTCGGTCTAAGGCAAGAGACAACAGATGTCGCAAGCAGACCGTGCGGGGGGCGGGGGGCACAAGGAAACAATCAGACAATACTGGTCAGCGCAGCCAGCAGTATTTTCAGCCCACCAGGGGCGTGACTGGTGTCAAGCTTTTTGTATGCATCAGGGCACAGGAGAGTTTTAAGGCACAGTACTGGGAGTGAGAAACTCTGGGTCCAGCTCCTCCCTCTCCCTGTGTCACCTAAATCTCTCTGTGCCTCAGTGCTCCAGAACCAGGAGCATACGTAATCCTTCCTTCCCTCCACCCAGTCACTGTCTTGTCTATTTCGACTGTAAGATCTTACCAGGAGGGGCTCTCTCTCATTAGGTGGTTGGCTCCTGACTAACATAAGGGGCCCTGATCGCAATTGAGGCCTCTAGATGCTACCGTAATGTAAATATTTACAGTAGCTGGGCCCCAGCTGGTGAGTTTGTATTGGGATGGGAATGGGAATGATCCCCACATTCAGGGGCATTTTAACCGACACAAGCAGGTGCGTTGAAGGCAGAGACGGTGGAAATGTCTGTCCAGTGCCAAGCGTGGGCTGGTGACGACAATGGCTGTGCTCAGCGTCCTCCCCTTCCTGAGTGGTCAATCCAGACGGCTGAGCAGACTCAAGCGGAGACGGGCTCTGAGGCAGGCCCCACCTCCGAGCACACGTTACCAAGGCCTGGCTAGGACACGCTTTGTTTTAACCCCACCATGAACGGCTTCGTCCTCTTGCAACTTGGTTCGGCCACGGTCCCGTTGAACCTGGGGCTGATCACTGTGGCTAGCCTTCGTTGATAGGCTACATAGATGCGGTTTGATCTCCTCCAGGCTAGGCCAGCTCCAGTCCACAGAGTATTGGCTAAGGGCAGTGCCCTGATCGGGTGACAATGCAGCTTGTCCTTGCATGTGTTGATGGTAGAGCCCTGGGCTCTAACACGGTGCAGTAACATGGCTCTAACATGGTTTGGTCCCATCTACACAGGCCAGACCAAACCAAACCACGTTCTAGAATGAATGGGGCCCTATCGTGTTATAACAGAACAACCTGTGTGGTGTAGATACAGCCTCACCCGTGCCCAGGCCCACGTCTGCAGCCAGACAGACTGAAGCAGCAGCATTCGGAAAGGTGTAAGTTTCCTCCCCTCGTTAAACCCCATCTCAATTATTCCATTAACATTATTACCTTGTAAACACCAAGGCCAGATTCTCAGCTGGTGTAAATGTGTCTCTCCATTGATTTCAGTAGGGTGCTGCCAACACACGCCATTTGCAGATCCAGCCCTGGCACGGCTGATTCTCCCCTCCAAACCACCCAGTCTATGTATCCGTGCTCGCCAGCTACCCTAGTCGCTGTGCAAGGACGCTGCCTAGGGAAAAGCCTGTTGGGAGTATGCAGAACAGGTGGCTCTTCTGTGGCGCACTCAAACCATTCACGCACTGGCCACCAGCCTTTGAAATTGGGAGGGGAGTGGCGCTTGTCCTGTTGACAGCTGCAAAAATGTTGGAGCCATGTGGGCAGGTTGTAGGGTGCTGAGGGGCTCCTAGTAAATCTAGTCCAGCAGCATTCAGGCCTTTCACTTGAATAATCTAAGGCAGATCTTATCTAGTGCAGGGCCAGGTGGAATTGTCATGGAAAGCGAAAGCCCTGCAGCCATGGGGAAAGTGTGGGCAGGAACGCTGCTGGTTTCGTCTAGACCCACCTACAGGTTTCCCTGCCTGTGAGCAGCCCCAGCCGAACACCTCCCTCGGTGCGGGGAAAGGAGCAGGGTCCAGGTTCAGTAAGGAGGGAGGTGAATGGCAAATCTGATCTCCCAGCTGGAGAGGTTGGCAAAAGCTCCAGCGTGACTTTAAGGCCCAGCCCTGCACAGTGTGGTGGAGACGCCCCGGTCAGCGGGCACGCCAAGAGGCATTGTTCAGGCAGGTACGATGCCTCCGAGAGATCCGGGTCAGCACGGGCATCGCTCTGTTACACGACGCAGGCACTGTCTGCTCCGCTGCACAAGGCGTGCAGGTATGGGCCCGGCCCCTCTGGAGACAGTCTTGTGCAGGATGTGTGCGCTGCTGGGCCACAGAGGCCGAGTCTGTCAGAGCCCCGCGTGCAGAGGCTAGGTCTTTAGCTCAAAGTGTAGCTTCTCATGCTTTTTTTAACTCCAGAGATCCCTGGTTCAGTCCCTGGCGTGGTAGTCAAGATGGTGGCTGTCAAACTTGCACTCGGCAGAGGGTAAGGGGCGGATAGTGTTGGTGCCCTCTCCTCCTTTCTTGTTCTTCCACCGAAGGCCAGGCACGGCCTGGCTCCAAAGAGCGCCACCAGGTCTCTCAGGAGTGAGGCGTGATTTTGAGAAGAGCTGGTTCGAAATTCTCTAGTGGAACGCTTCTCCGCCAGGGCCATCGCTTGTGAAAAGGGGAAGTTTCATGGAGATGGCTCTCTCTTGACCCACGTTCCAATGAATCCCGGCCTGCCAGGCAGCTTTAGAAAACTACCTGATTTCCTGCCAGCTTGCTCACACAGCCCTCCGCAGCCTACCAGGGCAGCCTGCGTTTCCAGTCTGGGATCTGCGATTCCCAAGCTCCAAGGCTCTCTGTTCAGCTGGGGCTCCCAGCTCCCTACCTGTCCCCCAGGTGGGCTGCCGAAGAGCCGGGAGCTTTTGAGCACTGGCTCACAGCTCTTCAGCAGCCAGAGCTTCTAGGGTCCATGGCTCGTGGCCAGCCCGCTGGGCAGAACGCCCCTGAGCTGGGCCTCCGTTCCCTTTCATGGAGACTTTCAAAGATGTTGGTTTTCCTTCCAAACGGAAACCTCTCAGTCCTCCATGGAACAGAATTCCCCTTCTCCGCCCTGCTCTAAACTTGGGGTCTCCAAATTGAGCCAAGGAGGCCTGTTTTTCTGCAGGCCGGTCCTAAGCCCTTTCTACAGATCAGCCCCCCATCAGGCATCTCCAAGTCGAGCAGCCAAAAAAGCAAGGCATCAAAATCATGTGCCCAAATCCTCTCTCATTTAGCGCTGGTTGCTTCCTTCTCCATCACGACCCATAGACTTGCTAGGCCGTTTCACGTAAGGATTTATTTTATGCATGTGCATGGCCAATACGAACCCGCCAAGAAATCAGAAAAGAAACTTCAAATGAATAGTGCCTCTAAAAACCCAGCCCAGCTCAATGCTCGCCAGAACTATGAACCTGCAAATCGGCTCCGCCGCCAGGTCTAAAGGGAATAGCAATTAGCACTTTGCCTGCAACCATTACAATTAAATGCAAACAGAGCTGCCAGATGGGAATATAGATCACCAAGCTGGTTCGTTTTCAGCAGATCATGGGCAAAGTACCAGAAACTCTGCTTGGTTCAGCTGCAGTCATGGAGGAGGAACAGCCTTTCTGACTGTCTTCGGTTCTTCTGATGAACTAGGAGCAGACGTTCCCTCCCTCCATTAATGTGTCACTTCCAACCGCAGAGGAACCCGAGGCTTCCTAGACAATTTAAGATCTCCGCAGGTGCTGAGCACACACACAACTCATTGAAATCAAGGGAGCTGCAGGTGCTCAGCACCATTGCAACTCCGGCCGGGTGGGCACGGTTCAGCATCCCTAATGCTGGGCTCGGGGGGGCTGTGTTGAAAGAGGGGTGCCCCGCAGAACTGCCTTCTCCTGCGAATGGAATGCAGCCACCTCTGGGGGCAGGGTTGCAGGCAGGCGGCTGGAGCATGGCATGTTGCACAACAGCTGGGGTGGGGAATGCTGGCCGACAGCCGCTCGCAGGGCAAACTCCTGCGCTGTCACAAGGAAGTGCCATGAGATGTTGAAAGTCAGGATGGGCCTATTAGGGTGTGTCTACACTGCATGCGATGCCTGGGCTCCGGCTCCGGTCTGAGCCAAGCCCCTCTTCCGCCCAGGCACAAATCAGTCTTACTCAGGTCAGCAAGCCCTCAGGACCCAGGTCCTATGATCTTCCTAGTGAGGCGGGTCAGAGCCCAAATCCCGCTGCACCTTGGGTCCAAGCCCTGTCATCTTGCCATGTGGATGCGGGTTAAGCCACAAGAGCCGAGTCACAAGGTCTGCGTAGGTCGGTAGGGACACGTCAGCACGGTTGCAAGAGCTGGATCCCGCAGCTGTTAAGCCCAGGTTTACAAGAGTGTGGACACTTAAGTGCAGGCTTGGAAACACCAAGTCCACAAGCCCGGGTCTCGCGGACCCAGATTTACAGTGCAACGTAGACATGCCCCTGGCCACCAGCCCACCTTAGGGAACTCTGAGATTGGCCATCCAATGGTCCATCTAGCCAAGTAGCCTGTCTTCCGACAGTGGCCAACGCCAGGTACTTCAGAGGGACTGAAGAGAAGAGGGAATCATTGAGTGATCCAGCCCGTTGGCGTCCCTGCCGCATGGGGGAAAAGCATTGTGCAGTAGAAAGACAAAGTCCCCCCTGGAGCTTCCCAGGGCACAAGGGAGCGCGTCTGCTACACCACGCCTTAGCAGAGTGGCTGGTTGCAGAGAGTAGGCAGGGCAATGCCCTCTCCTCCTGCCCACCTCCACCATCTCCCCCCGGGTGCCTAGTGCCACAGGGACATCTCTGGACTCAGGAGGTCCCAGGAACCGCAATGGGGCTGTGAGGGGGAAAGGCTCCACACTGGCTCACCTGCCCTAGGGCCAGCCACTGTCTGCCCCAGGCTGCCCACGCACAACGCTCGTGAGCTTGACTTCTAAGGAACCACCCAAAGGGAATTGCCTGGCCATCAGTTCCTTGGCCTCAGCAGAGGGGGCAGCGCAGGCAGGGCTTTTAAAGCGACAGCGTTGGGAACCAGTCGCTTGGCTCACAGAGCCATCCCTTAGGGCAGCTACCCACCTGGAACACTGTTAGCTGGCATTTCTTCTTACAGCAGCAGGCTAAATAGCAGCCAAGTGCTTTCAGATAGTTATAGTGCACCAAGAATTCTCTTTCATTGGACTGTATTTCTGCCACCTACCTGGTATTAGACCCAACAAGCCGACCGCTCTTCGCTGCAGCATCTCATGGCTATTTTGAAAGCTTTATATTTGTGTGTCTGTTATTCCTGTCATACGTCCTCATTTGTCCTTTCCTTACAAACCGGCAAAAGGTGCTAATGCTCTGTACCTCTGGAGCAGCTGCTGTTTGAGCATCTCACAGCACTTTGCAAACATGAATACATTTAACATCAAGCCCTCTATGAGGATATTATTATCCCCATTTTACAGATAGGGAAACTGAGGCCTGTGGATGAAATCCTGGTCTATTGAGTTTATAGGAGTTTTGACTTCATTGGGGGCCAGGATTTAACATTGCAGATTTGATTCTCCAGGGCCTTGCACCTTGTGTAGTATTTACATCAATGAGAAGTGGGTGCAAAATGGCAACTTTTATAGCTCCTCTGCACAAATGTAAAAGCCTGCACAATGCAGAGACAAGGTGGGTGAGATGATATATTTTACTGGACCAGCCTCTTTCGGTGAGAGAGACAAGCACAGACTTTATCCTGGGACCAACACGGCTCCAGCAACACTGCATGCACAATGCAATGACTCTGTGTGAACTGAGCAACATGACACGGAAGGTCTGTGGCAAAGCTAAGAACAGAACTCAAAATCTCTCGATTTCCAGCTCTGTGTCGACCTCGCAAGACCATCCCTTTTGCAAAGTGAGTGGAGACAAATCAGCCCTCAGCTTCTGTTCCCCGCACACCTGCACCAGACTGCAAAGATACCGTGTGTAACCCTTCCTAACCCCTCCCAAATCCTTCCTCCCTGAAACCTCAGCACAGAGCAGGAAGGCAATGCTTTGTTTGAGAAAAGAGTCTTTGGTTTCTCAGCCTCCCTGATGCAGCTGATTGGATGGGCCTGGGCTTGCAAAGCAGCTATCCACGCCGGTGACGCAGTGAGCAGCTACAGTATGTCCTCGCTTTGTTCTGTGTACAGTAAGCAGGAGCCAGGATTGTTGTTGTAAGGTTTTGTTCTGCCTCAACTTTCGGCTTTAGTCACAACAACACACTAATCCATCCTGCCACTTATATCCCCGGCGTGTGTCGGAAACTTGGGCTCTCTGGGGCAGAGGCAGGCTTTCTTTGTGTGCCCTGTGGGGGGCCAAGCAGTGTGAATAGTAAGTGACACCAGGAATGATGTTGCTCTTTTTAATTGTACCTCCTGGAAACTGTTAAGCTGACTAACATTGCCATGCCCTTCCCACCGGGTTATGTACTTTCCACCACAACTTACCCATTGCACGATCCTGTACATTTCCCGTTTAAACAGAAGCACCCCCTTGACCGTGCTGCGGGCGAAGAACCCGACAAGTCTGAGCCCCATGTTGCTGGCACAAACCGGATCTGCTATGTACCATTTTTAAACACATCATGCATGCAACAACCTCGTAGGATGCAGACTCATACAGAGGCACACATCATGGAAACCCACTTCTAACCTGCACAGAACAGAGTAAACACTAATAAACCACACTCCAAGTGGAATGGTTTAGCCTGGCTGCAGAAATAGAGGGAAGGGAGGAAATCCATGTGTCTTTGAGGACACCTGCATTCGGGAAGTGCTGTCTAGTGATTGGACCTGAGGCCCAGGAGTAGGGACTCCAGGTTTCTAGTCCCAGTTCTGCCACTGACTCACTTGGACAAGTCATGCAGCTTCTCAGCCCACTGGTTTCCTCCCTCTGTAAATTAGAATGATTAGTGCTTTGCTTGTGAACCAATTTCCGCTGGTATTGTAGACCTCAAAGGGTTTTACAAAGTTGGGTAAGCATTACTGGGCCTTCTTACACATGGAGAAACTGAGGCACAGAGATCTGCCTTTCAAAGCAAGTCCTTAGCAGAGTCACAACCAGACTGCTGACCATGAGCCCTGGCTCAAGGCACTAGCATACAACTACCCCTCTCTGTAGAGCACTTCCTCAGTGGGTCGAGGATTAATTCATGTGTGTTTATGGGGTGCTTTGAAATCCCTAAATGAAAGTGCAACATCCACTGTGGAATGCAAAGGACAGTGGGAAGGGGCAGATGTTTGCATGAGATACTTGAAGGGTTTTGAACGGGACCTACTCTGTTTAAGAGGGAACCTTTGTGTCATGTGGGGAGCTCTCTATAGCAAAGTAAGAAGTGTTTTGCACGTCGCTTTCCTGGGCAAAACGCATGTTCATCTTGCTTCAGGACTTCTTGTTTGATAGGCCAGTGGACTCAGGAAGGCGATTCTCAGGCGTTGATGATGAATTTCCTACAAATCTTTCCGTGTTTCAGATCCCCCTGGAAGAGAAAAGAAGCTGGTACTTCACTATGGCCACTCTGTACATCAGGTAAGAGAGGCAGTGCCCGGCGCGGAGCAGGAACAGGGGAGTGGAGCAGCACCCAACACTTTCTTCAAGGGTGCCATGGGAAATAAACAGCAGCAGGTACAGCTGAAATGAGGGCTTTTGCCTGCAGCCTGGCAAACCATCCACTGCTTTGCTTCTTGAGAGGCTGGAGCAAGGAATATGAGATGCCCAAGCCTGAGTCAATCAAGGCAAAGGCGTTGAGAGGAGGGACCAGTAGCTCCAGTCTGGGATGGATTGTGCCTGCCTCAGCGGACAGGTGCTAGGTCACATCTCTCTCCAGGTGAATTAAACTGCCAGTCAATTCAGACCCCAGTCAGGACGCAGTCAAAATCCCTAGTGACAAACCCCTTAGAGCCTCTCTTTGAGCCACAAGGCCACGGAGTTTCCTTAGTCGTTTCCTCATTCTTGTTTTTAATTTGTTCGGGGATCTCAGGGGCATTTACCGTGGACTCCCCATAGGAACTCCTCACAAGCCAGCATCTCCCGCTGTCTGTGGTACACTATGGGAGCTATTTCTTCAGTGGGATCAGGATTTGTCCCTGGGTGCTAAGACAGGGGTTTTCTATGCAGAAAGGAGTGGCTTTTTTCACTCTTTGATTGCACAACAAACCGAAGGGCACACTTCTAGTGAGGCCTGGGCTAGCAAGCGATGGCAAACAGGCAGTGCATCAGGGGAACCGACCAATGTTGCCAAATGCCTGTGGGTAGTGGATCCCACAGACAACGAAGGACTTGTGTAAACAACCCTGAGGGAACTCCTGGTTCCATAAGCTCAATGGCAAAACTCCCAGTTACCTCAGTGCCACCTTTGAGCTACTCTGGCTATCAGCTGGCAAGATAAAGGCCTGTATATCATGGATGAGCTCAAAGGTCGTTGTACAAGCAGCGGTGAAGCAATAAAGGCGTCACTGGCTGAGACACGCACGCCGACATCAGGCCTCCTAGGGAAATGGACAGGGCAAACAATCACCCAGCAGAGAGTTACAGAGATGTTTTGGCCATTGTGACATCAGTAACATTTGGGACGCTACAGTGACAAACAAAGCCATTTGGGGTGGGAGTGTCAAAGGAGCCCTAAGGGAATTAGGTACCTAGATCCCATGGATATAGTTGCCTAAATCCCTTGGGAAATCCCGGCCTTAAAAAGCATCTGGAACAAAAACAGTCAACAGTAAGCGAAAAGGGTTCTTCACAAGCAGGGTTTACAGATGCAACTAGCAAGCACCACCACATTCCCCTGCTCAACCTGCAGATGGGCCTGTATATCAAGAAGTCCAAGAAATCTGGCACTCATGGACAGACCTTCAAAAGAGTTCAGCACCCAACACGTACCCACTGTGCTGAACTCTTGAAATCTGCCCATTTATTGTGGTGCCTTAACACAGAGCCTGATTCCACAGCCTTACACTGGTTGTACATCAGTGTAACTCCACGGTTGTATCCAGAGCTGTTCTAGTTAGCTCTAACGAAAAGGGCATCCGAGAGAGAGCAAACCTCATGTTTCAGAGCTTAAGACAATTTATAACTAGTCAGGGTTAGGGTTGGAGTTTTGGGGGAGGCGGATTTACCCCACATCTGCCAAATGCAGGGTTCTTACACTTTCCTGTGATGTGTCCGGTGTTGGCCACCATCAGAGACAGGATACAGGACTAGATGGACCATGGGTCTGATCCCGTCAGGCAACTCCTTTGTTCCACTGTTGCAATGCAGTGGGGAATGAGGTCCTGAGTTCCAGTCCTGAATCTTTGTTGACTTGCTGTGTGACCTTGGACAACTCACTCCACCTCTCCGAGCCTCAGTGTCTAGTAAAGGAGGGAGGCCACTATCCACCTCGGAGATCCTTGGATGAAAGCTGCTATGTAACTGCAAAATGTAATTGGTAGACACAGTGCATTAGCAGCAGCCTGTTGTGAAACATGAACTGCGATTAGTAAGCCATTCCCACCGACTGCAGACGTTGATGGTAACGCTGAGCAATCAAAGCACTATTTGCTAAGGAAAGCAGTCCTATTAGGCATTCGTGCAGCTAGGATCCAGTAACCAAGCCACGACCACTCTCGTTACAGATTAGACGGGATCCTGATGAGCAAAGGCAATGCTGAGCAGAAGCGGCTGGCCTCCTTTAACAGAGCACTGGTTCTGCTTCGACAAGTGACCAGCTCCTCAAATTCTCACTACAGAGGTATGAGAACCAGCTCGGTCCAGGCAAACTGCATGGCTCTGCAGGAGAAGCAGGGCTCAGATTGCCACTCCCCAAGCCTTTCACATCTGCCTGCCTAAGGTTAGGCTCAGACACAAGCGTGGCCTTATTTGCAGAAGAGCTGAGAACCCACAAATCCCATCTCTAGTAGTCACTGCAGCCCCGATTCAGCAGGGTACTTAAGCAAGTGCCTAATCTTAAGCACATGAATAGCCCCATTGAAACAAATGGGGCTAGTGTCAGGTACTTAACTTTTAGGCCCTGATTCAGCCAGGAACTTTATCATCCAATGGTTGTTGGGTGGCCTGGGTGAAGGAAACCAGTGGTCTCAGTCCAGATCCTAGTCAACAGAGGTCAGGGAAATAATTTTTTAAACAGTAGCACGATGGGTGCTTATTGGCAATCCTGGCAGAGAAGCCAAGGAGCAGACGGGCCATGGAAAGTGACCTATCCCCTCACCCCTTAGAGATCAGGGGTGTGATCGAAGTACATGGGAGGAGCAGCTCACACTGTCAGTATTCATGCTGCAGCTAAACCGAGTGCTTCAGCCTCCTGGTCCCTTCTCAGAAGCAGGCGTCTTTGAAGCAGGCGTCTTTCACCAAACTGGCTCCGTGAATTCGTGTTTCCTAAGTGGAACGTCCCTTCAGCCTGCCTGTGCAGGATGGATAGATTTTAATGTCATGTCTTTACTGCTAACCTGCTCTGAATTCTGCTCTCCACCCCCCAGCTCTGGCCTGGTGCTATGTCGGGATGCTGCTGGAAAGGAAAGAGACGTTTTCCACCACCCCAATGGGGATCCATGACTGTGGTTACTCTGGGACTGGGCCCCTTGATTGCTTTGGCAAGGTGCTTTTTTACATCATTGCTAGCGTGTAGCAAGAAGACGTGGGGCAGTCCCCACTGCTTACCCCTTTACACCTCCACCCCCATAAGCCATGCAGATTACCATCTCTCTCCTCCTCGTTCCCTTCGTATCAACTCCGGCCCCCTCGCCCCATCCTCATGCCTCCTTTCCCTACTCAGAGGCACTCCAGAACGAGCAGTACATCTAGGGCTAGGCCAGCGGAGGTTAGACCCCCTGTATTACACCAGCCGACCTCCCCGTCAATGACATGGGGTGAGTTTTTCAAATGATGTGAATCAGCCTAGTTCCACGGACAAGCACTGCCGCGTGCGGCAGCCCCATGGCCCACGCTGTAAACTGAGGATGGAGGAAGCATCTGGAGGTTAATTTTTGTTCAAGGTGCACTGCGGATGTTCTAGGGATGGGAGAGTCACTGGGGAATGGAGAGAAGGGAGCAGGATTAGGCTGGGTGTTTGTTTTACCCCTCCCAGCCTCCACCATTATAGAGCCCCTGCTCCCAACGCAGCTCAGCAGCGGAGGATGCACATGCTCATTGGCAACCTGCCTGGGTTACACTGCAACTCAGAAGCCGTGCCGGCTCTCAGGCTACGATTATAACCACACAAGGCAGCGTTGGGCCCAGGCCACTCACCCAGTGAGGATCCAGAGCTAAACTCTCCCAAAACTCAGGGCTGGCTCGAGCCCCGGTTTGGGCTCACCTCCATCTCTACCACGAACAGTGGCTAAGTCTATTGCCATTGTTGTTTGCACCTCGCCTTAAGGGAGTGCATGGAGAGGGACAGAGAAGGAGTCTCCTCCTCCCTTTCAACGCCTTGTACACAGTGCAGGCCAAACTCCAGTTCCTGCACTCACTTGTGCCGGCCACTCCATGGAGGGCTGGGAACGAGGCAGGACTGTAACCCAGACCCCACTCCACAATGGCCGGCAGAGCTCAGCTCGTGGAGTAGGCCAGCAACCGTACTCTCCTTGCATTGCTTCCCAGAGCTCCCTGCTGGGACAGCGTGGCTCCAGACCTGCATCTGTACGGCCCTTTATCAGGCAGTAAGTCGCTCGGCAGTGGGCCCGCTGCAGGAACCTAGGCAGATTATCTCTGAGTTCTAAAAAAGAGCGTGTGACATGGAAACTTCACGGTGCTGCCTGTTTCTGAGAACCGTACGCTGGCCTAAATAATGTAAAAGCAGAGGTGTTTAGTAGTCCAGGGTGTCATGGCCAAACTGTGGGCAGCCAAACCTAGTGGTCAGAGCTGCAGGCCACAGTCAGGAGTCAGCTGGGTCCAGATACTGGGAGATCAGAAGCAGGAGATAAACCGGAGATCTCCGAACCACAAGTTGGAGGTCAGAAGCCAAGCCAGGTCAGGACACCGGGAAGTCAAGCCAGGGGAGTGGGACGCAGTGCACGCGGTCCAGAGCACTGTTCGGACAGCTGCCTGTTTCCGGCTTAAGTAGGGCCAGCAGGATAATTGGCTGCTCTGGGACTCCACTAATAGGACATTGGGGGCGCAAAGCCTCAAATGGGAGCTGAGCTACCTCCTGGGTCAGTAGTTGTCAGCAGGCTGCCACGTGGAAGGCTGAAGCACGGCTGCTCCTGTGGACCTGGGTTTGAGGCCTGTGGGTATGGTTACTATTGAGTTAGCAGGGAGAATTATTGGGTGGGGGCTGTTCTGGGCCAGAGTCTAATGCCCCTCCTTACAATGGGTAGCCCATGCTCAGCAAATGATCCCATTGACTTTAATGGGGCTGGACGCTGCATGAAGAGAGGTGCTACTCAGGGTGAAATAGGGGAGCAGAACCTGGCCTTAAATATTTCTGGGAAATAACTTTTTCTTCTTCCTCTTGATGGCTAAGGGAAGTGAGAAGTTGAGGCAGTCATGCGGGGCAATAGTAAATCAAAGGGCAGGAATCTGCATAGTTAAAGTCACCATGCCGTCGTGAGTCAGTACCTGTGCAGCCTTTTACTCACCATCCAAGTCACACAAAACGACAGTCAGTCTGTGACTCAAACACAGTCCAATTGAATCAGGGCTGTTTCTGGACCTTTGATCAGTATAGTAAAGGGCAGTTCACTAATGGAAATATGTTTTGCTTTCTTGGTTTCAAAAGGCAATAGAAATAGCTAAAGACAATCCTCCGGTACTAAACCGGCTGGCAAAAATTTTCCACTTCCTGGGCAAGCAAGAAATGGCTATGGGAATCTGCAATATGGCGCTAGATGTCCTACAAGATCCAGAGCTCAACTGGCAGGCCTACTGCACACGGGCCAAGGTATGTAGCTTGCCGTTGACACCAAGATCTTCCAGGGCACGCCCTGCAGTCTAAACCAAGAGACAGGGCAGCCCTTACCCTGGCCAGGGACTTGCCTTGTGGCAATGTTTCTAGCAACCTTGTCATCTGCCCATGATTTTAAGCTATGCTAAGCTTGCCAAACAAACCCCACAGCTCACATTTATGTCTCTGTCATTTTGAAAGCCGTGTCCATTTGATTTCTGGAGTCTCAAAAGAACAATCTCCAGTCTGGTGACACCATGCACAGACTTCAGTTCATCCTGGGAAGCCAGTTGGAACATGGGAAAACCTTTTTCCAAAAGGGGCTGCATCCCCACCTTAAAAAACGAAGCCTCCAGTTCAGCAAAGCACTTGCGCACATGCGTTGTCCCGCTGACTGAAATGACTGCTTAAAGTGAAAGATGTGCTGACGTGCTTTGCTGAATAGGAGCGAATTGCCTCATACTGATAGGTAAGCAGGTGCCTAATGTGCTGCTGAATTGGGGCCTAATTTCAGAAACTAAATATGTGCATACAGTACCCTTCATTTCCTCTTTTCAGTGTTGCTCTGTGATGTGTAACAGCTGTCATGTTCCACCCCAGAGGTGGCAGTATATCAGTGGTGGGTGAAATGAGCCCTCTGTTTAGTTTGTTACTCGCTTAGGGAAGCTTCTAGATAAAAGGCATCCCATGAAATGTGTATTGTTGCTGTAAAGATTAATAATGGAAATCGATATGGCCCATCGAGGGATCAACATTTTTCATACGCTGTCATTACACAATAGCAGGTTGGTGGAATCTTGGGCCTGATCCAAAGCCCATTGAAGTCAATGAAATTCTTCCCATCATCTTCAATGGCCTTTGCATCAGAGCTATAATGCACAGGAAGGATCTTGAGTTCCACCAGAAGGCAATGTTGGTTTGCTGCCATGCTCCACACAGAATAAAAACCTACCACTGCCTCCCTCCTTCTAGGAGCCAGACTGACTCTGTGTGTTTCCATTAAGGGCTTTATTTGACAGAGGATCTATGAGCTTCCAGAATGCAGAATCCATGTAAGGCAATTGATCTGCTTTGCAAGCCCTGCCGGCCACGTGCCGTCAGCCAAACGGTAGAAGGCATTTTTTTGCCAAGATCCGCAGCTTCTCCGTGCCACTGGTGAATAGGTACCTGGACAGGAGGCATCATTTGAAAAGCATCTTCATCCCTGAGCAGCTGATTCACCCAGGATACAGGGGAGATTTCTCTTGGAAAATGGGGCTCACCAGGCCTGGCCTTGTACTCAAAAGGCAAACTCCTCTTCATGATCTGAGGAGCCGATCATTGGGATGTCTCCTGGAAATGGCTCTGTCTGCGCCAGAGGCACTCCACTAGAGATTACTGATAGCTCCTTTTCTAGTGCTTAGCTTTGGCTGTCATGGTTCTGGACTAGGTTATGTGATCGTCAAAGCAGTCACCCAAAGGCAAACAAGCTGGAGAGGAAGGATGGTGTTGAAGTTAAGGAGCCAGCCTAGAGATCTGAATTCAGTTCTGCCTCCACCACAGACTCCTTGTGTGACCCTGAGCAAGTCACCTAGAGTAAAATTTTCAGATAAGAAGTGACTAAGTCTAATTTTCAGGCCTTTGGGAGCCTAAGTCTTTTGAATTTGACTTTGAATGAGACTTAGGCTCCTAAATCACCTAGGATCTTTTGAAAGCGTTCCCCTCTATCTCTCTGTACCTGAGTGTCCCCATTTGTACAATGGTGTTGATGATCCCTTCGTCAAATAGCCGGGAGTGTTGTGACTGGGTATTTCCTATTACAACAATTGCAAAGAATTCCTCAAATGGTGATTCGCTGGTTGGTTTTTTAAATACCTCTGAGATTAATTCTCACTTTATTTATTTGTTAAGACAAGAAATATTTAATTCCTTCTGAAATAAGTTGCCTCACCAGGGAATGTTCAGGCTGTTCTGGACTATCTTTAGTATGTGGCTTGACCTGTCCTTCAAAGAAGGTTTTTAATTTCCCTCGAAGGTCAGCTGCATGCAGGCACGAGGCCAAAAAATGCAGCATTAGGGGGGTTTCTGGAAGCCAGACTATGTCTTGAATAGACTCATTTTCAGAAGACTACAAAACAATATACAATCAAGGGCTTGATTCTGCAGTTTTTATTCAGGTAAAACTCTCAGGGTCACCACTGGGGTGCAGTGGTGCAACTGACAGAAGCATATAGTGCTCCCCTGTTCCTATTCATAAAATAGTATCATTAGATCAGTTGGTCTACATTCTTATCACTGTAAAACGGGATTCCAGTAACTGATCAACACATCTCCCGGAGGTGTGTGGAAATATGCAGTTCTAGTGTTGCACTCAGACACTTTGGTGATGGGCAAGACAGATAGATCTTCAGCTGATGTAACTTGGCTTGCAGAGGAGCTACACTGATTAATTCCAACTGAGGATCTGGCCCAATGTGTTCCTTTTTAGTGCTGTCCATGTTAAAATGGTCCTACAAGCATGAACTAACCCCAGATATCATGGTAGGCGATATAACATGCAAACTGAATGTATGCCCCAATGAGTTTCCTCCTGTGTTTAGATCCACATTAAGTTCTATCTGCGAGATCTGGAACGTGCAAAGATTGGCTTGGGAGGCATGCCCGACAGGAAAAATCTCACCAGTGCTAAAGATGACCTTGAAAGCGTTGTAAAGGTTTGTCCGTGCTTGAAGACATACCTGGACATAGGCCAGGTGAGTAAATACACAGATGCTCTCCCAGTGAAATCAGCTGCTGCTTTTTCCATGTCTTCATGTTTTTAATTACATCCACTACTTAAAGAAACAAGAAGAACAACAGACCATACAAACACTGAGAGCTCAGTCCTGGCTCTTAGGGTACGTCTACACAGGAAAAGCTGGGCCGGGGCTAGCCTACCTGAGCTACCTTGAATCCAGTTAGCACAGGTAACGTAGCAATGAAGATAGCACAGCATGGACTAGTGAGCCAAGTATGTACTCAGGGTCCGTGCTCGGCTTGTACTACTGAGGCAGAAGGCCACCCCACCCTGTCTTCACTGCTGTTGTTACCTGCGCTACCTGGTTTCACGCTAGCTTGGGCATCCTAGCCTGCTCACAGCTTCTGCCGTGTAGACATACCCTGAGAGCCAGTGTAGGGCTAGAGGTAGAGGGAGGTGAACTGGAGCGCACGTATGGTGGTTGTGTGTAACGTCTGCAGATGGCCCAGATCCTCGACTATGCTGTGGCCACTGTGCATGGCCCACTGGTGGATTCTGCTAACGGACGTTACCCTGGCGTAATACAGTCACCTCAGGCAGTAGGGAAAGGCTCTGCAGATTCCCTTTTAACCATGGCGTGAGTGTGCAGTCATTCTGTCATCATGTCCTTCTAGGTCTATTATTACATGGGTGTTGATGCCATGCAGGAACTATTCCTAGTGGATGAGAACGCGCTGGACAATGCTTTGGAGTTCTTTGCTAAAGCCATGGAGTTTGACCTGGGAGATACACTACCGGAAATACAGCTGCTAAAGGGGAAATGCCTGCGGCTTAAAAATGAAGAGTCCAATGCCATTGAGTGCTTCAAGCGAGCCATAGAACTGGACGACGTGGGCTCCACCTACACAGAGAGCTTCCGGTGCCTGATGGAGACACTCCTTATGCTGTTCAGTCAGAAGAGGGTGAATGCCGAGATGCTGATGCAGGAGGTGGAACTGTGGGTAAAGAAGGCAGAGGAGAAATACCCAAAGCAGCGTGTCCGCCAGGAGCTGAGGATGGTGTGTCGCAATCACACAGCTGAGGTGATTGAACTCTCCAAAGCCATGGTCACCAAAGGAAATACCCAGCTGGTGAAGATGTTGTTTGAGACCATAAAGACTGATGTTTCCAAGTCCAAACTAAAGGAGCGATCACTCTCCTTGTGAACAGTGGACATTGGCAGCACGTCATGCAGCACGATTGCCTCTTGGCTAATACTGTCTGAACATTTCTAGTTCTCTCAGACCTCCTCAAACGGGACCATAGACAATAAATTAACGATTTAACTCTTGTGTTGCCCTCCTCAGCCACGGATCTCCAAGGAGTGTGCAGAAGTGGCCAAGTATTACTATCTCTAGTTCACAGATGGAGAAACAGAGGTATAGCCCAACGAGCAAAAATTGACCTCTGATTATGGGTTCCTCTGTTTTTTTAAGTCCAGCTGGAGGTGTGAGTGCAGCACCCCTCTGAAAATTAGGCCCCAGGTATCTCAGGATGGACACCCAAAACCTGGTCCAAAGCAATGTGTTCAAGGCCACACAGCAAGTCACTGGCAAAGCTGGAAGTAGAATCCAGATCTCTTGCTTTCCAAACAGCCGCCCTATCCATGGGACAATTGCCTTCTGGGGATGTGAGATCGTTCCACTGTAGACTCGCCTCTGTGCTGGTTTTCATCTGCACTCAGTTCTCCTCCTGTTCATTAAGTGGGTGCAGTTAGTGCAAAGCTCTAATTCTGCAAACTCCGTGGGAATAGAGGGTGCTTAGCACCATGCAGGAGTAGGCCACAATCCTTGGGTTTCATTTTAAACAGACGAATAACACCTTCACCAAAGATTTTGGTGCAGGAGGGAACAGTGATCTACAGCATGCAAGGAAATCTCGTATGTTCCGTCTTTTCTGTCTTATGCTGTTACACTGCCTTCCACCACCACAGTGTCTGATCCCCAAGTCAGCTCTCCTGGGTCAGGAATCCAACACAGATTTCCCATACTCTGGTGATGAGCCCAGTATCAAGACCTGTATAAAACACATGCACAGTGAAAATTCTACCCAAAGCCACTCACGCTAAGAGCTGAACTAGTGACGTTTGTTGGGGGCTCCCGGCAGCAGCTAAAATTCTACTGAATTGGTAGGAAGTTTGGGTTGGTTTCCCTGCCTCTGATGGAGTCACCCTCTCTCTTGACACTGCTGACTCCAGCCTTGTGCTCAGAAAAATACTTCCAAGGGGCAAAGTTCTTCCATGTGGGGTATGTCAGATGGCACAAAGTGCTGGGGAGAGGATATTACCCTAACTCAGGGCCCGGGTTTCATATTTCTCTCTTACACACACACTCTTCCAGTCAATCACTGAGGCACACTGTCAGTGTCCTCTGTATAAACAGAACAAAGTACACACCTTCCAGCAAAGTGATATTTAATGCAAGTTTCTTTGTCTTGTGATTTTTTTTTTTTTTTTTTGGCCTCGTTGACTGGTTTTACACTAGTTATGAGAAAGCATTTGTTTTCAAATGACTAGATTCTCTCTCCTTTCCCATGGCTGTGCATACCTCCAGCACCCTCGGTTTATCACAGTCTAAGGGGGAAATGTCTGCAGGGGGTAACTATTAGGAGCACATCATTGATCCACGTCCATATTGTATTTCATGTGCGGTGCTCTGCCTACTTTTGCTGGAGTTTAAACGATATGAAAGGAGCTTTCCGTGATAATACTCTGAGTGCCTAATCTTGCTCCCGTTAAAATAAGTCACAGTTTCCCATTTTCTTTAGTGGGAAGGGAACAGGCCTGGAAGAAGAACAACAACAAAGTTACAACAACAGACAAGAAACATGACAGAGGGGGATCTCTTTCTGTTTGCACAATAGTATGTAGAAACCATGTGGGCACAGAGGGGTCCAGATAACTGTTTACTCAATATACACAGCATGCAAGGTCAGTTATGCAGATATATTGCTGCTCTGGTGGCTTTCTAATCCATAGAACACAGTAAGTACCATTAGAGGGCTCACAAACTATTTAAACAGATACTACCCAATTCCTATAAGCTCTACAGAACATTGAAAGGGGCCCTGACTGCACTGTGGCTGAAACTGGACTGCTGTTTCTCTGCTCCCAGATTAATGGCTTTTAGGGCAACTCTGTTCTACTAACTAGTGTTACACTGAACGAACAAGTGGGTATGTGAACCACTGCTCTCTGCTGGATGAAACCAGGCCTCTTTGCTGATACCTACAAATGATCATTTCCCTTTAGCTCACATCATGTGGCAGTGGTTAATGCTTTTGGAGCAGGAAGATGTGAGTTCTACCCCCAGCTATTGCTGTACAGTTCCAAATGGTCACGGTGTGTGGCATAGCAACAGTTACAAAGATCATATATGGCCATGGATTTGTTACAATATTTATATTTCCTGTCAACATATTTTATGAAGTGAAGGTAGCGACATTTGTTTAGCAACCTACGACTCACCAGTAAAATAAACAGATGGAAACCAAATTATATATTACAGTGGAGGCAGATGATTTGTTGTTTCTAAAGGCATATGAGAATAACTGCATCAAGTCACATGTAGCCTTACAGCAGCTGAATCAATATTTACTGGGCATGCAACATGTAAAATATATGGCCCCATAATGATTTTTCATTGACTAAAAGACATTTACACAGTGAAAGTGTAGAAAGGACAAACTTGCCATTTCTTCCACTTTGCTACCATCTAATGAAAATGTTTCAATAATTATTATTCGTACTGCAATAATGCCTACAAGCCCCAAATGAGACTGGAGCCACAATGTGGCCGATGTTGTGTACACATCCATAACACAAAGCTAGTCCCTGCTGCAAAGGGCTTACAATCTAAGTTTGTGACAAGAGACGAAAGCTGGATACAACAAACAGGGTGGGGGACGAAAGGGAACAGCGAGACAAGTCTGATTACTGTCAGAAGCAGTGGTCACAGCACACAATCTATTTAAGAATACGTGGCCTCATTTCAAAGCAATGTCTGTAGAAATTAGTTCTGAATTAATGTACCTACTTTGGCCACTCTTTCTTGACTGAGAGCTGAGGGCAGTCTTTACCCCACCCCTGAGAGGGAGGGAAGGGGTACGAGACACACCCTGGCTGTCACGGTTGTGCAGCATCAAAGAAAGTCTATGAACACCAGTCAACAGACTTGGGCTTGCACTAGAAATCCCTAGGCTTCAGAATGCAAGCTGCATCATCCGCACAGGTCTCTTTAGCAATGCAGCATGAGCCTGATTCTGTTGACCTGGGCTGGGAGGCTTGGTCTGGGCCATGTAGACACACCCTATGCGTCCCCACCTACGAAGGCCTCTTTCAGAGGGGTTACAGCCTGGAGGAATGTTTCTTTCCTTCAAACTATTCCATGTCCTATGGGGAAAAGGTCACGAGTTCTCTTGCTCACCCCTCTTGCTGTTTCCAGCGCTCTTATCCTTTCTCCAGTCCTTTGCTGGAAGCAAAGAGTCTGAAAGGTCCCTAAAGGATGAGCAATTAGGGATGCTCAGACCTTGTCCCTGCCTTGCTTGTTTGAGACCTTGTGCCTAGCAAATTTTTCTACATGCCGTCAATTCTGCAATGGCTGCCTCCTTCTTAAGGCTGAGGATGCCATGATTCCTCTTCATCAGTATTTCATGTTGACAGGCATGCAACATTCACAGAAAGCTTGTTCTGTCAAGCTACTGCTCTGTCTATAGTTAATAACGTGCAGCAAGGTTGCTGTATTGAAATAGGCTCTGAACCTGCTCCGTGCAGCCAACCAGAAGAGTTAAAAAGTCACGAGCCAGGCTCCTAAAATCAGGCAGCCATTTTTAACCGTTATAAATGGGAGGGGGGCTGTTATCTTACGGTTTTGGAGCTAGGTTACACATGGGTCGCGTTTCCGAGCGTTTCCCCACACCAGGAGGCCTAGGAAGTGTGTGTGTTTTTTAAACCCAAGAGCTGTGTCTCACATAATCACGTGAGTCGGGGAGCTGGCGCTTTCAGGGCAATCCCCAATGCTGGGAAAGGTGCGTGAACGTTGCCGCGCTGGGCCGCGGCGCCCGCACCGAGGGCGTGCCAGCCTGAACAGGGGAGCCCGCCAGGTGCGGAGCGCTGCACCGCCAGGCAGCAGGGTGCAAACCCCTACAACTGCAGGGCCCTCTTTGCAAACACTGCGCCGCCCAGCCTGGACACAGCCTCCCCCCCTTCGCTGCTGGGTGCGCACCTGGGGCCAGTCCCTGCCCAGCGAGGCGCGCCAGGGGGCAGCAGGGGGAAGCCACGACCATAGAGTTCAGCCTCCGAGCGGAAGGAGAGTCTCCCCGGGAAGGAAGGGAATGCTCCAGCCGCCCTTTCTAAGGGCTTCTTCCGGCTTCCCTCCCCGAACGGAGCCGTGGCGGGCTTTGGGGGCGTCACGTGACACGGAGCGTTCTTTCTGGTTGGCTAGCTGGACCTTAGCGGGGGGGGGGAGGAGAGAAGTCGCCGTTTGGCGCATGCGCATAGGCCCGCGCGGGAGCGCCTTCTCCATTCATCGTTAGCGTGGCCGGCAGCGGAGGGAGGGGCCGAGTGAGTGGCCTACCTGGCCGGGCCGCGCGGGGGGGGGCGTGGCTCCAGGTGAGGCTGTGGTGGTCCCGTGGGATTCGGGGGCCGTTGCCCAGGCAACCGTGCCCGTCCCTGGCCTGTCGCAGCGCGGCCTGGAGCCCGCCGGGCCGGGGGAAGCGCTGCCCGGAGTTGCTCGGCCCGTCGCACGGGGGGCCCGTGTCTCGGCAGCCCGGGGTCGGGCCGAGCCGCGTGGGCGAAGCCGGGGGCGGTGGCCCTGGGCGGGACGCTCCTGGGCTGACGGAGGTGGGATTCGCACCGCGGGCCCGGGCTGGGGGTGCACGTCGGAGAGCGGCCCCGCCTGGCCCGGCGATGGCAGGGCTGCTGAGGAGATGGAAGGCCGCGCTGACAGCCCGGGCCCCCCAGCAGCGGCCTGGGTCCGGGTGTCACCGGGCGCCCCCGCGCGGGGCGAAGCCTTGGGCCCTGTCCCGGCTCTTCCAGCCGCTGAATCTGAAGGAGGGCGGCCTGGCTGGGCTGGAGAGCAGAGCTGGCGAGCTGACCTGCAAGAGCCAGAGGCTGATGATACAAGCAGGGCTGATCTACCCCTCTAGCCCCGGCTGCTACCACTACATGCCCTACACTGTGCGGGCAATGGAGAAGCTGGTCACGGTGATAGACCGAGAAATGCAGGCTATTGGAGGCCAGAAAGTCAACATGCCCAGTTTAAGTTCCTCAGAGCTCTGGAGAGCCAGTGGGCGGTGGGATTTAATGGGCAAAGAGCTCTTCCGACTTACAGACCGACACAGCAAAGGGTACTGTCTGGGGCCAACTCACGAAGAGACCGTCACAGACCTGATCGCCTCCCAAGGGGCCTTGTCCTACAAGCAGCTCCCGCTCCTGCTATATCAGATTACACGGAAGTTTCGAGACGAGCCCAAGCCCCGCTTCGGCTTGCTACGCAGCAGGGAGTTTTACATGAAGGACATGTACACGTTCGACATCTCGGAGGAGGCTGCTCGCCAGACCTACGGCCTGGTGTGTGATGCCTACTGCAATGTGTTTAACAGGTTGGGGTTCCACTTTGTCAAAGTGCAGGCAGATGCGGGCAGCATTGGGGGGAGCATGTCGCACGAGTTCCAGCTCCCTGCAAGCACTGGAGAAGACAGGCTGATGATCTGTTCAAATTGTAGTTTTTCAGCCAATGTAGAAACATTAGACCCTGACCAGACAGACTGCCCAGTTTGCAAGGGAAAACTGGCTGAGACCAAAGGGATTGAGATTGGGCATACGTTTTATCTGGGCACTAAGTACTCTTCTGTTTTTAATGTCACCATCCACACTGCCCAGAACAAACCTGTCCTAGCAGAAATGGGTTGCTATGGCTTGGGCATAACTCGGATTCTGGCTGCTTCTCTCGAGGTGCTTTCAACAGAAGACAGCATCCGTTGGCCAGCTCTCATCGCACCTTACCAGCTCTGCCTCATTCCCCCTAAGAAAGGCAGCAGGGAAGAGATGGGTGGGGTGCTAATGGATAGTTTATATGACAGTATCGTTGAAGCTGTGCCTCATATTAAAGGGGATGCTGTGCTGGATGACAGGACTCAGTTGACCGTTGGTAAAAGATTAAAAGATGCTAACAGACTTGGTTACCCATATGTTATAATAGCTGGAAAGAAAGTTTTCAATAATCCCCCTGAGTTTGAAGTTTGGAGTCAAAACACTGGGGAAATCATGTTCCTTACTAAAGAAGGTGTAATTGAATTGCTAAGTACAATACAAGTTCCCTGACCTCCTAGTCTTTGGTCTGATGTTTTATCCATATCTGAATGTATCTAGTACTCTCTTTAAGGATTACTGTTACAGGTGAAAGATTACTCTTGTTTGAGAGGAAGCTTCACATGTTGCTAGGAACTGAGCCTTGTTTGTATTAATTGCATGTATTTGGCTTGAAATTTACTCGATTTCAAAACATGAGTTAAGAGGGCCTTCAGGTCTTTCACCTGTGTCTGAATCTGCCTGCTAACTTCTGTGTCTTCACAATCATGTTTCCTTGTTCTTTTGAATGGGTTTTCTCCCTTCTGTTGTGTAAAGAGCCCTCACAAACAGTGGGGAAACCAACCATGGGTTTGATCCTGTCAAGACTTACATGCGCTTACTTTTATTCACAGGAGTAGTCCCATGTTTTAGTGTGAATACACATTCAGACCCTAGTGATCCGTACAGGGGCAACAGTGAAACTAACTAGATACAGATTTGCCAAATGTACAGAACAAACGAAGAGGAGAGGATGAGACTGATCTCTTTCAAGTGTAGCATTCTCACCTGCTATGTAACAATAATAAGTTTAAAAAGAAAACAAACTTCAGACAGATGTTTGTCCTTGTTTTAGTTGACTCTGTTGTCCCTTTATTTTGAGTCCAAATGCTAACTCTGAAGGTTAATCTGAATATAGATTTAATTACGCTTTACAAATACCTAAACTAGAAAAATAGCACTTATAGTGTTTCTTCTTCAGAATGCTTTCAAAATGTAAGAACGTTGACATCAGTTACTTAGGCCCCAGTCCGGAGCTCAGATTCAAGTGGGAGGACTCTGGCTCTTGCACAAAGCCTTGTTGACTTCAGTAGGATTCTGCAAAAATCCTACCGCTAGGGTCCAGTTGCAGAATCTTGACCTTAAATGCTACCAGATCCTTTCCCTGGTTTCCCTCAGCCACCATCTCAAAAAATAGAAAACCAGGCAATTTTCAACTGCGTTGATTTGAATTTAGGAAATTATTGCAAAAACAACATGAAGGAATTCTGAAAAATTCCAGATCACGTCAGACCTAAATGCTTCAGGGAGTACTGTCACTTGGAGTGTTTGGTGGCTGAGATAAACTAGGAAATGACAGTCTTGTTCAATCCCTTGGTCAGACACACACAAACCAGTTTAAATATTCTGGTGTCACAGTCAGTCTACCTGTTCCTGTGTGTAAGATCTGACCACTGGGAAAAGACATTTACACAGAAGAGATTTTAGGAGTGTGGGTCTAATTCAAGATATCCTATGCGGGTTCCAAAGCTTTTAATATCCTTATTTCACACCCTGCTGTAAGTTAAGGATAAAAAAACCTAGAAACTCTGCTTAGTATCATTGGTTTTCTTTGAGAGTGAGGATTTTCTTATTCATAGTTCATAAAAATCTCCATCATAGGTAGGCTGTTACACACAGTGGAATTTGTGGGACTAGTGGGGGGAGGAGGATTTAAATGGCTGATAAGCTGAATGATTCAAGCAAGTATAAGAGAGACATTCAGCATATAAACACTTAAACTTTACTTTTCGCTGCCCAGAGATTGCCTATGCATGTACAGAGCATCTAACAGTGTGATAAATGTCAAGTAACCCAGCTTGCAAGTACTAAGTAAACAAAGGGTTCTCAAGGTGCTGGGCATCTGCTAAGTATCATCAACTGTCATTTGTGATCATGTCCAAGGACAGTTTCTGCCCAGTCACTAATAACTTCTGCAAAGGGATCTAAGGCTATTTGGATCAGAGAAACAGCAGCTGTATCTCACAGATGCTACAGTGTTTCATGAATTCTCCAAACATGTAACATGGTGAGCCTCTCTCTTTTACATCGCAACCCGGCTTTGGGCAGTCAGACCTAGTGATCAGAGTTAGGAATCAAGCCAAGGGTCAGAGCTGGAATAAGAGTCAGAAACTGGGGCAAGGATCAGGAGCACAGCAGAAGAGCAGTGCACAGCAGTGAGGCAGGAAGGCAAAGTCCAGTGTTGCAGCTAGCCAGTAATTCATCCTGTGCTGCCTCCTGGGTTAACTAGCACAGCTGGAATGGTCAGTGTAGCCAGGTGCTCCTGCAATAAGAAGACCCGTGTGTGGTGCCTCTGGTAGGGCCAGGATTCCATTAGCCACTCAGCTCTAGTTACTAGCAGGCTCCTGAGAAGCAAAGGCTACCAGGTTCAAGACCCATGGATCCACAGCTTAGCTATCAGGACCACTTACTGCAATTCTGGTTAGAAGGAGTCTAGAGGATGTGTATCTCTAATGCCAGGCTGGTGCCTGAGCTCTAGGAATACACAGCAAGTGCTGGGCTGGACCGTTGGATACATTGGCGCATAAAAGACTTGTGGAAGCATCTCCTCACTCTTAGAGACACAACCTCAGCTCTGTTCTGGCCCATTTGAGTTTCTCTGGTGGTGCAAAGATGTAAAAATATTGACTGAAGTAGACAGCTGAGTATTCACAGTGCTGATATGGATAGGAGGAGAAGGACTCTAGGCCCCAGCACCACCACATTATGCATTATGAGGCAGGGCCAGAGTGCTGCTGCCTTCTGGTGATTCCCTAGCAGGCATAACAAGCCCTTGGGGATCATGGCAGCTGGCTGTGATGAGGGGCTCTGCTCTCCATACAAGATGGTCCCCAGGGGAAGAAGGTCCAGCGCTCGTGTGATTCAGTCATATTTGAAATAAGAGCCTTAGCTTCTAGATGACACTGGTAAAGCCTTAGCTGGGTCTGAGAAGTTTGCTGAGCCCAACTCACTGGATTGGCATGGGAGCATAGTTGAAGTTAGTGTGTAAAGAAGGGAGAGGCCAATAAGGTCCATGTGCTGCCTCGCTTTTCTGCAGGCCTTGTAACAGACCCCTTTCTAAGGCAGGAGATTGTGCTGTGACTCTATGAAACCTGCCAGCAGCTACAGCTAGGCCAGACACACAACATCGGGCTTGACTAAGTGTCTGTACAGCAGTGCTCTCAGCTGAGGACAGGGCTTTGAAATGTTTCTTAAACAACTGATGCCCACCCTGCACTCTGCTGACTTCCCTGCAAACGAGAGTGTTTTCAGCAGAGCTGGAAGACGTACTCGCCCTCCTCGGGGTTTTTGGCCCTTTATGTTCCATTGCCATTAGTGCCAATCCTGCTGCTGGGCTTAACAAAATATTTATAATCTTTTCACTCTTTTTGTTCAGTGTGTTTGACTATCAGTAAAGAAGGTGGGGTTGTCCTCTGCAAAAATCCAATTTCGGTTGTCAGCAGGCAGGGCTGTGTTAGACATTTTAATCCCTATCGGGGGATGTGTGTGGCTTAATCTCTTATTGAAGTCAATGCAAAGCTAAAATGTGGGAGGAAGGACTATAGTGCGGGAGGAGGTGTAACCATAATCCTCACTTGATTGACTTAAACATCTGGCAGCAGATGCTGTAAAAAGGCTCTAAGATGCCACAATTGAGAAACTAAAGGTTAGGGGTCAAATCTGCACTCCTTGACACCCACTAAAGTCCCTGGTATTGTCCTTGTGTAGCAAAGAACAGAATTTGGACCTACCTTTGTGTTACAAGACTACAGTGAATCAGTCTCATGGGAGGATCTGAAAAATTTGTGTATCATTTTCCATCAGACAGCTCACTTATCTGTAAAATACAAAACAGTGGTTACTGAATGTATTACCCATTGCCCTGCAATTGCACTTCTGATGATCACTGACTTTGTCTCACGTACTTCCATCAGTCTCTGCTTTGACCTGCAAATGCATCACCGCTCCCCTTAACATCTGGTATAGGCTGTGAACTGTATCTTTGCACCCCAAAAAGTGCTTCCATTGCTGCTAGTGAGATGACTGTGGGGTGGAGAGTAGGTCTTATAAATGAAACAATGGGGCAAAACAGGTCCTACTTTTCAAACAAGCATCGCATCAAAGCATCATGACTTCCACATGGGGCAGCAATCAAGGCAGCCGGATCTGCAGAGTTGCTGGGAACTGGCCAGCCCTTATTGACTCAACTGAAGTGTTGTGTGCTCAGCACTCCTGAAAATCAGGCCCAGAGCTAATTTGGCACGATGTGCGGGAATCCCTTCCTTAAACAGAAGAAGTTGTCTCTCAAAAGAAAAATCCTGCTTAGGAAATGAACTAAGAGCTTCACAAAAATGCATAGAACTTAAATGTGAGTTTGCAGGTTCTCTTGGCTTTCAGACCCTCCTTGTTGGGGAGAAAGCTTGGGTTTTTAATTGTGGACAGATCTCCATTTGTCAAGGTAGTTATAGTCGCCTGGCTGTTCAGCAGCGATTACCCTTGACAAGGACAAAGCAAACTCCACAGTCCTGTTATGTGCCAGTGCAATTTCTGTATTGAGGCCGTGTTTCTCCACTGTCTAGCGCCTTACATAGGCACGGACATCTGTGCAAGGTGGCTGTAAAATGCCTCTGTCTGACTTGGTGCATTTTACACCACTCTGTCCAGGTGTCATTGACCATGAAAGGCGCTGGAGAATCAAGCCAGAGTTTCTTTCTTGCTGTCAGGAAGTTCCCAGCCCACTGTGCTTGATGGCTTCCCCAAATCCTCCCTGCTTTCATCCTCCTGGAGCCCACCCTTCTCCCTCCGGTGTCAATAGCCAAACTCCCGCTGGTGGTCAGTGGGAGCAGAGTCCCAGTCTGTCAGGAGGTACAGCCTCCTGCTGGAGTCTTCCCGCATTTGTCACTCTCTCCAGCTTCAGTAAGGGCAGGTTTCTGGGGACTTTCACCTACATAGGGGGAGAGATTAACTCATTGTTGTCTTAGAAGAAGGTAGGCACTCTTCACCCCCTCACTGTCTGTAAACGAAATAGAAAAGTTGGTGTCCTGGCAGGTTTTTGCTGAATCCTCAGAGCCTTTATTCTTGAGTTGGTTTTCATAGTTCTTTTCAAAGGTCTAATTTCCCCTTTCCCTGTCTTTCTCTCCTTCCAGATTTGAGGTGCCCTTTCCATTCGATAGGCCTACTGCATGGCCATATGTTTGCAGCTCCACTGGTTTCACCCCTCTTCTGGCCCCGCCTTGCCCAGAGATTCCATATTCACTGGTGCTGAGGGAGTCTCCTTGGCATATGACCCTATAACGCCATTCTGCTCTGCAATCATGGCCTTAGCACCACGGTCAGGATTTGCTCCAAACTCATTATTAAGAAAGTCCATTAAGTCCCATGCATGGGGAGAATTGCCTTGTTTCCACGGCATCTATGCTTCCATACCTCTCTACTGTGACAGCTCCCCTCTGCTGGTGCATGATACAGTGACTGCTCCTTGTCAGTCTTACTCCATGCTTTCCTCTGTCATTGTTATCTCCTGAAATAAGTTGAATCTACCCCTGACAGCTGTGAATGTCCAGCATAGACAGGAAGTAATTGGATGTAGCAGTTTCCTTCCTCCCACTCAGGCCCACAAATGTCATCGGAGGGACCAGTTTTAAAGGTGCTTTTGGCAGGATTCAAAGCATGAACGCTTTGCTATATGCTAGGGGCCAGATCGTCATCTGTTGTAAACTAAAATAGTTCCATCAGTGGAGTTACACCAATTTATGCAAGCTAAGGATCTGGTCTTAAAGCTTCTCCACTACAACATCAATCTATGGTTTAAAGGCGTTCCAGTGATTAATTCTAATGCCTGTGATGGCTAGATAAATACTGAAGAATATGTATGCTGTAAAAAGGAGTTCTCAAAGCCATCTGTAGAAAGACCTGTGACTTTCACTATCTCCTTTGAACGAATGGTGCTGCATCTCACTCACTGAATCTGCCATTTTAATATTACTTTTTGGTTGGAGGTGCATTTTGACATTCCAGAATAGGACATAAAACTTATCTGCTTTTCCATTAGAGAGCATGGAAATAAGCATTTCAGAGTAGGTGTAAAGTCCTTGATGTAGTCTATTTGCTTCTGGTTCATTTAACACTTGTGTATGCTCTTTTTTTTTTTTAAATAAAGAGCTTTACATCAACTTTGAAAGTCCCTGATTTTTCCAGCTCTCTAGTAAAAGAGCTATTTTGCAGTCCTATTCTGCATTTTTCCAGCTGTCAAATTAGTTTTGATGGTTAGGCATTATTTTTTAATATTATTCACATGAATTTTTAGTGGTTTACGTTTCTTTCTACCGTGAGTAATTTGAATAGCTTTTATAGCACGCTGGCATTTTCCTTAAAGCCTCAGAAACTAGAGAAGCTGAACTCTCTGGTTTTTAGTTTGCGCTGGGCAAGATTTTATTCACTTTAAAAAAATATATATTTAGCCTGCTGGGCAAGAGAATTGCATGACACCTAGAAGCCATCTTTAGGCCACAGAAAAGACAAAAGAAATTGAAAGCATGATTTAAAGAATTGTGACCATAAATTCTCCCAAAACTAACTCTTTTTCCTTAGAAATAGGGCCAAATTCTGCTCTCATCTTATGCACACAGACATCATTGGGGTTGCACACCAGCACATGGACTTCAGGCTCACAGATCTAATTATAGGATTGGGGCCAAATCCATTGATTTCTGTTGACACTTCATTGCGGTTACTCTGGATTTACTTTGGTGTAAATGGGGCCAGGGCATGTCACCTGGGGTTTACTGCCAGCCCAGCTCTAAAATGCAACTTCTCTGAGCATCTACTACCTACCTAATCTATCGTGTTTGTGGAAGATTTTATTTTTGTGTACCTCAAAGAACACAGACGGGATTGTTTTTTAAAACAGCTCTACCAACTGATTGCACGTGACCAGGACCACTATTGAGAAGTGAAATGGCATATGTTTGAAAGGGAAATGAGCTGTTATGCAGAACTGCACTCAAACTGGACTGGACGGCTCCCTGAGGATGAGCCTCCTCCCACTGAATCAAAAGAGCCTTTTGATTAATTTCATTGGGCACTTCAGCCAAGTCCAAACTCCTGTTTCAGAGCCGGCTGCACCGTAATCCGTGTAAGAAGGCTTGACATGTTATAGTGCAGTCTCTTGCATGTATAGCACTCTTACGCACAGCAGGGTGTTGGGCTCAACGGCTCAGCTACAGCAGTGCAGGTGCAGCGGGGTAGCAGAGCAGGCTTGGCCTCCGCACGCTCAGTTGTTGCAGCGTGTGTGGTACTTGGCTGGCCGTGATGCCGGTTTTATGCCTCAGTGCAGTGACTGTGTGGGCTTGGGGTTGCCGTCTGCTCCCCTGCAGTGCTCTGCGGGTCCAGTCTTGATACAATGCAAGGCTTTGGGGGGTCCAGGATAGAGGATTGCTGAGCAAGGCTGGTGTGTCTCTAATACAGGTTTTGCTCTGAATGCAGTGTGGTGTGAAGACCCTTCTCTTAAAGATGGGATGCCACTACGAGTTCACCTCTGTTGAGAACAGGGGAGGCTGGGAGCTGCTCACTAGCTCTGAGGAGCGCTATCGTGGGGTTGACCTGCTTGCAAGGTGAGAGGCAAGAGCTTTGTGCTTGACAAATATCTCCATCCTTCCCTTCTGCCAGTTTGCTTTTCCCCCCCCCCAACTCACCTCCTCAGTAATAAAGGCCTCTGTTTGCTCCCACAGAGCCATGGTCCACTACTCTTGCTGTGAGCTGTGGCGGATCTTGTACCTTCTGGTCCCATTCCTTGAACACGGTGATAAACAGCACACACAGCGATGGTCTTTTTCATAGAAATAGGAGTCATTGGCTTGCATCTATTGTGGTACAAAAGAGTGTGAGCTGCAGCTTTTCTTTCTGGGCTGCTCAGCTGACCTCAGACTGATTCACTGAGCAGTTGGAGAAAGCTGGGATGGCCAGAATAGCCTTGAGAGTGTTCAAGAGACTCTGTGCATGTGTCAGAAATAGTGATAACACTTTGCCCTTCTACAGCATCTTCCTTCTGAGGATCTCAAGGCACTGTGAACGTTTCTCCCCATGGCAGCACACTAAGGTAGATGAGTAGTATTATCCCCATTGTACAGATGGGAAAACTGAGGCAGCAAGGCATTAACTTCACATATCGCATAAGAAGTCTGGGGCCGAGGCCAGGCTAGAAACTTTTTAGTCCTGTGCTTTAGTGCTCCCTCTCTTTTCCTAAATGTAGATTTACAGTATATAAATATCTTTAATAGACAGGCCGCAATTCTCAAATGTGGATGCCTAACTTTGAGCACCAACGCCATCTTTAGGCTGTAAAGGAATTCAAACTCAGGGGTCTTTACTTACACGTCCGTTGCCCAGCGGATGGTCTAAATTAGCCAGACAGCAGGTTAGCAAAGTCAAAGTTTATTCTATACGTAAAGAAGGTGGCCCAATGGTCAGGACGACTCTAAGCATACATTTTTTAAAGCTTACATAGTCTTACACAAACAAATCTTTTACCTCACAGTTTTTACGGCAATACTTACTAAAACCTTCTTATTGAAGGAATTCCTTAGTCTTTTAATTTCAACTCCCCCTATTTAAGTTGCAAGGTCTCTTTCCTTATTTTGTACTTACTGGCACCTTAGGCCTCACAACCATCTTCTTATTGCTACACATAATTAATTAACCATCTGCTAGACAGGCACTTGCCATCTCCTGCTTTGTCAGCCATTTAATCAGTCTGCTCCCCCTGCAAAAGAGAGACTCCAGCTTCTTCTCCCTCCACCAGGCACCCCAGTAAGCTGCCCGCTGTTTGTAAGTGCTCCGGTGCGGCGTCCCCCCGCAGCCAGCTCGGCGGACACCAAACACCCCGTGGTGGCGGAGCGGGCCGTGGGGACAGGCCCGGGGCCCACGTTTCCTTTACTGCCCCAGAGCCGTAGCTCCGAGTCGGGCTGGTCCTTGTCTGACAAACCAGGGTCTCCTTCCCGGGCCGGGCCGGAGAGCCGGGCCCGGCTACCCCAGCCCCCGGGCGGGCCGCGCTTTGGGGAGCCGGGGGCGGAGCCCGAACGCCTGGGCCCGGCCTCAGCGCCTCCCGCGGGCCGCGCCCCTGGGTTTCACGGGGGCCGGGCCTGGACTGCCCGGCGCGGCCTGCGCGCGGGGCGGGGCCGGGCCCGGGGGAGCGGCGGCTGGCGGCGGCCGGAAGGGAGGGGAGCGCGGCCGGGCCGAGCCGATGGAGGCGGCCGCGGGGCAGGCGGAGGAGGCCGAGGCCGAGGCCGAGGCGGCCCCCTGCTTCCTGGACAAATTCCGCAGCCAGCGCTACGCGGGGGCCTTCGAGCCGGAGAGCTGGGAGCAGGTGCGGGGCCGGGCCAGCCCTAGAGATGGGCCGGTCCCTAGAGATGGGGGGCCGGGGCCGGTCCATAGAGATGGGGGGCCGGGGCCGGTCCATAG
>ML675643.1:2427890-2441504 GCA_007922155.1 Mesoclemmys tuberculata
GGGCCGGGGCCGGTCCATAGAGATGGGGGGCCGGGGCCGGTCCATAGGGATGGGATGGGGGGCCGGTCCATAGAGATAGGGGGCTGGGGGGCCGGTCCATAGAGATGGGATGGGGGGCCGGTCCATAGAGATGGGGCCGGAGGCATGGGAGGCGTTGCCGGGGCCCCAGCGGTGTATCTGTGAGGATGGCCCTCCCCTGTCCTGCCTGGGGCGGGGAGCAGCTCGCTGTCCCTGGATAGTGTGTGTGTGTGGGGGGTGACAGAGCTGGGGGCGGCTTGTGTCCATCTGTCCATCTGCATGCGGCTGTCCAATTGTTCTGGGCAGTGGTAAACAGGGCAGGTGTCCCTAGGGAAGAGGCGGTCATGGCACCCGAGTCTGTGGGCCTGATGCCGGGCCAGTCTGCACAAGAGAGGTGGGGGGAAAGGCTCGGTCTCATGTGGGATGTGAAATATCCCATGGAAATGCCAACGGGGAAACACGGCACGTCCTTCTCTCAAATGGATCATGAATGAGGGGGGCTCTTCTTCCCGAAAAGATGGGGGTGAGCCCTGAACGGCTTCTTCCCTTCACTCTTTGTAGTACAGGCCGCCTGCGCCCTCGTTGGGTTGATGGGCTCAAGGAGAGCATTTTGCAAGACCTTATTAATAAGGACTTAATAATTTCCAAAATGGGGACTTAATTCCAGTTGTATGATTGTGTTTTCCACCCTGCCCTGATTGACAGGAGTTTGACAAGATCCCAATGTTTATGAAGCAATCCCCTGCTGAAATTGATCCTGAACAGAATCCAGCTTTGGCGTGCCTTCAGTCAATCATTTTTGATGAGGATCGATCTCCTGAAGGTACTGCATAATTTCATGGAAATTTAAATCTCTGCTTTCACACCACACAATGACTACTGGTGTTGGGCTACTGCTCTTTGGGATTATCTTTGGGATCCAAGGACTTAGTTGTTTGTAGGCAGGTGTGGAGGGTTCTGGACGTCGACTTTGTTTTGCATGGGCATTGGGTATCTAAGGGATGTTTGCATTTTGTAGCTATGCTAAGGTACATAAGCAGGAGCCATCTGTTGATTGCATTGCACAATGAAAGGTGTTTTTGTTTTGTTTGTCTTTGCAGAGCAAGCAAACACCTATAAGAATGAGGGGAATGATTATTTCAAGGAAAAGAACTACCAGAAAGCTGTAATCTCGTATTCTGAAGGGTTAAAAAAGAAATGCAGTGACCAAGATTTGAATGCTGTGCTTTATACTAACCGAGCTGCAGCACAGTTTTATCTGGGTAATGGACTGTGTCCTATGTTGCATTTTATGTCTGGCATAGCTTCTTTGTAACCAAAAATGAATAAATTGCTTTGCTATTGCTGTCATGTGCGTTGACTGTTATAAACTTTTAATAGATTTTCAGACTATCAAGAACTGTCGCTGGGGCTCTGAGAGAGACCAGGTGGATGAAGTAATTTTTTTTTTATTGGTGAGAGAGAAGTTATCAAGCTACACAGAGCTCTTCCTCAGGTCTGGGAACAGTACTCAGAGTGTCACAGCTAAATACAAGGTTGAACAGATAGTTTAACACAAGTAGTTCTATTCTAAAGGGACCATTCAAGGTGAAGTGGCCACATGGTTCTAACTCTTTTTGCAGGGGAGTCAAACCTTGATGCTTCTGCTTTGCACATTGCTAAATTTAAGATATGTGGCCAAAGCAAAGTGCTTTAGGGAAGAGTCTGACACACACAGGTTAATACTGGGCTTCTCTGGGCTAATTCTTGGAGCTGCTTTGATGATAGTCTTGGCTTGGCAGTAACACTGTAAACTTGGGTAAGAGGATAGGTGTGGGAGAAGGACAGTGATAAAATTCTGGTTCTATAGTGAAAAGATAAGGAGACAGAGAACGACACATGTGCATCAGATTTTGGCTAGCCCTGTGTATTCTCATATGCCCCACTGAGATCCCTGCAACAAAACAAGGAAGTTATAAATATTGAGAACAGATCTGTTGTATGTTAAATACAGCAGTTTGTGTGTTGTCTGTCCTAGCTCATGTTACCCATCCTTCATTTTTCTGGGCACAAGCTTTACCCCAAGCATTTGTTTTTATTGTCATTTGTGTGTTACTTCCATCTGTACCTGTCTTGTGGTCGTAGAGTATGCATCGTGCTGTGGCTGAGCATACTGATTTTGTTGCTGTCAAGTCTATTTGGATTTTAGAAGTTGTTCATGTGAAATGTTTCAACCCAGGTTTTGCTTTGTGTAGGAAACCACCGGTCTGCCCTCAGTGATGTGATCACAGCAAGAAAGCTAAAACCCAACCATCTCAAAGCAATAATAAGAGGTAATTTTTTAAAAAACAAATGGATATTATGTCAGTATTTTGAAATACAAAGGTAATTTAGAAATTTAAAACCCAGATTAACGAAGGGAAGTCACTTTATTTGGTAACAGTATGTTGTGTCCAAGGAGTATTTTACTCTGTGCATAATAACACAATGATCATGGGTGTTAAAGTTAACCAATCAAAAGACAAGGCTTCAAAATGCTACGAAAGGATAATTTGTTACAATACCGTTCCTGTGGATAGACTGTCAGATTTTTTTATTCTGTTTGATTAAATGTACCTTTTATAAATTAGTTTCTATTTTATATATTTTTGTTTATCTACCTTGAATGGCTGATCATCTGTAATGCACTTTTGCTTATCTCTGTGTTCTCTGCATGAAAGCAAATCAGTTACTGAGGTGTTTTATCTTGCTTAGAATACAATGGGAGGGAGAAATTCCTTCCTGGCGCCTGAAGAATGAACTTTCAGGAACATAAGTCAAACCAGAAAGGATTCCTATGGCTGCCAAACTCTCCCCCCCACCATCATAAGCAACCTGTCATACTATCCCACTCAGAAATTTGTCCAGCTCTCTCTGAATTGATTTTAAGTTGTTTGCCCCCCAACTCCTATAGGGAGGCTGTTCCAAAATCTCATTCCTCTAATGATGAGACACCTACTTCTAATGTCTAGCCTGAATTCGTTCATGGCCGGTTTATACCCATTTGTTCTCGTGTCAGCATTGTCCTTTAGCTTAAATAGCTCTTCACTCTCCCCTGATTATAGAGGACAGTCATATCCTCTCTCAGCCGCCTTTTTGCTAGGTTGAGTCTCTCCTAGTCTCCTCTCATAAAATAGGCCCGCCCTTCCCTGGGTCTCCTAGTAGCTCTTCTCTGCACCTGTTCCAGTTTAAATTAATATTTCTTTGAACATGGGTCACCAGAACAGTACACAGTATTCTAAGGCTGGGTCTACACTGACAGCAGCAAATTCGCCGCCGTCACATCGATTGCTCTGGATCGACTGAGTGGTCTGTATAGACGCGCTCAGTCGATCCAGGAAGCGACGCAAGAAAACCACCCTGGTAAGTGGCGTAGTGCTGCATCGAAGGGAGCGCTGTTCCCTTCGACACAGCGCAGTATGGACGCCGCACAGAGGAGACGCAGAGTGCTTTATGTCACTTGCATATCTCCCGTCGACTGCCGCCGAATCACAAAGGTAAGTGTAGACCGGGCCTCTATGTGGTCTTACCACCCAGGTCTCTCGCACCTTGTGTTGCTTCCGACTGATGAGCATCCTACCAGGAATTATTCTTATTGGACCCTAAGTGAATGGCCTTGTACTTTATACTATTGAATTTCATCTCATTTCTGTTGCTTCGGTCTTTAGGGTCTCTTCCTGGCAGAGACAGGTCTTAAATCTTGAATAAAATAAAGCTCCAAAAGGTCATTGCTGCAATTTAAATTTAAAGTTGTTATAGACACACGTAACTATTGATTTCTGTGGCGATTAACCATCGGAGAATTTGGCCAATGTTCAAAGACTTCTGTTTCGTTTCTCTCCTTGCTACCCCTGCTGAAATCCTATCATTCAGCCTGATTCTGTGAAAGCAAGCTAACGAGCATAGTGTTTACTACTTTAAATAGCCCCACTGAAGTCATTAAACCTCATAGTTGTGCTTGTTTATATCGGAAGATATATTGGCCACTCTTTGTATAAATAGATTTATATGCTGGTCCTGTGTCAGAATTTTAAAAATTTAATTCTTACAGGAGCTTTATGTCATTTGGAGTTAAAGAATTTCCCTGAAGCAGTGGCATGGTGTGAGGAGGGTCTGAGGATAGATTCGAAGGAGAAGAAACTTGTGGAAGTAAGAGCCAAAGCTGACAGATTAAAGGTGAAAAACAAAACCTGACCTTGGCAATTACCACACCAGATCAGGCCATTAGTCCATTACCCCACCTCATGTTTGGGAAGCACTTTGGCATCCTCAGATGGAAGGCACTTTATAAATGCTAATGGTCATTTTTTTCCAGAGGGTTCTACCGTTTCTGTCCAGTAGGATGTAAAGATCATGGAATATGGACTGGATGACCTAACGGGTCTTTTCCAATCTTTAAATTTTGAGTATTGGTCTTGTCCAAATTCAGTGTATCCAATTTTACAGCTAGTGGAGCCAGTATCACTGTAACTAAGAAGGGACATGGTGCCTTATTGGAGATCAAGCTACTTATTCTGGTGTTGGTTTTGTAGGGAAAGAAATATACCTCTTAAATCACCATTGACAGAAATGAGCCAGGTGTGCCCTACTGTCTTCTCAGAATCAGAGTGCTTCCTCCCATCCCTGAAAGGTATAGTCTGCTGGTTAGAGCAAGGAACTTAAACCCCTGGGGTCCAGGGTCCATTTCTGTCTCTCTCACTGACCATTGTGTGATCTTGGACATGGAATTAGCATAATTTTACCTTCTTTATCCTTTTGTTAAATGGGGGTAACAATATTTGCCTCCCTGACGGGATGTAGGAGGTTTAATTAATGGTTGTAGAGAGCTTTGAGCTTGGAAGAAAGGTGCTATATAGGGACAAAGTGTGAATGAAAAACTAAAACCAAAAATCTCACAGCATTTCCATGAAATGGAATTAAATGGTGATTCCTAGCTATGTCATTGTGAAGAGATGCAGTAAGAGGAACCATAATTTTTCTGGTGACCCAAACTGGTTTTGCAGCTTGCCAGTAAAATAGACTCCTAGACTATAGCGTCAGAAGAGACCATTATGATCATCTAGTCTGACCTCCTGCACAACACAGGCCACAGAACTACACCCTCCCACTCCTGTAATAGACCTCTAGCCTAAGACTGAGTTATTGAAGTCCTCAAATAATGATTTAAAGACTTCAAGGTACAAGGAATCCACCAGCAAGTGACCTGGGTTCCATGCTACAAAGGAAGGCAAAAAACCCACAGGGCCTAAGTAATATGAGGGGTGTTGACTTATTTCACATGATTGTGATGCAAACTTGTCTTACGCACAGCGAGCTGAACAGCGGGATGTAAGGAAAGCAAAACTGAAGGAGAAGAAGGAACAGTCTCAAAAGGAGGTCTTACACACTGCTATAAAGGTACGTGCCCTAGATGTGTTTATGGTTCTCTTTTTTAAAGTTGTCTCTTCGAAAAGTTCTTCACATGTAGATATTCAAGTGACTAAACTTTGATTTTAGGGCATGTTCTCAAATTGGTTCTTTCAATGTAGGAAAGGAATATCAAGCTGTTTCTAGAGGCTTCTGAGAAGGAAGATGAAATATCAGATGGTCTGGCTGAGATGTCCTTAAACGGATTCAGTTCTGACAATGCCATGGGCGCAAAGGTCTGCTTAGATGACAATGGGAATCTAAACTGGCCTGTGCTTTTCCTGTATCCCGAATATGGGCAAACGGACTTCATTTCAGCTTTTCATGAGGACGCCAGGTGATTTCTATTTAATGTGAAGTAATGATTGTATAGAAGTACAGAGATTGGATCCCATTCTATTTCATTACAGAAATAATCTGAGACTTCCAAATGTGTTCAAAATAGTTAAGGGCCAAAATCTAGCTTTTATGAGTTCATTAGCGGGGAGGAGCATGGAATAACTGATAGTGGTGTGAAGATTTACCAGGATGAGTCCTGAATAGGTCCATTACAGGTTCTCAAACATGTATCAATGAAAACTTTATACCACATACACCACAGGAAAACTATTTTAGGAATTAATCAGGAAAGTGTTTTGAAGCCCTCCAGCTATAAAGCCATGTGAATTAGGTACCAGGAGTCCAGCTGTGCAGGTCTCAAAGAAGAGAGAACAGCTGATAAGTATGAAACACCTCCAAAAATGACCTAAATTTGTCCTGTTAACACAAGGCTAGAAGACTGCTGCATCACATTGGAAAGGGAAACTCCCCTTCTCTTGGTATCAGCTTTAGTTTCTCGCCCTAAAGGGTTACAATGTAATGGACTTGAAATTCATAACACTTTATGGTGGCATGTGTATTAGCCAAATGTAATATTCATAGATAGTTTGTTTTTAAATTGTAGAGCAACTGGGTAGGTGAGGGGTCTTAATGTTGTCTTACATTGTTGGATAGCAAGAGCATTGTACTGTGTTCCAGACCCAAGAAAGTGAAAGTGATTCTGACAAACCAAAGCAGTTTCACTATCTAAACTGACTGAAATGGGAAAAGTAAACAAGCAGCATAAACAATGACATGTAAATTAGATTTTGAAAGTTGCCTTCTAATCTAAGGCCTTATTAGTAACACAAAGAGGGAAAATCAATTTTAAATAAATATACAATATTTGTCTTGGCAGCATCCCTTGAAACACTAAAATCAAAGGTTAATGTCACTTTCTGCTGCACTGTGTAGGTTGTTAATGAAAATATGTGTTTAAAGCAAAGTATACATTTTAGTGTGTGAGGAGTATGTTGGAAACTTAAATTGACCTGAATATATACAAACGATTAGTCTTGAAACTAATGTTTAATCTGCTTCCTATTGTAATCTTTGCCATCATTCATATTTAAATGTATGAATTAATGAAGTTGAACTAGGAGATTTATTAGCATGGATTATAGTATCTCCTGAACGCTGTGACTATGAAAATAACAAGATCCACTTTGGCTTGTAGATTTATTGATCATATACTGGTGATGTTTGCTGAGTTACCTCCTTGGGATTTGGAAAGTAAATATCATCCCAGCAACCTAGAGGTAGGAAATTTGACCTTCTTTCCATTTTATGTTTCAGATGTACGTTGTCTCTTTAGTGTTTTGTTTTTAAAGGTGGTTTCTATAATAAGTAGCTTACTAAGTATATAAACGCTGTAACGTTTTTGTTTAGCATGCCTTCATGTGAAATAAGGATGAGGGCCGCACGTTCATTCATACATTCCTAGGCTAGAAAGCTTCCTAAATTTACTGTAATTGTTAGAAATGCACAAAGCTGTTTAAATTAAGAATGTGAAAATTCTTCTCTCTCTCATTCTTACTTTGGATTTATATTATGAAGTATTTTATTGCCTGGATCCCCATGTATGTAATAAGTAAGAATTAGAGCAGTAGGTTGATAGTCTATTAATTTTGTAATCCATAATTTAGTGAAAAGTGTTCAGAATAATCTGTACACTAATACATTGTAGAAAAACATTGGGGTAATTGTTAGAATTAAGTAGCCTAGATCTGAGTTGGATACTGTTATATGTGGGGACCTGATGAGATTAACCATTTAAATAAAGAATTTAATTAGCTTGTGACCACACTTAGTTTTCAGGATATTCCAATATGAATTACTTGCATACAAGTATGTGGGATAGTTTTTTTCCACTAAAGTTTCATATCCACAAAGCAGTATTGCTGGCCCTTGGTGCACCAAAACCACGATACTTCCTCAGGCACTACTTTATCAAAATAGACATTTTGTTGAAACCTGCCAAGATTCATATGCAATCTAAAGGGGCTTAAATATTCTGGGATTTGGGATGAATTTTGTTTTAGACTTAACTGGTGTAATAAGCTAAATTTATCCCTTGGGTAACTATAATGAAGTTAAAACAAGAGTCGTATAGCACTTTAAAGACTAACAAATTTAATTTTTGCAGGCATAAGCTTTCATGGGCTGTAACCCACTTCATCAGATGCAGGGAATGGAAATCAGATAGGGGGTATCAAGGGGAAGGTACAACAGTGGAGGGTAGGAAATAGCAAAGTCCATACAGTTAGAGTAGCTGAGGCCTATTCACAACCAGGAAATGATGAGGTAATGGGAGAGTACTTCACATTCTTCTGCAACTGTTGTTTGGCTAGAGATAGTCTTATGCATGGACAGTCATAACAGGTCAAATATATATTGGTTAATATAGGGACAACTGTGTACATAGTAAATAAATAAAAGCCTGGAATCTATACAAAACAAGCAGTTGAAAGGTTTCCACCTCTTTGGATTTTTCCCCATGCCTCCACTAGTCCTCTTTAGGTAACTGAAGCTCTAAGAGTTGAAGGGTAGACATTTTAGAGACTAGAGGACACACATGCAAATGCTCTGTTGCATAACCATGTGTGTGATCATGACGAACTTTTCAGCAGGTTTTTAGCTAGTGTTCCTGATATACTGATGAGCAAGCCAGAAGTATCTTGAATATTCACCTTATGCCAAATTTTATCCAGCTTTATTTTGAAGATGAAGCAAGAGAAGAAATGTACCAGGTGAACACAGAAAACACATTGCTACAAGTGCTGCAGCACCAAAGGTGAGTGTGGCCTGGTACAGCGTTTTGTTTGCTCATCTGCAGTATGAGAACTAGAGTCATGTTCTCCATGTAAAATTCAGGTGCCTCCTATAGAGGGTTAAATGGCTTTTTAAAAAACAAATCACACTTCCCAGTCAAGTTCTTGGTATCCATAAGCAGGGGAGGTATAAACCACAAGACAGGGAGAGTGCTAGTTTTCTGTTCTGCATCCATAATGAGTGTATGTTTGAAAAAGAAGAAACAGCATAAAGCTAACTCTGTGCCACTTAACCTAACACCTCAGTGGGTTACATGAGAACTGCATGGTTTTTGCACTGCTGTTTTTGCTCAGGCGCACACACGCTATTAATGCTGGTTCCTAGCACTGTTAACAAAAAAAATCAAATGCATGGGACTCAGTGAAGTGAGTGTATTGAAGGAATCAAGTGTCTGGGACTGTTTAAAAATGTCCTTATCTACATGAGCAGCCCATAACTGATAACCCCGTCAGATACAGAAAAACTGCATACTGATAAAGAAACTGAATTTAGCTGCTAAAACACTGACAGGCTGACCTAACCCTCAGTGTAAAACAAAAAATAGCACGTGCCTTTAGATTTAAAAGGAGCTACCCTATGTAGGTGGGAAAGAAGGAATACTGCGTTGCTTGTATAATTGAGTCAGCGTAACACTTTTATAGCGAGAGATCTTGCTGCAAAGCCCTAACAAATCAGTCACCAACAAAAATGCAGATATAGAATCTCAATGTTCAGGAGTGTATCTTAACTACCATTCCATAAAACTCATCAGCATGTATAATTCTTGCCACTAACCTGGCCTATTGCCGCTTCATATTGGCAGGATGAATCCAACATTCAGTGTGACAAGACTATCTTAATGTTAATTAGAAAAGTTGTGGGGAGAGGAATTGATTCATAAAACATTCTCCTCATACAGGTACAGACATCAATAATGCAGGCTTTGCTAATTCAGCAAGAATTTTTTGCTATCAGCCCTTATAAAGCCAAACTTTTTTTTAAATTGTTGAAGTGGGTCCAAAGCTTTCACTCTATATGACATTGGGTAGAAATGAGGCAGACTAATGACTTTTTTGTGTTCCTCACAGGTACTTTGTAAAGGCTGGGACGCCTTCTTTTTTGGTTTTAGTAGAGCACTCTCCTTTCTCTAAGAACTACTTTTTTGGCAAGAAGGTACATCGACTAAAATGAGGAAGCAAGGACATGCACAAAGGGACAAGAGAAACCCTCGCTGTGGGTTGTATTTGTTCCTATCTGTTGATATGAACAATCAGTCTTTTGCTTATATATTAATTTTTTCTACTCCAGTCAAATAAACGTAACCACTAATGGACCTTTGTCATACAATTCTTGCACATGCAACACTCCCACTGGAACAAAGTTGCTGAATTCTGAATGGACAGGGACTGAAGTTTGATTTCTCCCCCCCATATACATTTATAATAGTCTTGTTTAGAGAACCATTTCTCTAATATTTGTTCCCTTAAGCCTTGAGCAGTCTGTGAATGGCAGCTGTGCCAAACCTTAATTATAGATGAAGTGACATCAATTTTCAGTGTACTTGCATTGTGGAGGAGTGAAGAATTCCACTGTTGACTTCCTTCTACACTGGAATGGCTGCAGTTAACTGATTTTGAAGTCAGATCTGGGGTGTCCTTTAGCAGCACTGGATGACTGCTTCTGGTCAGTGGATTAATGCAGTCAAATCAATACAGCAGCAGTTCACTCACTAATGTGCTGTATTATTGAATGAAGGAATGCAAAGTTCTTTGTCAAGAGCAGTACATTGTACTGACCCTTCACTACCATTTCTTATTGTCTGATGTAGATTGCAAATAAATATGCTTTATTGTAAGTAGACAGGACCATTTTCCTTACTGTATTCCTGAAAGGTTATATTCAAGCAAACAACATACCAGTAGTTTTAAAGTGAGGGAACAACCTCATGTATTTCAGTAAGTGGTAGTCACATGTGGTTAACACCAAGTGAACTGTGATTCCACAACAGCAGAATGTGCTATCATTATTTTTAATTAAAAAAAAATTGGTTCTAATTTAGAGATCTCTGATCTCCCCCCTCCCAGAGCTACAGTGATTAATAGCATGTGGAAAGACATACTGCATTTGTAGTCAAACTGATACATTGACTGTTAAAAACAATTCAGCTTCTATTTGAAGCAAATATAACTTTTACCAAAAAGAATCTAGCATCCCCCCACCCCTCCCTTCCCCTTAAAAAGGCTGTCAAGATGTTGTCGTTTCTCATATCAAGGCTGAATTAAACCCACCGAGTCTAACTACACAGTATCCCACGGTGCATGAATAGTACACCTCTTTTACAGATGAGAACGAGGAGAGAGGTCAGTAAGTATAGGGGAAGTGAAAAACATCACTCTACTCCCTGCTCTACCCACACAATCATAGTGCCTTTCAATAACCCCAGTAATTAACAGCTATTAAAAGGGTTTGGAGTTAGTCTGATCAGCTATTGGTACTGCTTAGTGGAGTGATTTTTGCTCGAGGCTACAGCTACTAGTATTTTAATTTTGTTTACTCAAAGCATTGTCAACAAGCAGAACAGGCCCATTTTACAGTAAGGGACATTAAGACAAGGTGACACATAAGTCAACAGGTAAGTTTTGCTTCCTATAGAGCCTACTGTTTGTAGTTATATACCCAGTTATTTCAATACAGTATAAAGTTATGGAGTAATCCAAAATTAGTTCTTTGGTTAAGAGAACCTGTTTGCCCATTCAGAAAAAAAATCTTTGGTCTTTTCTGTACTGAAGTGAACACAGTGGAGGCATCCTAAATGGATAGCCTGATGGAATAAGCTTTCCATGTACCAAAGATACCTTCATAAGTAAATCAATTGTACAAAATGTGTGTGCTGACTACATCAGTCAGGCACTGCTCTTACAGAAAAGATCAGCAACCTGTTATCAAAATATAAGATCACAGGAAGTTTGGAAGCTTCCTTGACTCTTCCCTTTTAAAAAAGTCTTTGGCCTGCTGCCCATTTAAGCCTTCCCCCAATTTCTTCCCATGGCAGCTGGGTTACAAACCATTTTCTGGATCTCACTGTCACTGAAAGAGGCTGAGAGTCTGCTTTGACTAACTCCACATAAGGTAGGCCAAGCCACCTGAGTGGTACTGCACAGAGCAGCAATAATGCAGAAGGAATCAACTGACGAGGAATAGCCTAAAAACTAAGCATGTATCGGTTGGTTATAAAAGATAGCTGAGGGCTGGTGTGAGCACCACTTCAAACATTCCCTGGGCAGTAGCCATTCATTAGCCCTAAGTAATGAGCCGCTTCATAGCAACTAGTGTGACGGGTCATTACCCTAGAACTATTTTGAGAGGAACAGTTGGATGTCATGTGATCAGCAACAGGCTAGGCTTCCAAACAGGAAAGGTCAATAAAACTATAGATGACTGGCCCAAAGGCAGCAAGGAATCTCTTTATCTGCTGATACTAAAGCCCAGACGATCCAAAGTGTCAGGAATGTTCTGTAGTGAGGCAGAGGCTGGTGAAGCTAATGCATCTGTTTCCAAATCTTAAATTCTGGCCATGCAAACCTTGAACACCTGTTCAGGTTAAACTTGCCATTTTCATTGACAGTGTGGAAAGGGGGGCAGCCATGTAGGACAGACTCAAGCCATTGCACATGATGCCACACAGGCGCTGCTGGGCTAGGGCATACACTTTCTTGTGTTTTGGGTCCAATTCACATGGCTTTAGCATAGGTTTTGTTTGACAACGGGCCAATATCCTGCCCTAGATCACAGCTCTGCTCAGTGTCTGTGCTACTGTGTCAGTGCTGTGTCTGCTATGACATCTGAAGTGATCTGTCCAAACCTCTAGGCATTTCTGTGCCGCCAAGGGACAGAATGGAAGATCATGATCAGCAAGAGAAAGAGACAAGCCATGAACATTTAATGCAAATCAGTGTAAATGCAGCCCCTCCTTAAAGCCTTCCTTCCCAACAGTCTCAAGAGTCTCTAAAATAGGGGTGTCAAACATCCAGCCCACGGACTGGATCTGGCCCACCAACCTTTTTGGTCCGGCCTCTGGCGGCAACGTGTGCTGCCGTGACATCTCACAGCGTTTTACTCTCTGGCAGCGTCGTGCTCTACTGCGAGAGAGTACAACACCGTGAGATCTTGCAGCATCAGATGCTGCCACGAGATCTGTGTACTCTGGCAGCAGTGCATGGAGCGCTGTGTGCATGAGACAGCGCTCCAAAAAGCGGGAGAGGGACAGTGTGGTCTTGGGGCATCATGCAATACTGTAATTCTTAATCACTGATTGATTCTTTTAATTGTAAAATAGTAGTAGTTGTAGAAGTGAATTTACTGCTGTTTCTATATTGCTGATATCTAGCAAATAAAATATAATACTACATAAAAATGGTTGTGCCTAGTATTTCAATGTATGGTATGGCCCACTTGAAGTACATTTAATTCAAATCTGGCCCACCATAGCAAATGTGTTTGACACCCCTGCTCTAAAAGCTTGCAAACCTAATGGGCTTCTCTTCCAACCACATGAGAGAGTCTCACCAGCATTTGCTAGAAATAATGAAACAGCGTAACAGAGCTTAGCAACAGCCTGCCCACGACACAACTGTTAAATGAGGTTTGCTTACAGCTAACATTTTAAACAGGAAACTGGTTTCTCCCTCATTAAGGAATTCACTGGGATGATGCATAGCAAATACAGTCAGGTTAAAGAATGCATAAGCAGAGTGATATGGACGCATTGGGGAAGAGACTATTTTGAAGGCATCCGAAGGTGTGCTAATGGAGCTTGCTGCCTGTCCCAAAACCTACTGGGACAGAGACAGCAGGGAAACAGTTATTCTCCTGTGAATCTGAAAGGTGTTAGCTGCAGCATATAGAGAATAAAGTACTTACCCAAAGAACAAGTGCAGCATGGGCAGCCCAACCAATTTATCGCCCCGGCCCGTGGCAGGGCGGGCAAGCAAGCAGTCTATCGCC
>ML675643.1:2443881-2518399 GCA_007922155.1 Mesoclemmys tuberculata
CCCATTACTCAGTGGGAGGCAATGCAACTGATTGGGGGGCGGAGGGACGGTGGGTCACTGTTGCCCCTTTTACTTTGCCCACCCCATGCACTAAGCCCACATGCTCTTTCACACCCCCGCCCCATGTTCCACACCTGCAGGGCACCCGCCGCCCGTTGTACTGCGTGTCCCAGGTACTCAATGGTGCCTGGCCCCTAACAATCCGTACTGCGGACTGATAGATACCCCGGGAGGTAGGATGATTCTGTCATCCCCATTTTACGCACTCCCCCAGGGTCACGCAGGGTGGCCGGGGCAGAACAGGGACATGAGGCTGGGTCTCCTGCACCCAGCGCGCTGGGCAGGCTTTCCGCAGCCATCACTTGTATGTGCCCTTATGATCTTCTGGTCCAGGCGGGTCATCTGAAGCGCTCCATTCCAAAAGTTGGCGAAGGCAGCCTCACAGCACTAATCTGTGGTATGCACTGAACAGCTGGTGAAACAGACGGATCACCCAGCAAATCCATGGTGAAGCCAGGAATGGACGGCAAAACTCCTGGCTCCCAGTCCTGTGATCTAAGTAGGAGCGGGCGTGCTATTGCGCAGTGCAGTGGGGATAAATATAGCCCCCTGTGGAAGCGCTGTATAATTTCAGCCAACACTTGCGCAGCACACAGGTCACTGGAAAGGGGGGATAACCAGCTGGCTTAGTCTCCAGGTGGATAGTTCTGTTGTAACTACGGCCAGCTTAATTGTTTGTGACTCAGAGTTAGAAGCTAAACCGAAGGTTTTGTCCTGCTCATTACCCTCTGAACAGGTGACCCCCGCTAAATCATTGGGTGCGGTGTGTTGCAACAGTCCAGCAATATTAAATATATCTCCCTTTAAAAAAAAACACTTGCTGTGTGTATGGCGCATTCGGCTAAGCCAGTGGACTGTACATTGTAAGAGCTTTACAGAAAGCTGTGCGAGTTTAGGTAAAGGTGTGCTGTACACTGATTAGTGAAATCAGCATAACTTTGTGTCTGGACACTCATAGCAGTTGTCAGTTTAGCTTGTGCCAGGAAGTGACTGATTTAAACCAAGAGAGGCGCGTCTACATACAAATTGCACGGTTGAGATTCTCTAGTTCGTTGAAACTGAAGTCTCTGCTTAGTTGAACTAAATTGGTTTAACATCATATCTTAAGTTCTGTGTACACATAAGCTCTTAGCTGCCTTCACTCCCCACTTACTTAATGACCATCCAACTCTCATAACAATGGTACTTTGCACTTCTCAAACACCACCACCTAGCTCAGGTGCAGTGCGTTTCATAGAGCTCAAAGCACTTTACAAAGGAAGTCAGCACAATTATCCCCACTTTACAGATGGAAAACTGAGGCACAGGGAAGGAAGTGACTTGCCAAAGGTCACCCAGCAAAACAGTGGCAGAACCAAAAACAGCACCCAGGTCGCCTGTGTCCCAGGTCAGTGCCCCGTCTACTAGGCCAATGGTTCTCAACTAGGGGTCTGCAGCCCCCTGGTGGGCCACAGGCCACAAGTCCCAGCGCCCTGAACCCTGGTGCCCTGCAGGCAGAAGCCCCGAGACCTGACACCCTGCAGATCTAAAGCTGGGACACCCCCGCCACCCTGCCCCACCACATGGGGCTAAAGCCAGATGCTCCACAGGCCAGAATTCCTGAGCCCCCACCAAGCGGCGCTAAAGCCAGGTGCCTGGCAACTTGCAGGGCTTAAACCCCGAGCCCCCCAGAGCTAAAGTCTCCAGCCCAAAACCCCCTGCTCGGCATCTCCTCCCCAGTCCCACAGCTGGAGCCCTGAGCCCCCACGCCTGCAGCCTCCCTGCTGAGCCCTGGAATTTTTATAGCATGTCAGGGGGGGGCCTCAGAAAGAAAAGGGTTGAGAGCCCCTGCGCGAGGCCACACTGCCTCTCCATGGCACATTCTAGGACAGGATCACCAAAAGCTTTGCCTACGTTAACAGTTTAACATGGTCAGTGATGGGGATGTGGGCAGGTGTGCCTAGTGGTTGGAGCAGGCATTGGTAGGGTTAGAGCCAGAGCCAGGAGATGGAACCAAGGGTCAGAACCAGATTATCTGAAGTGAGGCAAGGCAGGACCTGGCCTGGGGACAAGCAGGATCTATCACAGCTGTGGGCAAATGTCTTGAGCAGCCACTGAACTGCTGCCAGGCGTGAGAGAGCTAGTCTGCTGATGCTTCCAACCAATCAAGTGGTATAGCCAATTACGCAGTCTGCTCGAGGCCAGCTGCACTCACTGGCTTACGGGAAGACGGGCTCTGCTGGAGGCCCTGATTCCTGACCGTGCCCTCCCTCGAGGTTGCCTCGTAGAGGCCTCAGGGCCCGGTTTCTTGGCATACTGGGGCGTGGATGTTCTCCACCAGTTCCCGAGACTGCTCACCCGGACTGCAGCCGTCCCAGTTCACCAGGCGCCGGAGGCTTCCCCTCGCTCACTGAGACTCAAGGATTCAGTGAGCCAATTACGCCTCCTGTCCGCAGACTTTCATGGGTGGCAGTGGCGGGTTGGAATGATCTGGGTCTGAGTTCTCCATGTAGGATTTTAAATGTGAGATGTGAAAGGCAGGATGGATCTTCAAGGACGCAGACAGCTGTAACCTGAAGGCCACTGGGTCCACCAGTTCTATAATTGGATGGGGCCCACTATTGGTAGATAGTTTGGCAGATGGGCAACTCGATCCCAGGGTCTGGGCAGCCTTGTCTCCTATGGGCAGATTTGGGGGCAGCCTCATGGTCTTGGTCCATATGGTATTTAGAGCTTCTTTGTTAGACTGCAAGTGTTTCTTGAGCTCCTGGTGCACTCAGTGTAGGTGGGAGCCATGGCAGCTGCTACTGGGGAGCTGCCAGAGATGCCGAGGTGGAAGCAGGGGTGAAAGCTACAGTTTGCAAAGAGTGGGCTATGTTGGGTCAAGATGTGGGTTGCATTGTTATATGCAAATTCAGCTTAGCATAGCAGAGGAAGCCAGTCATCTTGGTTGTAACCCAAAAAGAAGTGAAGATACAGCTCGGCAATGTGACTGACTCTCTGTTTGCTCAGTAGTCTGCATGGTGATGGGTGGATAAGTGAAGGGATTCGATGCCAAGGAGTCTGAGAATCCCCCCCATAACTGAGGAACTGGGAACCCCAGTCCATTCATTGGTAACCCAGGGTAGCAGAAGGCCTTGTCCAGGAAGAGGTGAGCAGTGTCCCGTGTGGTAGGAATGGTACGGCGTGAAATGAAGTGTAGCATCTCAGTTAGGAGCTCAATGACAACCAGGATTACTGAGTGTCCTTGGGAGCACGGCAGTTCCACCATGAAGTCCATTCATATAGCATACCAAGGCGGCAGAGGCATTGGCAGAGGTGGGACAAAACCTAAGGGCTTTGATTGTGGGGTCTTGGTATGAGCACAGAGGTCACATGACCTTATATGACCCATGATGTAAGGTCATAGGTCTAATCACCAAAAGCTCTTCAAGAACAGATTCCAGGTCTTGAATTGGCCAAAATGACCCAAGTGGTGAATCATGGCATAGTTTAAACACCTAGGTTGTCCCTCTGGAACATAAAGACAACCCTTGGACTAGAGGAGACTATTCTGTAATCAGAACTCAGAGCCAGGTTGAGTCTCCATATCATTCAGGGTCTGGCAGATCTGTGTTACGAACGGGTCACTTGGGAGCAGGGGGCAGATGGAGGATGTCAGACAGCTGACGATCATTCTGTTGACAAAGCTGGATGCCTTGAGCATGGTGGCAGAGAGCTCTTTGACAGGTTCGAGATATTTGTCTTTGTGGGATAGGACATCCACCTTCCTGTTTCTCTTCCCTTAGTGATAGATCACAACAAAATTGAAGCAAGCAAAGAACGTAGGGTTGCCGACTTTCTAATTGCTGAAAACCGAACACCCCTACACCACCCTCTGCCCTCCCTCTTCACCGAGGCCCCACCCCCTCCATCCTCTCTCCCCTCCCTCTGTCACTCGCTCTTCCCCCTCCACCAGGACTCTGCTCCCTGCAGATCCAGCCTGGGTGGAGCTGACATGGAGCCTGCCTGCCCGGGGCACGGCTGGGTCATCCCTGGAGCAAGGGGCTGGGCAGAGCGGGGAGTAGGATCCAAGTCTCCTGACTTCCAGTTCTGTGCTTTAACCATTGAGCGATCTCCCCCCACTCTCTGGGGCCTGGGTCTGGTAAAACATCCCTGCAGAGGATGCAGAAGCAGTGGGTCCTGCTGGGTGTTTTAGTTAAAATGCCAAAGTGATCTTTTGTGCTGCGGCTGCCACCTTCAGACTAAAAGTGAGCATCACACTGAACGTCTTCTAGGCTTCATAAACGAAAGGATTGGGACAGCCTCTGATATTTTGCCTAAAGCTGCCCATTTATGTGTGCAATGCATTGGTCTTCCAGAGCAAACTATCTGTCCCAATCAAGGAAACTGATGAGCCAACGTTTTTTTACTCCACAACCAGACGCCTGTTCTGGTTTCCACGCTAGACAGGGTAACAAATTCTTCTGTTCAAATGCTTGAGGGGCTGGGCTTTTGAAGAAGTTAATAATGGGTTATATTCATCATGTCCCATCAGTGACATTAGCTCAAGAAGTGGTGTTTGCGTCTGCATGGAGTCACACTCACGTCCACAAGCAGATTCATGCACAGTCAGAAAATTGGGAAGACCAGATGACACGAGCGTGAGTCCTATTGCATGACCTAAGAGAGGCCAGAACCAAATGCTCCCAGCTTTGGCATAGCCTCACATTCGAATCTGAACTTGCCGGCTGGTTCTTCAACATGCTGAACCAAAACTTCAGATCTGAAAACTCCCAAATTTGGGGGAAGTTCTTATCCAGGTCTAGATCCAAACTCTGTCCTTGGAACCCATGTCTAGAACCCTCTTATCTTTGGGCAGCCAAAAATCACCATTCAGCCTGGAAAAGGAATTTTGAGAATCCTAGGGGAGATCTTAAAGCATGAAGGAAGAGCTAACGCAGCTGTCCTACGGAGCAGTAAGTAACTTCAGCCAGCAGGTGGGAGTAGAAGGGGACCTTTGAAGAAAAGTGCTGTGTCTGATGCTACAGCGGCCTGGAAATTAATTAAAATAAACCTTCTGAGGAGCCACATGGCCATTGCTACAGACCATCAATTCTTCCCCCTGCTTTATTTTCATTCACCTGAAAGTGTTTGACTGCATGAGACACCATCTTTCCTTACCACAGCTTGACACTCAGGACATAAATTACAGGAGTGGCCTCAGTAGAGGGCCTTGAGAAAGATGGGCTGTAGTCTAATTATGTCTTCTTCCACTGAAAACAAAAATATTATCAGATCCTTGAAAACATTTTATAACTACCAGGGCTGTGTGCTGGAGAAGGGCAGGAAATCTGATCGAGTCCTAGCTGCATCGCTGTCACATAAATCATCCCATTGGCTTTGCTCTCATTCCTCTCCTTCACTGAAAGCCAACGGGTTGTTTGTGCAAAGTTTTTATAGGGCACAAAAGAATCCTGTCCAATCCAGAGTCAGTCCCTCACTGAGTGTTGGTTGTAGCTGTCGATGCTTTAAAGGTTTTGTAACCCTGGCCTCATTTTAAAATTGAAAAAGGGCTTGGATATTTATATGGATAGCAGGAATAGCCAGAGTTATCGTAATTTATGATAACAAACATTTGGAAGCAACATTCAATCTCATACATCAGTGTCGAACTCAACGTCTATTAGAGATCAGGATCAGACCTATGTAAGAGGCAGATTGCCCCACATCTGCCACTGCAGGGTTCTTACGCCTTCCTTGGAAGCAGCTGGTACTGGCCACTGTCAGAGAGAGGATACTGGACTAGATGGGCCATGGTTCTGATCCAGTCTGAGCAACTCCTGTGTTACTATGGAAGCTTTCAGCATTTCTAAACCCAAGCAGACTGTACAGACCTATTCTAATTAGACTGTTTCTAATCCCAGTGCCTTTGATGACTTGGTTACCTCCACTGATTGTTAATTTTTAAAGTGGGTGGTTTTTTTATTATTACACGTTTCAATGCATTCTTACAAATGGTTTGGCCCTGCCTGTCCAGCTTGCTGAGTGCCATGGCATGGAGCTCTAAAAACAAAGGGATGATCTGTTGATGCTTATCTGCAGAGATATTTGTGAGACTGCTGAAGAATAAAGAACACACCAGTTTCCATTTTATGTGCAGCAGCATCTCAGTGGCGAGGAGAATTTTTGTGCTTAGAAATCTCTTTGAAATGCACAAAGGCCTCCGAAGTGATGCTGTTGGTTAGCGCACTGTTAAAGTGGGTTTGTTCCATCGAACCAAGTCTGAGGGCATGAGGAGCCTCTGTACTGCCTTCGGCAACACTCTGAGTGAGAGCCCCAAATGTTTAACGCAAATCTTGTCTACAAGTGCTGAAACATTTCAAAAGCACAGTCTTCAATCAGCCTGTGGGAGAGGATTTGATTCATTTGAACCCCCCAAAAGCCTTTCATCCACATCAACAAGGCTGTCAGATCACAGAATGAGGGGGAGAGTATTCAGCAGAATGAATAAAACACTCCCTCACCAGGTGACAACTTGAAATTGTTGAAGATGTTACTTGTCATCGGGTTGCAAGGATTCAGCAGACAAACCACTGCAATACGTTGTTTTAGGAACACCATGCTATGTAAGTAAATGACTGTGGGACACTTTGCCCCTTGGGAACACACATGTGGCATCTTTTAACTTACTAGAGTTTTTGCCAGAAGTGATTCAGAACAGTTTTTTAAGGCCCACCTCTTGAACTGGGCAGTTACTAATATGAGCATCGGCTAAGTGTACAAATCCCTACAGCACACATGCAAGCCATGGTGGCACATACATACCCATTTTAGTGGGTGTGCAATCCTCACTCCTGTGTATACATCCAGAAAGGGATACAGCTAACATAGAAATACCCTTCTACATGCACCCGTTGAAAACTTAGGTCAGCGTGTCATAACAAGGAGCTTTCCTTAGGTTCTGTTCATGTAATCAGAAAAGCAGATTGTTCAAATGTAGCTTGAGACTGTAGTGAGTGACATTTGCTACCACCTCATGGCTGCTCAGTGACCTGTATGTAATGAATGAGTGGTCTCCACAGCTGCTGGTAGACAGATTGCTGCATTACCAACATCGCCAGCAGAATTGCTGAACTTTGAGGCAATTCCAGCACTGAGTAATTGATGCATGTGAATGGACTGTTTGCACTTATTGCAAAAAGTTACACACCTGCGTAAGCGTTTGCAGAATAGGGCTATGAGGCGCAAGAGTGGAATGTCATGTCTCTTTAAAAATAGATGGTGGCGCATGTGAGGTTGTGTGTGTTGTCATATGCATGAATGTGATACAAATTATTCTCCGGCATCTACCCTGTGTGCAAAATAGCCACGCCTCTTGCTTCAGTGATATCTTTACAAGGGATCATCTATTTCTTCAGCTAACATTCTCCACCAGTGAGGTGGAAGTTAATGGTTTGTCTGTGTGTGGAGAGAATATGAAGGTGAATTGTCTCTTAATATGGGTCCAAAGGCAAAGGTTTCCAGAATCTAACTGGATCCACAGCTACATCCAGTCCTGAATCATTGATACCTGCCATTGGGCAGGCGTGAGAGAAAGCCATGGCACCCCTGTCCAAAGGACATCACTACCAAAGAATGCAAAGCTTCTTGGGGATGAGACCTACCCCAGCTAATGAGGAAGAATTTGAGGCATGACTTGAACATGCCGTTCAAAGGGAGCAGGAGTGGTCATGGTTCAAATGAGAGAAAAGAGACTAGCAGAGAGCCTGAAAAGATCCACTGTAGAGTCCATTAGATCCTTCAAGGCTAGCAACCCAGAAGACACTGCAGCAGATTAACTCTCCATTGGAAGTCTTTGGAAGCATTAAGATGGGAGTAGATGTCTTGCTTAAATTTCAAACCACCTGGCAGGAACCTGGAGAGTAGCTCTCAGGCTATATATTACATACTGAATGCTTCCTGCAATGGGCCCACCCCAAGAAAGGAGCTGCAGGGAAAGACCTAAGCCACCTGAGATTTGAGCAGATCCTCAGAAGTATGAGGCATGCCGGTTTATCACTTCTTTAATTGAGACTTGAGGAGAGGAAAGGAAAGCTGCCACCTTTCTCTACATTAATGTGCGAGATTAGAGAAAAAGACGGAAAGCCCAACTAGACGGAGCCCAACTTCTCCCAACTTCTGGGAGAGTGGGATCTCTTGAAACTCCCCATGATGAACCAGACTCTGCTGCCAGATCTCTGAAGAAACAGTTAGCAGAACTCCGAGAGAAAGTAACTGGATTCCTGTCTTTGAGACCCTCAGAAAATAACGTGCCAGTCTCTCAGATGACCAAAGGTCAAGGAACCTGTCTACCTGACCAGAAAAGTGAGAGGTGGTATTTTTGGAGAGGCCAAGAGTATTAAGATGACTGCCCCTGGCAAGACTGTTGTCATTCTGGTCCCTCACGCTCATGCCATAAGTGTGCTTGAGGATGGCCACCTTCTAAGTACCGATTTGATAGCCACGTAATTGAACAGGATTTGGTATCTGAAGACCTTGTACTCATCCAAAAACCTCAGTATCCGCGGGGAGCACAATTTCAGCAGCCATTAGAGGTCTGACGCATACATCATATTTCAGAAGCTACCAGACCTTCCAGTGTACTGCCTGAAGTGAGAACATGCACCAAGAAACATAAAAGCTTTGCCCAGAAACCATCTGCTGCCGATAGGACAGTTAGTTCATTTTCTTGAAGCACCCACAGTGAAACCCCCTGTGATTTTCCCAGTGACTTGAAGTCAGGAACCCAAGTCAGATGAAGGAAGTAATTTCACTCCTCTAAAAGAAGAGTGCAGTTCTGCCCCAGATGATGAGAGACTGTGTTTATCCATCTCTGTATTCAACAGGCATCCTGCTTCTATGGCAGAGAAAGCAGTCCGAGCACCCATTCCTGGATCTCAGATCAAGAGTGACCAGATAGCAAGTGTGAAAAATCAGGACAGGGGTGGAGGGTATATTAGAAAAAGCCCCAAATATTGGGACTGTCTCGATAAAATCATGACATCTGGTTACTCTACTCAGAGCCACAGGAAGGCCCGGCAGAAGCATGTAGAGCCCCAGGAAGTGAGGTTACAGAAGCTCATTCATGATCCCCCTGGTGTGCCCAATGCTTTTCTGTTGCGGGTGGTGCAAAGGTTCACATCAGCTCTGGCTGATTTTGCTCAGGTGCTGCCTCGTGCATCGGTCGCGGACTTTCAAAACACACGAAGTGTAAGATAAACGTTATGACAGGGTTAAGCAGGAATTCTGTGTAAGCAGATAGCCCTGTTTATCTAAGTCACTTGCAGACCTTGCAGTTTAGACATTGGACACTTTGGACTTTTGCACGGTTAGAGTCTAGGTCTTGATGGGGACATCAAGATTCCAGGAAGGGAAGGCTCCCCCCCCCCTTAGCCCCTCTTAGCAAGGGGGCTGTACCCCAAGAGACAAGATGCCTTTTGGGCCTCCCTCGGGTCCAGGGCGGAGTGCTGCACAGTTGACTTTCTGGGTAGCAGGAGGGAAGGAGAGAGGGATGCAACACCCCTGCCTCACCACCCTGGCAACACCCCATCCCTTAACCAAGGAGAGGACGGGAGACGACAGCAGTGCCCAGCAGCCAATCAGGGGGCAGAAGGCAGCTAGGTACACTGCAAAGTTTCTGCCCCCCCCAACCCCCCATGGAGTCTGTGAATAGCCCGAGTTGCCCTGCACATGGCTGAGCAGAGGGGAGGGTGGTCTCCCTACAGCCTCCCAGCACAGCGCTTCCAGGCCCAGCAATGGGCCTATCTGTAACCGCAGCCTACAGAAAAGCCTAAAGAGGAGACACTCCGCTCCTCCTGCCCCCAGCCTGCTGGCAACAGGTGGAGACAGCCCAGCTCTCCTGCCACCACCTGCAACCTGCCTGCCCCACAACCGGATCTGGGATTTGGGGTCCAGCGACCCGACCTGCTTACAGCTGAACCCGTGGGGCCTGAGCTTTAAAGAACCGTTCCAGGAGGGCGCGGGCGGTGAGTCCCACGCCAGCGATCAGGGAAGCCCTGCTTGCTTGCATCCGTCTCCTGCCCGATCAGCCGGGAAAGGAAGCGGAGTCAGTCCCTGTATTCTAGTTAGACAGGCAAATCAGGTTTAATCTCACGCTATCAAGGCACATTGCAGCCGCAAAAGGATTTTCATCTACGTGGATCATCAAGACCCACATTGGCAATGACCAGTGTAATAAAGTGTGTTTCTCACAGCGTCTCCTCACACACTTGTAACACGTCTCCATGTGCACCATCTGGGTACCTTGGACATGGGGGACAGATGGAACTGAGGCAAGAGACACTTTTGTTTAGGAATACTGAGGTCACATGATCTCATATGCATACCGGCGTAGCCTTTCGTAATTAAAAAGCCGTATTAATCTCGCTAATCATTTAATGTTTACTGAGGGTCTAGGTCTCTTTAATCAAATCCTTACATAAAGTTGAAAGTGCTTGTTTTTAAATTTGTTTGCTTGGATGAGTTTGAATTATTTGTGAGTTCATGTGTGGTAGCCACTGCCTTAGTGTGGTTAACCCCTTGTTAACCTCCCTGGAGGAACCACCACGTAGCTTTATTCTTCAGCACATCGGGAAGAGGAGTCCGGCATCTCCCAGCAGCACCGTGAAAGGTGCCAAGGTGACAAAAACTCCAGCACTGGCCAAAGACAGTGCGGTTCCCCTCGCCTGTTCACACATCATATGGGTGCAAAGCCAATTCCAAATGGGGGTTACATTTGTAGCGGGGGCTTAGTTATAGAGAGGTTTGCAATTTTCAGTCTTGCGTAGGTCTTCGGTTTTTAAATAAAGATTAAGCGTCTCACAGAGAAATGAACTAGCCCCATTGCACACAGGGGGTATAGTAGATTCCTATTTACACTGTTAAATATACCTGGGCAGATCCTCAACCGGTGTAAATTAACACAGCTTTCAGTTGACTCCAGTAGCGTTGCATGGGCTAACTTCAATGCCCCATAGGCCCAACCTTGTCCTTAAGATGAAAACCCAAATCTGACTGACCTCAGTGTGATTTTCACCAGTGTAGCTGAGGTCAGAGTGGGCACTGCTATGTGCAAGGCAGAGAGGCCAGGTTCTTGTGAACTCCTGCATGTTTGCATTTCCTGATTTCTGTGTGTTTCACACTGTAACCTTAAGCTGTTCAAGTAACTGCACTAACAGGCAGCATTAATAGGAAGGGTGAGACACAGCTCACAGCCACATGGCTTTGCACTTTTCTTTTCAAACCCGCAGGCACGCTCTCAGCCTGCCCTGGCCCCATGTCCTAGCAGTCTCCCAGTGTAACCTTAGCTGAGCACTTGATTGGGGCTGGCTCAGGAAACTAAAGGCGTGACATTAACAGATCAGCTCTCCAAGGGAGGGAGACACTTTGTTTCCTTGGCGAGAGCGAGAAAATGGAACTTGGCCCCTAAAATACAGCCGTGCCCACATGACAGTTGAAGGAGGGAGGGGCTGAACCTACATAAAGGCAGCTCCAGGGGAGTTCTGCAAAGGCCGCCCTATGCTACAGTTCCCAAACGCAGGGCCAGGCTGGTGGATGGGAAGGGAACCCGCGTGGGCAGTGCTGTTGTTAGAAAGAAGCTGCCCCCAGAATCAAGCTGATGTACGTATCGTCTCCTGAATCAGGAATGTGTTTGAGCTGTAGGCACCAGCTGCCTTCGGCAAGAATTTAAACATTACAAACTGCCTCAGCCAGCCAGCCAGACCTCTTGCGCTTGGTTTTCTTTTGAAGGAAGCTGGAATTTTGTAACTCAGCTCAGCCTAGAGCAGAGACACCAAGAGGACTGTCATGGTTTCCAGTCAGAGGCGGTGTCCTTCCCTTGGAGTGACAGGACTTGCCGTGGTTGGCATCTGTGTGGCAGCAGTAATTTCTCTCTGCATAGCTCTTGCGGTGTGTCTGACCATTAACAGGAATCCCCCACAAGGTACAAAGCCAAACCAGTAAATGCTTCTTGAACGTAGATTTTGGCTGGTCAAGTCCAGAGGGTGCATTTGGGGCAAGTGGGTAATTCTAAATTGTTTGCATGGAGAAAAGAAGAGGCAGCAAGCTGGATGGAGAGTCAGCAGTGCTAAAAGGAGAGACTGCATGTAATTTTGTGTGTGATGGTTGAGTGTGTGTGCCTTTGTGGAACAGGAAGACTATCTCACACATTCATTCTGGAGGAACAGGCTTTGTTCATTAAAATAAATGGTGTACAGAGAGCCTGTCTGCAGAAAGGATTTGTGCATAGAGCTTCTCCAGAAGTGATACCTCAGTGATAAAATAAATGTCATCCCAAGCATTTGTAAACACTGACTTTCAGCGTGGAATAGCTGTCCTTTCAAATTGGATTAAGCTAAACTTAATATACAAGTTGTCAGCCTGCAGGGGAGATTTATTTTTTGGTTTTTTTTCCTGGGTTATAACTGTCTGTTACTGAGATAATATTTAGAACTGGGGGACTGTACAGAGCAAGGAGTGTTTTAATTGTGAGATTTTAACCATTGCACTTAAGGAGATCAGAATCTACATTGATCCAGAGGGGCAGCCATGTTAGTCTGTATACAGCAAAAACAATGAGAGTCCTGTAGACATTTGTTAGTCTTTAAGGTGCTCCAGGACTCTCGTTGTTTTTGCATCTACATTGTTATGCTTAGGAAGATAAAAAATGTGTACTGCATGTATCCCATGAGGCTCTGCCACAGCATTGTCATCTTACCAGCAGCTTTCAAGTTAGTCTCTACTGAGACTCTTTTCTAGTTCTAACACTATTCATGGGATAGATCCTTAAAACTTACAGTCATTCTTGGCGCTAAATCCATTGTGTCAAGGACAAAAAAAAGTCTGCCTAAGCAACAGGTGTTAACCCTTTCCCCACCCCAGCTGTGCCACAGCATTCCTGGGAAATCAGCAGAATGATAGGGCATATTTTGTAGTATAGCATGTTCTTTCTATCTGGACATAAATGTTTGGGAGCAGTAAGGCAGTTCTTGTATCAGTTCCCTTCACGTCCCTATCCCACGCTTCAAAACCCCAACCATAATGTGGGTTAGTTTTACATTTGTTTCCCAAAATTACTTGTTACGATCTTTCTTGGTATTTCAGACTCTGCACCCAAACCAGCCTTTGATACAGACGGAGACCTGTTAGACTACCTGCTAAATCTGGGGAGAATCGACAGAAAGGATGGATTGCTGGTCACCTGGTACCACGCAGCAAATAAAAAGAGCGAGCTGGCAGATGCCTTGCAGAGTAAAATATATTTTTTCCATCTGTAATATCTTAGCTTTCCTAGCTACACCGGGGAACAAGGGGAGTTGGTTCTCATGTTTCAGGGTGTAATCAGATCACCTACAGATGCAGAAAGGAATTCTTTTCCCCTACCCCCTAAGGTACACCACTGAACAATTAACTACATATTTATTGGGCAGTTTTCCTTCCTTTGACGCATTAGAAAATGGCCAGTGGCAGGATGCCAGACTACATGTATCAGTGATCTCATCCAGTCTGGCAAATCCTATGTCCCCAGCCTTTGTGCTTCTAATATCATGATATTGGAAAGCCACAGGGGCAAATCCTGGTTCCAGTGAAGTCAATGGCAAAACTCCCAGTTGACTTCAGTGGCCCAGGATTTCGCCCAGGAGAGTCAGTTAGCTGCCAGAACACAGTGTAGGTAGCCAGGCAAACACTGAGCACATTAGATTTTGGAAAGATTGGATCAAAATAACGGCAAGTGAGATTTGTAACGTGTCTGTAGAGATTCATTTATCAACCTGATTGCAGGGAAAGACATTTCCGACCCAGAAGACAATTCTGAGTGAGTTACCCTAGCTTTTAGATAAAAATAAATGAATTGAAACTGGGCTTTTTAATAGTAAAAAGTATAACACTTAAGGAAGAGAAGAGCACGGTTAAAGTTTAATGTTCAGATGAATATATCATTCACTGAAGCAAGCCACAGAAATTTCTCATGATATGTTGAAAGGAGAACTCACCTGAAGTGATAAGAAACAGGGCTTGCTCATAGCTTAAGGAGATAAAATTACTCTGGAAAAGTTGAATGTTTTGTGCTGCATGCCTCCTGAAGCGGTTTTTATCTTGTGGTAATAACGCACGAGAGGAAAGTACAGAAAGCTCCATGGTGATGCATGACAGTACAAAAAGAAGCAGCTTTTTCTGCCCTCATGAGATATATCACAGATTAGAGGGTTATCTGCTAACTCGGGTCCATCGCTGGGAGCATTTGGCACCACTCCAGGAAGAAAAACGGCCACTTTCCAGTCTGGTATCAGTCACTTGGAATGGGCAGGGACTAGTTACTGCTGGAAGAGGGGAATCTCGGCAATAGCCCTACCCAGGAATCAGTAGGTAGCACCAGGCTTAGAAGAACTCACATTTTGAGGTGATTCGGGACCTGATCTGATGCTCAGTTAAATTAATGGACAGACCCCTGTTGCCACTAATGGGCACTGATTGGATCAGGCCCTTTGTTCTCACCTCTCTAATCATTTCATGGATTAGATGGACTCATCTGTTCCCTGGTCATAAATATGATCAGAGTGGGAACTGTTAGCTGCTTGCTGCCTTGTAGGTGACCATCCAGCTTAAAGAAAGACATTGGGTCTCCTTGGTCTACAAAAGGCAGGGAACATTGTGTATGTAGCTGTGAGAGACACAAGACTTGTGCATCCCAGTGCTGAGCGCTTTGGCGCCTACGCAGCAAAGCGCTTACGAACATGCTTAACTTTAAGAACCTCAGTAATCCAGCCACTTCAGTCTGACTATGCACACGCTTAAATGCTTTGCTGGATGGTGAGCAGATTGCTCAGCTCACTGCAGGATTGAGCCTATCGGGTGCCACCTTCATATGTTGTAAAGACACTGAGGAGCGTGGAGGGTGTAAGTTACATACACAGCCTCTGATCAAGGATTCATTCTGTGAATTCATGGTGCATACAGGTGACGCCATGGTCTTGGAAGCAGATGTGAACATAGAAGGACGTAACACTCGTAATGAGACCGACAAGCCAATCATGGCACATCCGCCCGCTATTTACAGTGATAACTCTTTTAAGGAATGGCTGGATGTCGTCCTTAACTCATCTAGCAAAGGTAATTTAAAGTACTATACTTTTAACCAGGTTGATGGAACCCTTTGCTTTGACCAAGTGATTTATGAACATGTGGAATTCATACGCATGCTCTTCATACCCGGTGCGGCAGGGAATGAAGAGGCATTGCTGGGGATTAGGAGTAGACAGTATTAAAGGTATTAATTATTAGTATTACCATAGTGCCAAGGAGACTTAGTCTTGGACCCCACTGTGCTGGCTGCTGGACTAACAGGGCTCCTATTTACATTTGTGCATCATGGACCAGCTGCTAGTATCAAATACAAATGGAATTTCACAAAGGATTCCTTCTCGGACAGGTATCAAGCTGGATTTCAAAAGCATCAAGGCAGTTGGCCCATCTCTGGATATTTTATTAAAAAAAGCCTCAGAAGTGAAGATCAACAGACCCCTGTGGTTAAATGCAGATATTCTAATGGGTCCCAACGTCCCCATCAACACTGCAGTTAATGCAAGTTTGTGAGTAAAATGATTTTTTTCTTAAATCACTTTCATGGCTTATTTTGCCCTTTTCAGTTACTCATATCCCAGAATGTACTGATCAGTTCCATAGCTTTGGAACAAAATACTCTGGTCGTAGAGCAAAAGCCCTCATGACACAATCCTCTATTGCAGTAAGAAATCTGTGAGCCTGAGAAGTGCCAGGAATGGAGTTCAGCTAAATGGCTGACTTAAAGGTGGGCAGAAAATAATGTACATAGAAAAAACAACCACATAAAATCCCAGGTCATTGCATGCCTGATCCAGTGGCTATTCTTGTGAGTGGGGGGCTTTCAATAGGCTTTGAATCAAACCTCCTGAGAACATATTTCGATTCCAGAAATCGCTCTCTTCTCCAGTTACCTGTGGCAGCCTTGAGTTTAATAATCCTTGGTTATGCTGTAACAGCAGGTAACACCAGGGCTACTACAAAAATGCCCACTGAAACTGTTCTTTTTACAGGAAATTGTGTTTTTAAAGTAAAACAATTTTGTTTGCAAAAAGTCTCAAATTTCCGTGGAGAATTTTAACTTTTCATAAATAAACCTGAACTCTTGAAAACTAACAAATTCTGATCTGGGGACATTGCCACGGTGCCTCATGGGAGTTGTAGTTTGATGGCCTCCTTCCCCCATTCTTCTCTATAGGCTGGGCTCCCTTGCTGCACTATTTCTCCCAGGACTATTTTATAACCAGCTCTGCACCTGAAACTGCGCAGGTCTTGGCAAGTAATAAAGGAGAAAATGATTTTTGAACACTGTTGGTTTAAAAGGATCTGTTCAAATTTCTCAAGGCACACATTCTGCTACTAATGGGAGTTCTTAGACTGTATTTAAAAAAAAAATAAAAGCTCCACCTTTAAGCCCACAAAAAAGCAAGAAGTTACAGAGTTAACACTGAAAATCTGGGTTTCCATCCCAAAGTTAGCTTAGTCTCTTTTGGAAGAAATAAACACCACCACAATGTGAGTTAAAGTGGGAGCAACAGAATGGACTTTTAAACTCAGCTCTGAATATTTTCCTTTCTTATGGAAGAAAGTCCTGTACCATTTTATAGGAATCAAATCAATGGGGGTCCTTCCAAAGTTACGCTAAAAACCTCCAAAGTTTGAGAAAAATCAATTTTTTATGTAATAGTTAAATCAACCTCTGGCATTTTATCCCAGAATTTTATAACGCCAGAGTCTTTTAAAAAAAATTAATTGGAATGGCTAGCCCAGCCCAAAGTCCAAACTTTCTGAGATTCACCAACACCAAGGCTCTACATCTTTGTCCAGTTTCTCCAGATTACTAAGACTTTTACTGCGCTGTGTGCAAAATACCTGGGAATCGGAACATGAATGTTTTTTTTTCTTTTTTAGAGATTATTCATAGTTACAATATTTTATAAGTTCAGCTTTTTATTCAGAATTCAGTCACCAAACAGGTATTTTCACCCAGCACAATTCTGTAGCCTTGTGTGACTCATATGGAGGCCAATTTTGCTTCATATGAGCAGCAAGCCAAGGATCTAATGGGTTAGCTTTGAGCTATCGTAAAACCTACCCATCCACAGCAAATTTCCCAGTCAGCATGCACCACTGTGATGAGTTTCTGCTACGTTCTGCCCAGACTCTCATCTCTGTCCCAAGAGAGGAAAAAGTGCTTGTAGTTGGAAGGGTCACCAGAGTTGCAGATAAAAAGTAGAGTGTGTGTGTAGTATATATAAATAGTGCCATCTAGTGGCATCTGGTGTGTTGTTCATAAGCTTGTAGGTTTAGTAAAGTTGGTTTGCTTCTTGTGTGCAGCGCTTAACAGTAACTGCTGCTCTGTACGTGGTTCCTTTAGGTTCCTTTCACTTGTCCAAGAGAAGTACCCAAACTGCACTCTCTCTCCAGGCTGGACGACCCTCTATTCACCGCTGGTCCCAAACAAAACATACACTCAGAAAATGATTCAAGAGATGCACAGACTCGTGGGGATGTTGCCCCAAAGAGTCACCTTCCCTGTCAGGGCCATCATGGTGAGATTGGCTTGGCCTCATTTCAGCTGGCTGCTGGCTCAGTCTGAGAGGTAAGGAATTAACAGCATGAGGTCACCCTTCGCGCTTCCGGCAGGGTTAACTGAACAGCAACGGCCAACAGCGCCTTACCTACACTGCAGCACCAAGTCACTGGGCATTGGACCTCTCTTATTCTCACGTTGCAGAAACCTTGCTATGGCCAGACACTTGAAAATGAATAACCCTTAGACAGTGACTCTAGTTAAAGGAGAACTGCTCTGGATGCTGGACAGCAGCGTCTTTCCAGAGCCCCAAACCTACAGAGCACCACTGTTATTTTCAGAACTAAATCCTTCCCTTTGGAAGGCACCAGACTAGCGATGGATAATTACACCACTGTACCTCCGACCTGCAAAGCCAGCCAGAAAGCCTGTGAGAACCATACCAGCTCAGCTCTTTCTCTTTTCCACAGGTACAGCCTGACGCTGTGGCAGGGGAAGACTGATCCGATCACAGTGGAAGATCTTCTGTTCTTCCGGGATAATAGCCATGCTGAACAAATCTATTATGACATTTATGAACCTGTTTTATCTCAGTTCAAGGAAGCAGCATGTATGTTTGTATTACAGGCGTTCCTAGAGGCACCGAATGAGCTTGAGACCCCATTGGGCTAGGTGCTGTACGTACATAGAGTACGAGACGGTCCCCACTCCAAAAAGGCTAATACACAAGACAAAGGGTGTGAGAAGAAACTGAGCTCAGAGGGGGCAGTGACTTCTGTAAGGTGACACAGCAGCTCAGTGGCAGATCTGGGAATACAAGCGAAGGCTCCTGACCCCCATTCCATTGCCCCGTCTCCTCAGTCTACACCAACTTCAAAGGTGCTCATACCCAAGGTGGTGAGGTCTAAGTGCCTCTGCCAACCACTAACTGGAGCCGATGAAAGAATAATTGTGAAAGGCAGAGCAAATGTCTTGGCTATCGTTTGATCTGCACTCATACAGAGAGGGTGCGAAATACTGTAACCGGCACGTGCTCTGGAACCTGTAAAGAAAGGAAGTGTCCTCTTTTTGCCTTTTTTTTTTAAATATATAAAAGAGGCCTGATATATTTCTCTAAAGTTTCTTCTGCTAGTTGTTTTACCTTGAAGATCTCATCAGTGTCAAGTCTGGGTTAATTTTTGCTGGAGGACTGGGTTGGGGGTCATAAAGGATGCATATTGGGAACTTTCACACTGCCTGAAGAGGCAGAGGTGTTGAATCTTGAACAAAGCCATCCTGTCTCCCAAGCATCCATTAAGCATTAGAGTTAAGTAGGTATTAACCAAAATAAACTCCCGGAGATTTAAACAGTGAGCTAAAAAATTCTCTTCCTCCTTCAATAGCTCCTAAGCTAGTCCTTTGTGATGTTATGGTTTCATTAGCTCTTCAGTTACTGTAGGTTCTTCCAACTTAGGTGAGGCCAGCAATGCTAAAGTCATAAAATTAAGTAGAAGAATTAAAAAATAAATTCAAGGTTTCCATTGTACATCAAAGAAACAAACTAGTGAGCACTAGAGCGACAGCAGTTCATTGCTGTCCCTTCTCCCTCCCCACGGCTCTCTGTGCAACATGTGGGATTGGCCAAATTTAAGGTTGACCCTCTCAGTTTGGGAGCAATGGTTCTCTCTACCACCCTCACCCACTCTCTAGCAGTCCCCGTTTTGGCAGAAGTGTAGTTGCTTCCCCTCTGGTAGAAGGCGGCTGAACATCTGTACTCCACTTAGTCAAGATGGGCTTTTATTGGCTGTATTCCAGCGACGCAACTCAGTTTAACGCTCATGTGTACCACTTAAGACTATTAGTTAAATTGCTGCTTATTGGGGACACATTCACTCTGTATCACGGGGCTAAGCAGTGTTTAACTATATGTGAAATTCTAGGCTGTGCTCTAGTTTGAGCAGGGTCAGTTGACGCAGTGATAAGCACAGGCTACACTACAGTCTCAACCGTTACCATAATTGGTAAAGCTGTAATGATGGCAGTTTATGGATCCTACAGGAGCCATAGCCCTAAAGACAAACGCACACACAATACCCTGAAAGGGAATGATTTTATTCAGCATTTCCCCCCTTTCAACTCAACAGTGAATTCAACAAGGAAGAGATTCTACTATCCTGGAGGCAATTTGCTCGATTACTTTCACCCAGCAGACTCTGACGGACTGCGGATAGAGTGGTATGGGATGGATCACTATGAGAACAGGATGGCAACATTGTCAATTCTTAAAGGCAAGTGACATGTACTTCCCCATGTAGCGATCTAACAGAACTAGAGGGATTTTCATATGTGACAAGAGACATGGCAGTTCTTAAGCAATCTAGCTTACACTGTAGTTCTCAGATTAGCATCAGTAAATCCCAGTGAACTTTCTGGTGGTCTCTAAACCAATTTACAGACAGAGCAGTAAGACAGGGAGGGTAACTGAGAGGTTAGGAATGGTGAGAGGAGTAGCCTACGAGTCTCCCAGACCAAGGCCTGAAGAACGTGTCGCAAAACCACAATAATAAGGAGACTAGTGCAAAGAGACAAGGTGAAACAAGAGGCTATAAATGGGATTAGATTGAGCAAAAGCAAATTTAAATTGGCAATCAGGAGAAAAGGACCAACACTAGGAGCTATCAAATAGTCTATGGAAGATGTAGGAGAAGACCCATTGCTGGAGTAATATAAAACCAGACTGTTTCATGGAGGATCTATGAAAGGAACAATCCTAGGTTAGGTTAGAAGCAGGGTTAAGATTACCTATTGCTACTGGTCTAAAGGCCAAAAGGTGGGAGGTTATTGATGAATCTATTGTGGATGTCACCATGCTCACTATGCTTCCAGCTATGAATCAATTATACTCCCACACAAATAATTATCTAGAGAGGATACCTTGGGAGCTGGTGGATGTTAATGCTTAGATGAGTGCAAGCACTTGTTAGTTGTCGTTAAGAGTACACTTTGACTCAACTACACAGATGATCAGTGTATCTAATGAATATATAGTACTTATATCATATATCCAATGAAAATTAGCTCTTGCATTCTTTCTACCCAAACAAATATAATGGAGACATGGCGCTCTTTTCCTCCCTTCCAATCTTAGTGCTAATTACATAGATCAGTATACGTTGAAGGGGTCACTGATGCTCCAGTTGTCAAGTGCTATCTCCCTTTGCTTTGTTTTCCAGATAAGAGTGGCATGATTGCGCTGGACATTGCATTGCAGAATAGCACCAGTGGAAAACTCATTCCAGTCGCACTCTTTCCATCAGCAGGGCTCCCACTGGAGCAGTGGCTCGGTACAATATACAGCGCTCTCAATCCTTGGGGCATATACCTGCACATAACAGAACCAGAAGCACTTCGTCCTACCCTGAGACTCCTTAGTGAGTTATATGCCCAGAATCTCTTGCGGAACCCCGTATGGATAAGCATGGCCATCTCCTTTGGAAGCTTTGTGACACCAGGATACATGCAAGGTGAAGAATTCCTAACAGCCATCAACCTTGTGTTCCCACATGTTACTATAGCCCCTGCTTGGCCCAGGGAAGTGCTAACTGCTGGTTACACTGACCCATTGATAAAAGATATGCTCACACTCTGTAAGGATCTCTGGCAACAAGTGTCATTTCAGCTGGAGGCTGTCCCGCTGAGTAGATCATGGCTGGCTACGACAAAGCTGTTAGAGATTTCACCCACCTACACCATCACCGTGCAACACAGCTATTCAGAGGGTAGCGAGTGGGATGGCCTCCCAGGACTCGGGGCTATCCGAACTCACATGCAGAAGGGGGTCTATTATAAGATACCAAGACAATTCAGAAATACTTGGATGGTGGATGTTTCAACTTCTTAGACCTTCCCCCAGAGTCTGGTAAGTGACCCAAGTTTTCCCAGGACTCATAGTTGGGCAAACGTCTCTTCTGCATGATCAGCCTTGGCGCGCATGGCTGTGGCAATTGCAGTAGTGGTAGCTCTGTCACGGACCCCTGCAGATGAGGGGCCTGTGCGTTATAACTATTCTTTGAGTGGAGCTTTATTTATTTGATTGTACTTTTTGCTTTGACTAGGTCTCCCAAAGATCACCAACGTCCCTTCCTTTCCCGTTGTAGCGTCAGCCTGCTCACTAGTTCACACTGTGTGGGGGGCGGGGGGAAGGTCTTACGGTTAAGGCAGTGAACATGGCCTCAGATCTGGGTTTAAATCCTGGCTTTGCCCCACACTTTGTATGACCCTGAGCAAATCCCATGGGGCTAGATTATCAAAAGCAGCTCCCCTTGTGATGCTTCTGACTCCGTTTTTGAGCCCTCAGCCCCCAGCATAATGAGCTCTTTTGAAAAATTGGGCTTTAGTCTGTGCCTCAGTTTCCCCATCTGTAAAATGGAGATAGTATTTCCTCTCTCCTACCTTTTGTGCCTTTTAGCAGATTGTAAACTCTCTGGGGTAAGGACTGCCTTACTTACAGCTTCTAGGAGCTTCTGTAATGCAAATAATTCAGTTTTAAATAAATGTCACAGTATTTGCTTGAGCTGGGGGCCCAGTTTCATTGTGGGGTTTTATCAACTGTTATTTGTTGCTAAGGTGGAGGTCTCCATATAGCCCAGTTTCTTCCTGGAGGGACATTTTGGTTTGCTTCAGGCAGGAACGTGCGCAGGGATTTAAATGTGACTGCTTTTGAAGGGGCGCTTGAAACACTAGCCCCCCCACCCAATGCCCCAGGCCCCCTGCCATCCCCCCGGAGCCCCATTGCTTCCCACTGCCATTGTCCTGAGCTCCCTTCCGCACACCTCTGGCCGGCTCCGAACTCTTACCGGAGGCTATAGGCGAGGAAGGGGCAACTGCTGCCAGCCTGGCTTCCCTACTTTAGCCACCACCTACTGAGGCTAGGCAGGAGTGGTAGCTGCAGCGACTCTCCCAGGCACATCCCTTCAGCCACTTTCAGCCCAACTCCCACCCCAGCAGAAAGGGGGGAGGAGGGGTTTGGTGGAGGGCATCCTTGGGACAGCAGGATGGGGTGGAAGCTGATGCTTGCCTCCTTTGGTGCCCGCCCCTGGCTGCATGTTGCCCGCCGGAGATAAGCACGTATTCTAGTTACTCTGTGATTCAGCTCTCCCCCCTACCGGTTTCAGAGACACTGTCTAGTTAGTTACCAGCCTCAACTAGAAAGTAACGGAGGGGTGGAGAGGGGCATTCCTCTTTTTCCCTGTTAGGATGCACCAGTACCTTCCTGGAAAGCAGAGGTATCAGGAGTACGTGCAGGGGGTATTTTGATGTGCTTTAATTGTTACTTCTTCATACCCACCTATGGCCATGGGCAGCAGCAAGAAGTCCTAATCCTGCCTGACAAGATCTAGAATTCAGCTCCCACTCCAGGAGAAGCCTGGCTGGGGAGACTAACATTTTAATAAGATGGGTGAGTTGTGCAGTTAGACATCAAGTTAGAAAACAGGCCCACAATGCAGGAAGATTAGAAATCCAGCCCTTTGTTCTTCAGTTACCAACAAGTAGGGAAAATTCTTCTGACAGCTGCAGTACAAGTTTAAAAATCCTTAAAACAAGAGGAATCAATTTTCCACAGAAAACAGTTGGGCTGGTCAAGAAAAAGACACAGCTGACTAAAGAAAACCAGGAGAGAAGAACTACTGAAGTTATAAGGTGAACAGGCTTCTTTATTACCACTCCCGTTCTTTTTCCGACATGTGAAAAACAGAACATGAAATTGCAGCACATCAGTGAGGTATCGTGCATTATAATGCCTAGTGTCCAATACAACAGTACTGTGTCACAGGAGACACGGCTGGCCTTCTCCCCCCAAAATCCGGTCTTGAGTTACTCGATTGAATTGAAGATGGACAATTCCTCCATTGAATTACGACTGGTGAAAAAAATAATCCATTTAGTAACAGTTATTTTTGTACAAAAGGTTCAAGTTCGGGTGACGCTGTTACAAAGCCAAGTCCTGAACATGAGGTTACAAGATTGAAAAAAATATAAAATAAGGCAACAGCCTTTTAGCAAATGACACCCTCCTCTAGCACTCAACCTCAGTGTGAGCTGCCTGGCTTGACAATGAAACACTGGCCATGTAAGGACAAGTTGAGCCCATCTCCCCACCCCATCCCAGGCCAAATTTTGCACTCAGATAAACTATAATAGAATAGAAGCCCTACAGGTTGCCACAGAGTTTGGGCCTAACAATCTAATAATCCCTCTCCCTGATTAAGTAGATGGGCTCTAGACATCACATTTCTGATCATCTTCATCATCAAGCACACTGGAGAGAAGAGCGGATTTTAGTCATGCTACAATAGATGGATTTCTAGTCGCTGTGCTTTATTACCCATGCCACTACCATTATCTAAGTAATAACTCATTTGTACAAACCAGCTTCCCTCTCCATGTGCTCTCAGCTACACAGACCGGTCGCTTGAAAATGTACAAGATATTCACAAAGCACTGTGCAAAAAGGGCCAACAGTTACGGATTCGGAAGCCCGACGGTGGTATCTTTGTTCTTATTCAGGAATCTCTCACAGGCTTTGAAGGTAACATAGAAGTCTGAGGACAGTCCTGCAATGTTAGTCGTGACGTAAGTTAGGTATCCTGGAGTAGCTTGGTTGTAATAGGACACCTGAAATCAACACCACATTCATTAAGGCACCGATGGGGACATCCACATGTAGACTTCAGCCTAAGTCATTTTCTAATACAAGCAGCATCAGCATATGTATTGGCTTCCTCATCTTTTCATCCAGGGTCTCCCCAGTGGCTCTGAATAGCTCAGAGGTTTGGGAATGGACAGGTCGTAGAACTGCCAGTTCCTCTGATCCAACGGCTGTGAACCCCCACACAGCTGGGTGCAGAAGGGGGTCCAGCCATAACTTGGAATAGCAGCTGTGGAAAAGCTACTGTGCAATGAATACCCAGGTCCTGCTTAGTTCCCAACACAAAGTCTTATTCCTCTGGCTGTGTGTGGGCATGGGAGAATCCCAACCTGAATGCTGACAGCAAAGCCAGCAGGAGGGGCTTGGAAAAGTTTGGGGGAGGGGGGAGATCTATAAATATGGTGGCCATGACTGCTCTTACAGCATGAAAAGAGGACATTTTGAAAAGATGTTTAACATTTGAAGGACCTTTCAGTCCAGACTTCAACAGTTTAAATGCAGCTCAAATATTAGGCCTCTACTGCGTGAATATGTTAGTAGTATCGACATTTCGTCTGGTCATGAGTGACTTGAGTTCACACTGCTAGACCCACTCAACGGGGACAGCCTGGGACATGTTGCCCTTCAGCAAGGGAGGGTCACTGGGACAGCTTTGGTTTCGCAGATCAGGGCTGGGAGTGGGAGACAGAAAACCTGGCTTCCATTTTCATCTCAGTGGTCCTTCTGTCTCCTTGGGCCAGCCATGTAAATCTTGCTGTGCCTCAGTTTCCCCCATCAGTAAAATGGGGATAGCACTACTTAGCCACCTGAGCAACATGGATAAATGTGTGTAGAGAGAGGCAAAGTGTTATGTGAGAGTAGGAAGAGAGGGCTGGGGGGAAAAGTTTGGTTTGGCTTTTTTTAAAAAAAGGAGTGAGTTGGAAATGGAAGGATTCCAGATATTTCCCTGAATCCCAAACCCAGCATGGAGAGGGATTTGCAGAACCAGACTTGCAGGCCCTTCTGTTTTCCCTCTCTTAAGTGGACTCTGGGGAGCAGAACTAAAGCACTAGTGCCAACCATAGGTCAAAATGCGAGAGCTCGTGGATATGGCACACGAGGGAAGTCCATGGTGATTGGTGTGTGGGGACACAGCTATCCTCCAGAGAGCTGAAAGCCTCACCTTGGTTAGCTCAGCTGTCTCCTGCCAAATACAGAAGCCAGAACACACCGTCTCGCCTCGGGTGTACTTGGGGTTTGGTGGATGGGTGGGCAGCGTGACTGACCTGAACGCGACGACGTACGGGTCACTGGAAGAGAAGGAAGCCTGCTTAGGAGCTGTTCACAAAGCGAGAGAGGAGCAGAATTTTACACCAGCTAGCAAGTTAACCCTGCTTCTGTCAATGCCAGGAAATGCAGATGGCCAGAACTGCCCCATATTTGCTGGGCCAACACATGCCCAATGACAGAATGGAAATGATTTCTGTCTAGTGCTGTGCATGCATGAATATCTAGATGGTTACAGTCTGCCTTCTGCTTCTACATTTGTTCTTGTATTGACTTCAACATAAGTAACGTGAAATATCTCCTCCCCAGGCACACGAAGGCAAACACATTGCCATCAGAGTGAGAGCTCCCAAATCCCTTGGTGCCAAGGGATCGGAGACTGGAATTTTCAGAGCGCCTTAAGCTCCTACTAAAATTCAGTCTCCTTGAGATGCCTTTGAAATGCCCAGCCGAAGAACATCTAAAAATAAGCAGGGGGTGAGAATGGTCAGGGACAGCATTTGACAAGTATTCACACCCTACCTACAGTGCTCTATCCGTCTAGATCTACATGTAATGCAAAAAGCTACATATTGAAACGCACCCCTATTCCATATGCAACAAGTTACTTTACATCCTTTTTGCAGCCAAAAAAAAGTTGTGCAGCGAAAAGATAGTTGTGTAGCAGTGCCAACTGCTCGTTTGCGCAACGTTTCGGATCCATAGAGAGGAGGCTATGACTTAACTATTTTCATGATCAAGTATTTTCATTCACTTGGCTCCCCCACTGGAAACACTTGCCATGAAAATGATCCCTTCTTCAGCATGTCATAAACCAACCATCTCTCAAGGTCCACGCATCATTGGACCTAAGTATGGGGTTCCAGCAACTGTTCAACACCTTGCAGTTGTCTACCAGAGGCACTGAAAGACAGCCGAGCTCAAGAGTCAATCCCAGACACATTTAAACAGGAGAGACAGCACCAGCTGCAGCGATTTTGAAGAGAGCCAAGGAAGCACAAATACTAAGCTAATACTAAGCACAGACTTTGTAGTGCTAAAAGCTAATGAAACACTAACCAAACTCTACTGATTTCCAGCCCCAAGGGCTAGACCCGGCACTGTTGTCCCCATTCTGTGCACCGACTGCCAGGAAGTGAAAAATGCTGAGCGCTGCCCAGAGCAAGGCAGCTAGACCCAACATGTCACTGGAGCCACGCTAATTTACATACCCCTCATCACAAGGTTTTCTTCGGGATGCCAGGATGACGAAGTCTTGAGGCTTGTTTTCTTGACTAACCGCCTGACTAAACACATGGTAGATCATGTCATCTTGGTCAACTTGCTGGACGAGCTCAGCGCTTCTGGAAAGAGTTAAAAGGACATTCCAAAAAGGATTCAGACTGACTTCCTCAAGATTATTTCATCTTCCCAGCACCAGGACACCAGACACCTTCCCTGAAAAGATGTTCTCTCTCTGCACCACACAGTGTTACTTGGCAGTAACCCAGAGACTCTGGACAGAAGCAGCTCAAAAGCCAGAGAAACAAAAGCCAAACAAAAGCCACTTAGACAATCTCCCAATAGGTCACAGGGATCAGAAAGAAAAGCTTTCTCCACTGAAGTGGAGCCACATTCCCAGGTAAATCAGCTCTCCAGTAGACTAGGGGGCAGATTTTTAAATGCACCTAAAGATACAGATTAAGAAAATCCCCCTGGGCACCTACCTGCCTCTTTGGAAATCTGGCCTATTTGACTACCCTGTAGTACAGCGTTTTCTTAACAAAATTAATCGTCCCAAATAAATCTCTTTCGGTCGCATCCTGAAATATTTATGTAGGGTAAGATCTGTTGCCTTCTGTGGGAGCTCATGCTTGGCTCTCACTGGGTAAGTGTCTGAGCCGAACCCCACTCCTGTCAATGGGCCCTGATTAAAGACTTCAGCTTGTGACCCCGTGTGTTTCAATAGTAAATACTTTTCCTGTGGTGTGACACGGCTCCTCCTGGGCCTTCTCTGCTCTGGTTTTACTGATGTTTGAAGGATGGGATTGGCCTGAAATGACAGGCCTGAGCCTTTCACTGGGATATTTTGGTTTTAATGGAAGACAGGAGATTAGTGGCTACGCTCAGAGCCACAAAGATCACCGACTCACTGTGCGACCTGGGAAAGTCATTTCACCTCCTTGTGGCTCAGTCAACCGAGCAGTAAAACTGAGGAAGGAAGTCCAGGAAGCTCACTGACGCGTATACCACTTCCCCGTGAGCCAACTTTCCCTGGGAAAATAGGTTACAGTCCCTTAAATGTCACTGGCTGCTCTTGTGAGCAGATAAGTCCGAGATTCAGTGCAAATGAACAACAGGACAGGCCTCGTGCTACTGGAAGAATGAGGGGGTCCTGATAGAGGTGCCATCTGCGACAGATGCTCTGGACGCAAGTGTCATGCTGACCCAATTGGGGGGGCCCTTGAGGTGTATTTGGGAGCTCCGATTACTCCCTTCTACACCAGTCTCGCGTTGGGGGTGTCATGCGGACTGGATTGGGGAGGGGGCATTTGTGTTATTTGACATCAGTACGTCAAAATCATAGTGATTCATGTAAGACATGCCAAGTCAGGTACTGTTAGAAAGGTTATGATATTCTGAATAAGATGATAATATTTGTGTTCATGTGTGATGTGTGTGAGGAAAGTTATGGAGATCTTTGATATACATGCATTTCAAAATGTGCTGTAGAAGACACACCCCAGTCAGAGAGGCCGCAGGACAATAGCCTGCTTAATGGCCCATCAAGACCTTTACAGAAGCCAAAGGCCTAGGAAGAAACTAAAGGCATACCTGAAGAGTTACCAGGATTGGCCCATGTGACTTTGGACTCCATTTTGGTTCCTGTAAAATTCCACAAGCCACATGGCCGGTAACAGAGGGTATATAAGATCAAACCACAGAAACCATTTTGTCTTTGTCTTGTTCTTTGTTCCTGTCCAGCTGCGGACACACCTCTGGATCAACACACTTTGCAACTGAACTGAAGGACTTAGACCCATCCAGGTACTGGATGTACACCAGAGGGACTATACAAGCCTGCAACTCCACAATTGTTCTGGAAACCTGATGTATATGGACTTTTAAATCATTTGTATGATCTGATTGCTTTAAGCCTTTAACACTTCTCTTATTGTTGGTTTTTCTTTCATTAATAAACCTTTAGTTTTAGTTACTAAAGGATTGGCTGGCAGCGTGGTATTTTCGGTAAGATCCAAACTTATAGTGAACTGGTACTGTGGCTGATCCTTTGGGATCAGAGGGAATCTTTTAGTAAAGAGCATAGAGTTTAAATGACTGGTCTCTTTACTAGACCTAGTGGCAGTTTGGGAGCCAGAGACTGAAATGCAGTAAAGGGGGCTGTGTGTATTTGCACAGTGGCTTCTTGATAACCAGTGTGGGGGAATCAGAAGCACTGTTTGTGGCTGGTTGGGAAGTCTGACTGCAGTGTCACCCACCAGTGCTGGGAGAATTTGCTCTCCTTTTGCAGCCTGCCCTGACCCTGGCATTATCAGTGGGCTACCCTGGGCACGGACGGGTTACAGCAAGGAACAGCCAAAGATTATAGTATCTATTTTATACATTTATATGGGCTAGAGATTGTATTCTCGCTCCATGGGGGAGTTACAGGGTTTCCTGCAAGAACTAGAACTACTGGGAGATAATTAATGCAAATCCCTAGCCTCATCCCCTGGCGGAAATTGCAGAGACTGGTTTGATGTGGTTCCAGAGACTGTACAAACAGTATTTTTACATAGGAAGAGGGGACGGACACACTTTTTCCCAAGAATTGCAGGACATGGGACGGTGACCTAGACGTACAGGCCCTGCCAAGGACCTATAGGCTCTGAAGCCTGCCAGGGTCTCTATGTAGATGGGTGACTACTTGCTAAGCTAAGACCAGCACGTAAGCTACTGTTTGTTCCTAAAAACATTCAGAAGCAAGGCACTGCAGAAAAAGTAACTAGGACTTTGACTTATGGAAGCTGGCGGGTCACTGGCTCCCCCTGCCATTGCCCCTTAGAGAACAGAGGTTGATCTATCCCCAGGTCTGCTGAGGTGATCACCGTGCACTGAAGTGTACACTCCCCAGTCTGGAGGGAATGAATGGCAGGATCCGGAGACCTGAAATCTCAAGGAAGCCACAAAGGGGTCAGAGGTGCAGTTACTCTGGGAACCGTGACACCATCCTTCAAAAAGAGATTTTAAACCCGTCGTTCCTTCTGCCTTCTGTCCACATGGCAGCTTTCAAATAAAGGCAGGTTGCATGGGCAGAAGATCCTGAAATAAGATTCCCCCTCAGTAAAAACGAATTCTAATTACCATCCAAGGCCATGGGAGAGCTAAGAGCACGTGCTGGACATAGTGTATAGTCACTGTGCAGCCACTTCAGTAGAGTTGGGAAGAGAAGCACAATTATAGCAGGGCACACATCATAGGGGAGTCAAACCCTTTCCTATGGGACAGCAGCACAGAATGATAAAGCTATGGGCCAGCCCACTGCTGTGGTTACACCTCTGCCAAGGATTCTCAGCTGGAGTCCTAGGCTAACAAGAGCGACGTCTCATCAGCACGCAGGTAGACCACTGGACTAGCCTGTGCATGGGGCTGGTCTACAGAAGGTAAAAGCCTTCCTACGATCACCAACGGCTAGTGGAGAGAGTCTTTCACTCAAGCAGCAGAAACTCATGTTTCAGGAGATAAAAGTCTGGGATTCTATTCCACTTACGACATGTACGCAGCATCAACTCTGAGGCTGCCAACTCTGAGGTCTGTACATATACAGCCACAGATTCCAGCACCTGGTTTTAGAGTGGGGTGGATGATGGAAGGAAAAGGCACTGTGCATGGCTTGAATGAAGAACCCTTTATGAAGGGGAAGTTGTTTTGAGGCAGGAAAGCCAAAGAAAAGAAATTAAGGGTATATTCCAATGGCCTTTCCCCCATCCCATACCAAATAAAACGGGATCGTAACATTTTAGCCATCTCCCAAGTACTCACGTATAGTGTCTATCCCATTCATGCCTCTGTCGTAAGTCTGACAGAAGGAGGAAGGCCTGCGTTGCATCAATGCAGATGGTCATCTCTATTCGGAAGGAGAGGTACTTGTCCTCCTCCAGTGTGTACATCCCGACCTTAGAGAGAGCATGCAAAGAGAACAGGTGAGAGGTGCAGCCTGCTATCTTAGTTAAGAGGACATTTGATTTTCCCCTATTTTTACCTTGTTATAACAACCATTAGCATGAAAAATCACATATACCTGATGGTATACGAGGCCTCTGTTTTATGAGCTGGTTCTGACGACACCATTAAGCCCCAGGAGGAAAGCACAAACAGCTGTCCAAGAGAGATTTACAAGCGAGTACGCAAAGTAGGTGTTGACTCCAAATGGGTGAAACTGGGGGCCACTTTGGTTGGTGTGTTTGCAAGGTTGTCAGTTGTCCGTAAATTTACGGACAGTCAGTAAAAACTAATATGCAAGGTTGGTAACCCTGCTGGGATTTTACTACCACATAAGTCCTCTGGCAGGAGCTTTTGGAGATGGACTTCATTGGAAGCCACATATTTTACATGTACATAAAAGTGTGTGTATACAGTGTACATATAGACATATTTGCAATGTTTATAGAATATACACACATTCAGTGAATACATGGTTTTATGTACAGGCAGTACAGTCCCATTTATTCAGAATGTTTTGGGACATCAAACACATTTGGATACCCTAGGATTCAAATAACTGGGAAGCAAGGAATGACTGAAACATCCTCTGATCTCACTCCCGATTTGTTTCCACTAAGTGTAGACAGGCCAGGAGACTAAGATGGCAGTGTTGCTTTGGGATGAGGCAGGGTTAAGTACCTTGTCTACTTCTGTGGCGAGGACCCAATTTGTTTTCGCTACAAGAGTCTTCAGTGCAGAAACGTTGTTGTAGCTCAGATAAACCTACATCAAAAACATAAGAAAATACAGTAGAAATCATTTGGATCTTCAGTTATGTTTTCCTAGATCTAAACTCGTGGGATACGATAGCAAAGCTTGTAGCTACCCTGATACTGAATTAAATCAAGAGCAAATCAGGGATTAAGGAGGAAAGTACTGTTCCAGGTAAAATCCCTATAATGCATGCAGTTTTAGGTAAGGTTCCATCCATCTGGTTTCTATAGACCATATTTATTCATGCATAAACTTCTAGCTGCTACTCAATACCTGCTGTTGAGCCTTCCACGAGGCTTGGATGTTTCCAAGGTGCCAGGGGAACATATGGCCAATAGCTACAGAGACTGAGGAGTTTTTGTTTTTTTTTTTTACCTTGTTACTTTGGTCCCAGGGCACTGACAATGGAACTTTGGTCTGATCACAGGAAATGATGTATTTTCTAGGACAGCAAAGAGAACGGTTTTAATTACAGCAGTCCGGATCTGCAGTATGTGGAAGGGAAAAGGACATCTCAAATACATGCTGGTGAAAGAGTGAGAAAGTGAAGTTAGCAGCAGTGTTTTTTACTTCAATGTCTTCTCCAGCAATGATCTACAAAAGGAGTGGGAAAATACGGTTGGCTTATGAATATCTTGGTACCAGGATCCCAGTAGTATACAATGGCCATTTATTCCTTGGCTAAAATGGAGGGACCTCAGAGCAGCGAAAGCTGCAGAAATCCTACATATCATTGAGAGGAGCAGTGGGAAAGGAATCAGATTTTGGCCCACAGGGGAAAAGAACCTTTGAGGTTACTTAGAACATATACTGCCAGGCAGATCAGGGTGGGCTAAAGCTGTGGGTTTGGGGTTTGCAGTTAGAGAGGGGCCTAAACCACAAAAGTTCAGGGCTGGATTTGAACAGCAAGTGCTCAAATCTGGGCTTTGGGGTTAGGCCAGTCTCTGCAAGTGGGCAGGCAGTGGTATAGGCAAGCTGTACATGCATGTCTTTCACCCAGGCAGCCCTGCAAGTGGTCCTTTGCTGCATTGTCCCTTGAGTCCTCAAATACACTCAGAACAGCCTTCAGAGTACATGGGTTAATTTTTACCCCAGCAGCCCCACTATCATAAACCAGAACCCCCCCAGCCCAGTGCAAACAGCACATTCCTCGCAACAGTCCAACAGGCAGCACAGCTCCAGCATCTTTCCTCCTACCCCAGCCCAACCCCCAGGGCCAGCTATGGTGTTTCTCACTCCACCCCAGCCGCTCTAGCAGGGGCGATTTTCTGCCCCGTTTCCTTCCCAGCCACAATTCCAGCTCTTGCCCAGACATCAGCAGGCTCACCCCTCCATCATACCCCAACCTTTGGCCCTCTGGCTCAGAGAGCCAGCAGGCATCTCCTTGGGCTGCTCTCAGCCTTCAGCCCTCTCTGGCCTGGGGATGTCTGTCAGGCCTGAATTCTAATCCTCATTCCGATACTGCCACACTATGGTGCTTTAAGGAAGCCACTTGACCTCTGGTCTCAATTTCCCAAACTCTAACTCACAGAGTGCTGGAAGGATAAGCTCCTCCAGTCTTTGAGAGATGTTTTGAGATCCTCACGTTGAAGGTGCTATGTAAGCACCAAAGATTACCAGAGCTGCAGCGTGCAAACCCCCTCACACACCTTCAATGCTGCAAAAAGCCACGGATTGCATCCAATATGCCCAGGCCTTATTGAGTGACCTGCATGTGATCATTCAGAGCAGAACATGGGCTAGAATAAAAACCAAACTGCTCTATTTAAAACACTATATTCCCCAGTTATTTTGTCCTCCTTAGATTGAGCTAGATCTTTTCCACTCACCTGTCCAGTCTAATTTTTTTTCTAGCACTAGCTTCTCTGTAGCGTCTCTCTCCATCCTGTGAAATGGAAACACGTTGGTTAGGATACAGTTTTGGAAAAATAATGCATTGATTGATTGGAGAGAAAGATTCTTCAGAATTAAGGAAGCGTGTGTATGAACGACCCCACAGTCCCCACTGATCTTGGCAACACAGTGGCTGGGGAAATGCATGGAATGCAGATGGAATCACGACACCGGCATTGTCCACGCCCTGGCTTTTAAGTTTGTTCTTGGTTAGCTCTCACCTTGGCTACTATTGCACACACTGCGGTTAACCGATGGCAGGAAACCATGGCAGTAGTGAGTGTCTTGCCCCAACCAGCCACCTAGATTAGGACCATCTTCCTAGAAGCAGCTCAGCGAGCTGGGTTTGTTGTTTTGGCAGTAGAAAGAGAACCTCCCAACTGCGTCTGTGCACCCAGGCTGGCTAATTCCTCCACCCAGCTACTGTATCCTCACAGCAGGCCACCCCAGCATGCATTGCCTCACATGCTGCTGGTGCTACTCTGATTATGTGCATGGCCTCTGGGAATTCTACCCCCTGCAGGAGCAGAAAATGATAGTGTATCAGGTTTTTCCCAGAACACACAGATACAACATAGGCTATGCAATGTGGGAGAAGTGGATGCGTAACAGGGCCGATGCATTTGTGCTAGGGAGGACACCCTGTGTAGACAAGTCAGCTGTATTTGTTGTAACCAGCACACGTGTGCGTCCCAAATTGGTTACAAAAACATGGCTGTACTTGTCATGTAGACAGGGCCACTGGCAGAAGGCAAGTTAGCACTGAACAGCTCTTTCATTTGCTATAGAGGATACTGGTCAATATTTGTGTTGCATTACTTCAAGCTCCCCTGCCACGCTGTGCAAGGCAATGCCGCTGCTTGCCAGTTAGTGTAACTGGCTGTGAATGTCCGCCGAGATGCCAAATGTGCCGATGTAGCACCAACTGATTTACCACGAATGTTGCAGTTTTACTGCCCTTTGTATCAAAATTCAAATCATCGTCCTGAATTCACAAAAACTTTTCCAACAGATGAGCCAGACTCATTCGGATTCCATGATTTGTTTAAACCCGCCGCTGTTCCTGAGACATTCAGTGCAATTGATTCAACGCTGCTCAGTATTGGAGATCAGCTACTGCACACCCAGTCAGCCAGCCACCGGGCATGGGGGAGAATGTTCATTAAAAAAGCCAATGTTTGCTGACATTCATGCGCTTGGCAACTCATGGTACAAAGAATGATATAAACAAATTAGAACCATGAAGTATTGAGCTCCATCAGAATGAAGCGAGGAAGGTGGGAAGGAATAGAAACAAGGTTGGTTTGTCAAACAAAAAAGAAAAACTGATACTTTCCCTTCCTGAGTTACAAACAGAGAATGCTAAAGTAGTGTTTTAGATGTACATGAATGGATCCCATGTTCCTTGAGGACTTCAATGATGCAAACCTGATTAACTAAATGAAAGAGTTTCTTTAGGGTCATGTGAGACTTGAACGGCTGGTAAATGTTTCCAGTGCTTTGCTAACAGCTAAATGTACTTCACGACAAGTTGTTCACCAAGGCCCCAATCCTGCAATCACATATGCACTTGCTTTAAGCACGTGAATAGTTCCACTGACGAGACAAAAGCTCGAACCATAGCCACTGATAAAGATTCCATTAACTTCAATGGAGCACATGATCAGGCAATAGGGCCATATTTTGTAAAGGTATTTAGGCACCTAAATATCCAGATAAGCAGCTAATAGGATTTTTAATAGCATCTACACACCTAATTCCCATTGAAATAAAATACTTTAAAAGAAATCTGATCCTAGGAGTGTAAATGTTATAGGACCAAGGCTGAAAACTTCTAACCTCTCTGCCTTCAGTTAGTTCTAAGAAGATAGACGGCACTTGGCACATGTAAGCCGTAAAAAAGTTCCAGATTTAAACATCAAAAACCGGGGAAGGGTTTTTCAGGTAAATTATCCCTCAATTTTAGGAGTAACTATTTCAGTATTCTCAAAAAAATCATGTTTTCCTAATTAAAAAAAGCCCCAACACTATGAAACACACACGTTTGGGACCCTCGGAATCCCCACACTCTCTAGGTTCCAAAAAAGGAGCTATCCGCCTCCTCTACAAAAGTTTTCAACACTGCCAAAATGGGAAATTTTGGGTATTTTTAGTGTTCATTGAAAAGCCCTCTTTTCAAATGTTTCAGTCAGTGAGGTTTTACTGGCTGAAGACAATGGCTAGTGTGCACAGAACATCAGATCTGCTCGACTGCACGGGACCACAAGGGCACCCTCCAGCTGTCCATCTTCTTCAGCCTCTGAGTAGATGAGCCGCAGGCTACTACAGATAACAGATTTCCCTTTAATCCCAGGAGTGGAAGGTCCTGACTCCTCTGCAGCCAACGTATGTAGAATAAACGAGCACTGAAGCCCGTGCAGCCATAGATTAATTAGAGAACCTCTTTGCTGCCCCTCCCACTAGAATTTACCCTAGGGTATAGAGATGCTTGTGCTAGCCCCGCTTTTGTGATACGCCCTCCAGCGTGCCGCCATGCAAGTAAAATATGCTTCTGAAGCTAAACAGTTTAAGATTTTCATTCTTTCCAATAAATTGCAAGAAAGAGGAGTTCAAAATAGTAAGCAACACTCTGTTAAGTCTTGCCTGGCTAACACATTTCAGTCTGTATATGGGAAAAAACATGTATTTCTAATATGGAATAATCAATTTAAATGCTCTCTGTTGAGCAATTTGATTGCCATCATAGCAAGCTGCACACACACACCCCCTCTACCTTCCCCCCGCCCCTCCCCACCCCAAAGTGAATCAGATAAACGCTATACAATTAAAGCCTTTCAAACTTTGGACGAAAACAAGATTCAGTTATATCCTACTTCCCTAGATTCCTCTATCAACACCGCACAAGAACATAGACGTGGGCAAGGCCGCTTTCTAGGCCCTGAATGATGGTTTCCATTCTTACCCCAGCTTCTGGTTTCACCATCGGAAGGGTAGTGGGCTGACCCTCTGGATCCAAGACAACAAATGTCATAAAGGCACTGTTGATATGTCTTCGACTAGCTTCCATTTCCTGTCGATAGGCCTCGACACAAACACCAACTTCCATGCTGGAGAGAAAGAAGGGAAGTGTATCATCTCAAGGCGCCTGGGGCGTAAAGCAACGCTACCGCCTAGCTAAAGGAATCCAGCATACCATATGCTTATTTACTAATGAATAAGGTACAGGAGACTAAAAAAGGACCTACTAGATCAGACCGGCTCAATCAGCAGGACATGAAAACGGTAATGACGCAAGTAGAGAGCACACAATTTTTCACATCTTGATGTGAGTTTAAAAAAAAATTGAAATTTTTGCAATGAAATCTGTAATTTCCCCCTCCGGTGTTTTTTTACTAGATCTGGTCACACGGGCTGGCTGCGCTACTCTATTATGTCAAGCAAATTTATACACAGAGACACGCAGCTCCCATGGATGTTGCATATACTTTGTCTGGGAGCAGATTTAGAGCCTAAAAGTCTATTTGAAAAATTCACCACTTCTCTTATGAAAATTAAGGAGGTTTTGGTTTGTTGGTTGGTTTTTTAAACCCACAATAAAACCTATTTTTTCCTGCCTGATGTTTAAACCTGACCCATGTAGAAAGCAGAATAAAAGGAAGTAAACAAAAATACACAGCGACTGGCTGCAATAGACTAGATGATTTGACAGGTCTTGTCTATCTTTTATTTCTATTAATTTATTGATTGTGAATTCATTTTTATTTGAACCCATTTTCAGTTATTTGAACAAGCCAACTCAGATTTATTCTCAGAACAATCTACTGCCCTAACTTCTGAATCAATCTGATTTTACAGTTAATAATGTATAGTAATTCAAGGGGAAACTGCTGCTCTGATTATCTGTTAATGTAGCCAGTCCCCTTACGAATAACCAGATACTGAACACATTTCACAACAGATACTGAACACTGACAATTCCTTCCTGTTCCATTATTTCTCATTTGTGCAAATCCAGCAGCCAATAATTTGCACAGCTGAGTTATCAAAGACAAAAGTGTAAGTTTCTGTTGAACTTCCTTATCAAAATCATTCCAACCCGGGACCAGAGAAAGATGTACCTGTTTTTGAAAGCATTATTAACAATAGCCTTTAACAGAAGGCGGTCCCCAACTTGTGATGGTCCCCTGAAATGGAACATTTCAATGGTCTTCAGAGTGGGGTGGGCATGGCACAGCCGGCTGTGGGAAGGGAGAGAGATTTGATTTGCAAAATGCACTCAGTGAGGAAGCTATTTAGCCAAGCCACGCCAAAGCAAATACTTTGATGCTGGCCCAGCTATCGCTATTACACAGTCCCCAGCAACCCCCAGTCAGCCTTACGTATTTGGACCTATCTGCTGCCATTCTCCGCTCAGAAAGGCAACCGTCGAGCCCTTTATTCCCCCTGAGAGCACTCCTTTTGCCTTGGCCTCCAACCTCTTGCCCCCGATTCCCCATGTTGTGACTAATCCTCCTCCAAGCTCTGAGGATCACTTGTGCAGGGAGAAGCACCTTTTTCCTAGGTAACTGAGGGACTACACTCCGCAGTTCTCACGTGGCCGGGCAAAATTCTGCCAATAAAACCACTGGCAGGTCAGCTCATTACAACCCATTCTCTGTAGCCAGGTCTCTCAAAGCCCCTTTTCTCTCAAAGAAGGGCCACAAGATCCTGCTCTCCCCCTTCGTCACTAGCGTTAGAGAGAAAGGAGCTTGGTTTAAAAAACATCCAAATAACAGCATCCTTTGCAGTGAGTCTTCCTCTTGCTACTGCACTGCAGTGTTCGCATTTGGTAGGCACCCAAATGATGGCGTGGGACTTGGGCCCGCATTTATTCTGACACAGATACAAGGATGCAACAGTCATATAGGCAGTGCAACGATACCAGCAGCCAATCCAAGTGTGGCTGGAGCTTTCCATACATTTTATGGCTGAATAACTGGGGAGGTTTGGGGGGGTGAATATCCGCTCTGAATCTCTACCAGTGCCCTTCAAGTGCAGCTGTTCTTGGGCTATATTTCCATTCCACTTTAAAATCAGAATAGAGATTACTCATTGTTCAGTGCAAGTCAGCCTGAGAACTCAAAGTTAGTTTTTTGATCTTTAAAGACTAACACAAAAAAGTAGATGGTGAAAAATGAGATAACATTTAACTCCCTCACTACCTGCTTTGCCATGGTAACATACACAGGGGATTCTGCATACCCATAATTAATACTTACAGAGCGCCACCTAATGAACAATGGCTGATTTCTCTATAACAAAATACATCAGTCCTTGACCTACTTCAAGGTTTAAAATGTATAAGAACTAGGGGATATTTAGCTCTTTTCATCAGATGATCTCGCAGCGCTTTATGAAGGTGGTAATCATCGCTCCCCGTTCTACGGGTGGAGAACCAGGGGTGCAGAGCGAGAAAGTGACTTTTCCAAGGTCATGAAGAAGCGTTTCCAGGATCACAACAGTACACACTAGAAATCTGTCCCTGGTCAAGACACAGCACCAGACTACTTATTTGTGCATGAACAGAAACTGCATCCAGCTTCGCACTCGAGCTGCTTCTGAACAAACACCGGAAAAAAGAGTCCTCACAGGGGAAATGGACTGTGACAGTCTGGCCCAGGGCCTTGTGCTCCCCATGGCTAGCTGCCTCGTGAGGAAAAAAGGTGCTCATGAGACCCTGCGTTGCAGACTCAGTCAAGGGGTGAAGCAACTCGTTGCCGCTCATCCTGATTCTGTGGCATCTATTTCTATGGTGTGACCCCACCTCACATGGAGCGAGGTTTATGGGACACAGAGACCCTGTGGCACTTTCCAGACGTGATGCCATGAGATAAAGCCTTGTGGGGCGATGCAACGACATCAGGACATAGGAATTTGCCCCTCAGGGCATCTCTTCGGCAGGCAGTCTATCCAGAGCTGGCTCCCCAAGAGTCGTGCCAGGCTGGAGAATTGGTAGTGTGGAAAGGTCAGTGTGAGTCCAGCCCATCGCAGGCTGCGGGGGCTAGGCCTGTTCAGCACGCAGCCAGCGGGTCAGCAAGATTATGCTCTTGGTGACTGAGCAATGGCGCGTCCCTCCTCCCTGGGCCCACGCAGGGCGTTGGAGAGCTGTGCTGTCACAGGCCTCAGGGCCCGAATGAAAAGCAACAATGAGGCCCTGCCCACGGTAGTGCCTGAAGTCCAGAGGGTTTTTTCCCCCTTGGCAAGAACAGAGGAAATAGCCCCTTGGGTCCTGGGAAGATAATCACCTGTCACCTGCCACCCTCCCCCCATCGTTACAACCGCACCGTACCCTCCCTTCCTGACTGCTGGAGCATGTTGCTGTGGCTCGCCAATGGAGGGGCAAAAGGTGCCAACAGCACGTGCAGTCAGACCCCTTTCCCATGACCCCTTTCCTAGACCGGGGGGCAGAAGCTAAGCACTGCACCTTGCTGCTATCGTGGCAACGTTTTCCATCCACGCCATGATCTGGCCTCCAAACGTGTTTCCCTGATGATTGGCATGAGGGGGCAGCACTAGTTCCACGCTCTCCACCCTGGTCTTTTCAGTGGGCACCAGAGTGTTACAGTCTCCGTTCTCACGCTCTGGTACGAAAGAGAAACACACACGTGCTTATCAGACTGGCCTGTGCTAAGGACTCACCCCACCGGGCTGAAGTTAGCTGCGCACGTAATCACTCAACCAGCTACTACAAAACACGCACCCCGTTCCCTTATCCACCACCATGCCCTGCCACCTTCCGGCCTAGGGAATTGTCCAGCGCCTTGTTGCCTGGAGAAGGAGTCCCCCTTTACCCAGTCACCCAAGTGAGGCCAGCTGAGGAGGCTTTCGGAGCATCTCAGTGTCCCCGCTGAGGGCAGGAGAGCATCCATTGAAAGCAGTGCCAGGTTGGATGCTCTCTCCTCAGCAAGCTCCACCCCGAAAGCCCATGGATCAAATCTGTGGCAGTGGCTGGAACAGGACTCTGATATCATTCAGACACAGCACCACCCTTCAGGAGGCAGCGATACACCGTGAGTGCATTTTGCATGACTAGAACCTCGTAGTCTCGTGGCAGAGGCCAGGCTTATAGGATATAGATTAGAGACAGCCGAGTCAGAGGACCACACAGCAGAGGCGTAGCCAAAACTGATTTTTTGGCAGGGCCTGTGGTTGACATGGGTGGGCACAAGCCTTGTGTCACAAGCGAAAGAGAAGCTGATAAAAAATGTGGGAGGAATTGCTTAAAACCAGATTGGGTGGGCCTGCTTTCAAGGAGGGTGGACCACGGCCCACCCAGGCCTATCTGTAGCTATGCCACTGCAGCATGGGGATCAGCGGAGCTAGGAAATGCTATCTTTTAACCCCAGCTCTGCCAGCAACTCACTGTGCAGCCCTGGCAAAGCCACGTTATATCTTTGCCTCAGTTTCTCCCACCTGTGGAACAGGGAGACAATTTACTTACCTACCTGGCATGGCTAGAGCAGGGAATAGTTAATGCTTGTACAGTACTCAATGTTCCTATCCTGTAACCGTACACCAAGCTGTGGGATTATTTTCCTGAACGCAGAGATGTCCCAACTGGTTTCTGACACCAGCTCAAGGCAGTCAGACTAACGCCAAGCACCATTTCTGGGTGTGCTTTTGCTCAGGGGCAGACTCCATCGAGCAGCTTACCAGTCTGTGTGGTGCTGTTGGTGAGCAAATCCTTGATGGTGTCGGTGTGGGCCAGGCGCATTCGGCGGCGCTCAGCAGCAATGCTGTATTCAGTCTTTTCTTCCTCTGTTTGGGGAACCAGCGGTTTTAACTTCATCTAGATGCAAAGATAGGACAGAGTCAACCCTCAGTGGGATTGTCAGTGCTAGGGCTCTTTCCCCATCTCCAGGCTGGCCCCAGTGGGATGTGGTTCAGTGATTAAAAGGGGAAATCAAATAGGAACATCCTCACTCCTTATCTACAGCACTTGTGTATTCGAACTGAGATTTCCAGAGATAAACGCCAATGGTTTGTATGAATGGGGAAACAGAATTCCATAGGGGACTGAATTCTGCTACTGCCTCTTAGACATGCTGCTTCTCCACAAGATATAGATCCTCTTAGTGCCCTTCTTCCCAAGCCATCTTACAGCACTTCAATCACAGCAGAAGTGAGCCTTTTGCATCCAAAGCACCTTCCATCAGATCTCAAAGCAGTTTAACAGCATGAATTACTATTGGTTTTACAGTAGCATCTGCAGACCTCAGCCGAGATCAGGGCCCCATGGTGCTAAGCACTGTACAAACATGCAGCAAAAGATGAAGATCTTTGGGGCAAAGACTATTTAAAATAAACCAAGACACCGGGTGAACAGGGAAATAGACACGCAGAAATGGAAGTGACTCGCCCTCACACAGCAGGTCAATGGTCGAGTGGGGCATGGAACCCAGGTGTTCTCACACCCAGGCCGATAGACAAGGTCCCTTCTCTGAGGTAGGCAAGTATTAACCCGACTTTACAGAGGGGGAAACTGACACAGAGGTAAACGGAATGGTAGTGCTTTGCCCACAGTTAGAGGCTGAAGTGAGTTTTCTGGAAGAAGCATAAAGGTAGTTGTTACAGCAAACTGCTGGTAATCAGGGTGGAGAACAACTGGGACTTGAAAAAAAGTTTAAAAAAATCATGTTGATTTCATTTAATTTAAATGCAAGCTTGTTTATAAAAAATAAGCCTGTTTAAATAAAATTTGAATTGAGTGCCTATGGTAAGGCCTACATTTACTACAATCTATTAAAATAATTGAAGTACAAAATACATTAAGCGTATAGGTTTGCTACAAGTTTTAAAGAAAGTCAGTCCAGCTAACAGGTGGAAGTCACTGGCTAAGCACCTGGAGCCAAAGTTTGCTGAAGAGCTAAACTAGCTTTAGACAGCCGTAACTTCTTCTGCAGGTGCACAGAGAATATTTTCTTCATTTCAGTTTATTCACATAGGTCAATTCAATGATTAGTTCCTTCAAGGCTAAGCATTGAAAAAGCAGGAGAACTTGTTTTTTCTTTTCCCATCGGTGAATAAAAGCTAGGTGGGAGACGATGAGATCTGCCAGATCTCAAAATCTTGAAGAACATGGGGGCCAGAAACAAATCAGTTCAAATTGCTAACTAAAGATGAACAGTTTATCATCTAAACTATTTTATTAAATTGGTTTTAAAAATACAAAACATGTATCCAGCACATTTAAGACAGTTTTATTTAAAGAAATAAAAATGCTATTTGTCTGCATTTTTAATTGAATTTTCATCCATATACAGTTTGACACAATCATAAGTAAAAATTAATCTAGGTAAATAAAAAAAATACAATATTTACCTTTTTCTAACCATTAAAAAAATTAATATCTGAATAAATGTAAATTAAGCTATTTAATTGATTAAATAAAGGTGTACAGGTCCTCCTGGATAGCATAAAGCACCAAATTTAGTGTAAATAATATACCTGATTGAAACGCAACATTTTAATGGTTACCAACCAATGAGAATCAACCTATCTTTAGGAAAATAACTATAAAGTACAAATTCAAAACATTATTTTAAAAAAACCAAACCAATAATTTAAAATCAAGGTTTTATGCTTGATGGTTAAAATCATGATTAAAATTGCTGATTTAAAAATCAATCTACCCTGCCTTTATGCAAAACATGGCAACAGTTTAGCAGCACACTTCAGTTCTATACAGTGGTGTAAGATGCAGGATGAAGGTTAACATATTTAATTGAAGCTACAGAAGAGGTTTTAGATAAAAAGCAATCACCCAAATTGGAGTTTGGCTAGGACCCTGGGACTAACTTCCAGCACACTGTGGGATTTTAATAACCACAAAGGATCAGGAATTCAGTTTCAGGTCTCATACAAGACTGATGAGAAAATAGGTTATAACAAATACTCAGCTTAAAAAATATTCAGTAAATGAATAGGAATGCCATTTATTGGTTAACATTTATAAACCTATTTACTAACCCTTTGAGAAATCTAGTTCTTTTTATGAAGAGAACCAGCGAGTGAGGCAGTTAATAAAAAGTTTATACCGATTGTGATACTGTATGATGGATTTATTATAATATTAATACCAATGACAAAATTGCAAAGACTCTTATAAGATATGCCATGTAAGGCATCAATTAAAAGGTTATGATTTGCTAAATATAAGCTTGCCTCTATGTATGTATCATCTCTGTAGTGTAAATTATTAATACGTGAGACAGATCTATCTCAAACTTGTGCTGTTACTGGCTGACACCCCCAGACAGATTAACATCAGCACTATCCAGCCTGCTTGATGGCCCATCAAGGGCAATCAGCTATACAATGCACCCAGCCAGAGAAGGCAGGGGCTACACCTATGAGTCATCAGTCCATGTAGGGACATTCTTTGCCTGCCCAATACACATGTGCTGCTGCTGTGAGTCTGTTTGGGACAAAGGCTGTACAAGCTACATGGCAAAAGATATAAAAGATAGCTGCACCATCTCCATCTTGTCCTTCAGTCCTGCTTCTTTTCTTACCTCTAGATTAATTTCTCTAGAACTGAAGCTGGAACGAAGGACTGGCAGACCCATCCAGGTACTGAATGTGCTCCAAAAGAACTTCACAAGCCAGAAAACTCACCAATACTGCTAAGAATTTGATATATATGGACTTGGAAGTCATATGTATGTATCGGATTGCTTTGATCATTGAACCCTCTTTTCTTGTTTATTTCTTTTATACTAAAACTTTAGTTTTAGATACTAAAGGATTGGCTGGCAGTGTGGTATTTTGGGTGAGAGCAGTGGTGGTTGGGGGGGGGGGGGCCAGGCCCCCGGGGGCCGGCCTGGGGGGCAGGGTGGGGAGGGCCACACAGGAGCAGAAGCAGGAGCAGCCACCCCTCAGTCTCCTGAGCCCTCCACCCGTCATGAAGGGCCGACTTGGCACGCCCCTCCACCCCCCACGCTTACCTGCCGCTCCAGCTGCGCAGCCCGGCACTGGCTTGGATGGGGGGGGAGGTCTCACCCTTCTGCCTGGGGTGGGGGCACGCCGGGTTGGCCCTTCACGCTGGGCAGAGAGCAGGGGGCGCAGGAGCTTGAAGGGCAGCTGCTCCTGCTTCTGCGCCCACCCGTAAAGGGCTGACATGACACCCCTCCCCCCCATGCCGGGGGTGAGCCCCCCCATGCCGGGGGTGAGCCCCCCCATCCTAGTCAATGCATGGCTGCAGTGGGAGAGGTGGGCGCCACGTGCTGGGTAAGTGCAGGGAGGGGGAATGGCGGAGCCAAGCCTGCATTTTCAGCCTTCCCCCCATGCCTCACATCCCCCCCACAGGTACAGACTCCCTTCCCAGGGCAGCTGGGGGGATGGCGCTGGGATTTCTCTTGCCCTCGGGGGGGAGGGTGGGGCTTGGCCTCCAGACGCCAGAGACACTCCGTACACTGATCAGGAGAACACTGAGCAATTTTAAATAACTTCTCTTTACTGGACTTAGTTGTGATTGAGAGCTAGACACGGACATGTAATAAAGGGATCCTGACACCTCTTTTTTGGTGGGGTGAAGGGGGAGTGCTTCTTGCTAATCAGTGTGAGGGGAACAGGAGCACAGCTTGTGATTAACTGTTGAATCAAATTATAGTGTGAGCCACCAGTTTTGAGAGAATCTGCTCCCCCTTTTGCAGCCTGCGCTGACCTTGGCATATTTAGCATGGGCTACCGTGGGCACCTTGGGACACAGATGTTCAACAAGCCCTGCAGTACAGATTAAGTTATTACTTCACACACAATGTAGTAGTAACTTTGAGGCCAGTCAAATCAGGGCCACTTTCTGAAAGAACATTTACAAACACAGTCAATACAAAATGACCCACTCTTTTCAGACGCATTATACATCTGTCAAAGTATTGTGACAAATGCCACAAAAACACAACTCGGGATTATAGTGTGTCAGATTTAGAGTGCCGCCAGACATCAGTGGTATCACACTGAGCAGTCTTCACTTGGTTTTTTATTAACTGGTTTTATGTGCCTAATCCAGTGCCCTTTGAAGCACTGGAAGTCTGTCCAATAGATACTGGATCAGATCCCAAAAGCAGGTTCTTTGAAGTGCCAAGAACTGACAGGTAGACGTTACATTAGCTTGATTTCTGCAGGATCTGCTCCTACCTTGGCAGTCGCTTTGCCTTGTGCAACAAAAGTAGCATAGGCCTTGCACACATTCCACTGCTTCCCACTGCACAGATCTTCATAGCTGACTTGTATGCCGACCTGGAGGGAATCACAACAGAAACAGGCACTGAACAGAGCAGGACGACTCAAATTAAACAAGTCTTTCCTATCTCTGTTGGGGGGGAAGGAAGTTTGAACAACCTGGCAAGGCACCACGCGAGAAGAAAGTCGGAGGATTCAAATCCAGTGAAGAATTGCCTGGGAGAGGAAGATGCATTTCTACACTAGTTCTGAACAGCATCCCACTGCTTGCTCAGTCCCGATTCAGAAATTCATAATTACAACTGTTTAATGGGAACAGTGAGAGCAACAACTGCACCGCAAGTGACACGGTTTCCTGGTGAACAGCTCACAAGGCAGGTTATCTGGTCACCAAAATGAAAACCAGACATCTCAGATCAGGCTATCACTCTCTTCAACAGAGGAGCCCCCCAACGAGGATGCTTGGGTAGCAGAATAGAATCGCCTTCTAGGGTTATTGCTAGGAGGATAAAAACACTCCAAGTCAAGGAAAGAAGAATCTGCTACCGGTGGGTACCCAGTAGCACGGACATGCAGCTTCACAGGAAGGCTGGAGAATAAGAAGCCCCACACGATAGCAGGTTAAAGCATACAAACCTCCATGCTAGAGTTAAAGGCTCGGTTTACTTTGGCTTTGATGTTAACAACTTGCCCAACACTGGAAAAAACAAAAATGCAAATAAGGTGTCAGTGGAAGAAGACAAACATCCTTGCTAGAGACACAAAACACTAGCTGGAAAGCAGCACCTTTCCCAGCACTGTGGGTACATTCCCCTATGGTGACAAAGGCAGCAGCTTTTGTAGCAGAGCTTGCCATCATATTGGCCTTAAACTTGTTATAAGTGTGCGATCATGCCACCCCCCCCCCAAACCTTCCAAGCTAAGATAGCAGACCAATCCCTGTTCAGAAAATTGCATTGATTGATTTATGATACAGCTAGACACCAGCTAGACTTTGACAGCTACTGTGCTATACAACCGAGAACACTCCCTCCCATCTCCTTTAAAAAAGGACTAGAAAGTAAATGCAAAAAACCGTTAATGCTATTGCAACACAGCATGGTTAAGTCCTCGAAAAAGTCAGGAAATGTGAATGTTAAGTCTGAATGCACAGCTTTAGTGTCTATCTTGCCTAAACGCATGACAGTTAAGTCTTTATTTTATTGAGGCTTTTCATTCAACCCTAATTAAACAGTTAACTAAGTCTATACTCAACACTTGGACAAACGGATTCCCAAACATCCCTCAAGCAATTAGCAGATTAAAAAACAGTCAACTTGAAATCTGGGTAGTTGTCTTTTTAACCTTGGATTCAAAGTAATTTCAGATCCTACACCTGCCCCCACGCAGCTCTACTGGCTTTTGGGGATTTACAATCCCATTTTCTTTTTCAAAATGTTTCTGTCCCCCGAGTGAAAGACCCAGGGAAAATGAGGGACCAACTATACAGGGGAAACAAGGAAGCTGACCAAACACGTGAAGAAAACAACATGCAACAATAGAGAAATATTTTCCTTCCTTCATATCTTTTGCAGTTTTAGTCATCTTGGATGCTACTTGTAAGCAGCAGGCACTACTATATAAGTCAAGGCACTGTTGCATAACATGATCAGTATTACAGTATCAGTTGGCAATAAAAAGGAAAAAAAATTGCAAAAAAGCTGACATATCATTATGGATTCCAGTTTATGGTCATGGCAACAAACTTGTGTGTATGAAACTGTATATAATGTAAAGTTTCGCTGAAATTCCCTTCCAGCTGGGTGTGACTTGTGCCATACATATGCCACTAAGTGAAGAAACCCATCTACCTCTGATACCGTGCACACTGGGGGCCCACTCCTACAAGGTGAAGGACACCTTTTGTTTCCATTGATTTTGAAAGCCTCCTTGAAAGTTTGGAGACAATCAGCTGCTCATAGACATGAGCCTTTGGTCTGAGAGAAAAGAGGCTGCATGTCGTTAGTTACGTTTTCTAAAAGCCACAGCAGTGAACTGCCAGCGAACGCTACATTTTACATGCACGCCTCTCGCAATCAAATCGAACCTCCTTGGGAAGGCCAGCTCGTTTCGATTCCAGTGGAGACCATTTGTATGCCAACACCAAGAGAATCTCAAAGTACAGAAATATGCAAAGTGGAAGAGAATGGCCTCGGTGCATGTCAAAACTAGTAAGTACTGACCGCTCGTGTCAATCCAGTTAATGCTTGCTGCTACTTCACGCCACCGCTAAGTTAGGCTAGCAACTAAGTCTAGTCTACTGCTTTAGCTTTCCATATGGCAAATATTCATACCAGACATCATTGTCCCCAGTCTGCTGCCAGGGAAGCATTATTTGAATCTGTCTGATACAAAAAAGAGAAGTAGGGTATGGGTAAAAGAAAAAAAAAAAGGAAACTGTCCCATCTCGGTGTATCGTACATCGTGCCCAGAACTCATCACACCATATTTTCATTTTGTTGGATTCATGGATTACTTCCGTTGCAGGCCCCCGACTGAGAACTTTGGGGGTCAGGATCCCATGGGGGTCAGAGCTATACAAACAAGGGAACAAGACTCCAATTCCTGCCGCAGAAAGCTCGCACTTTCAGTAGGTGAATGGCATAGAACAGGCAAAGGGAGGAGACAGGGGAGGAGACTGGGAAGAGGTGGTAAAAGAGTAGAAGGATCCCACTTTACATGGTAGAAAGTAGCCCCAGATTGTCCCCCTGCCTAGCCTAGTGTTCGCTTTTATCCAATACCATGTGTTTTTAGAAGGCGTTTTCCATTTGCTCATGTTGACTTTTACTGTAGACTGCATTAGAACGGACAGATCTGAGTCTAATGCCAGTGTCTGTCCCACTAGCCCCATCAGACCCAATCAGTTCTCTCTCTCTGCTTCTTGCACCTTATCGACTGATACAGCCTGGTGCTATAAAAGCGAAGGGCTGGTGCCAGGGTGCATGAATTAACTCAGTTCTCTTCCTCAGACCAGCCCTCTTATACACATGCCAGTACACACTTAAAGGGACCATTTGAAATCTAGTCAGCTCTTTTTCAAAGCTAAGGGAGTGGTTTCAGGAACCGCACGCATCCATTGCCCAGATCTGTGGTTTTACAAATCACATTTTCCTCTTCCTTACATGTGTCTCTCCCCCGTTGTGGGACATGTGGAATGGGAAACAACACACACCACACACGGAGGAAACAAAGAAGCCAACCATGGACCTGACCCAAAGCCCACTGACTTCAGTGGACTTTGGATCAGGTCCTTGCATGGGTGGTCTACGCCAGGAGGGAAGCTCTGGACTAGGGCTCAGAAAATCTGGGTTCAGTTCCAGGTTCTACCATAGACTCCCTTAACTGCTTCCTGCAGGTGAGCCCTGGCCCACTCGAAGTGCACTGAAACTTCTGGAGCTGTGAGCAGACAAAGCTTTCTAAGGGGGCAGATTATTGACCCAATGGACTTCCACAACTTCTCTGGAGTGGTGTGTGATTAGCAATCCCAACACTCATACAGCAGCAGTGACTGAAGGCAGGAACCTTCTAGCACAGACGTCAGCGGGGTTTAAACCTGCCATGCAGGTCTAAGGTACCAGTAAAATCAATATAGATGAGCTTATTGAAACAGAACCTTATGTTTCAGATAATTCTTCCACAGATAAAGGCTGCTACAGCTTTCAGGAAGAAGAGCTATATATTGTTCAAGTTCAGTCCATGTGCCCCATATTCCTCTCCCACGTCACCATGTTTTACATGACAGATCTTCTCCAAAGATACATGTGGCCGGCCCACAGATCCTGGCAAGCATTGCACACACTCTGGCATAGCACATGTAATCAGGTGTCCTAGCAGCTGACTGCAGGGTCTGTAGCAGACTGCTAATTGCATACAGCTTCCAGACCCTCGCCTTGATCTCATGTGGGAGAGGCACACGCTTTATCACTGAAGGTCCTGAATTCTGGCTCCATCGATGAACAAGGGAGGCGTGTATGTATGTGGCCTCTGTTAGCTTTTTACGCAAAGCAGGCATCACCCCGAGGCAGGGACCAAGCCCGACATTGGAGCATGCTAATTGTGACCATCACTTCAAAAGATTTCAATCCCTCTCCATTTGCAGCATGAGCCTACTAACCCTACAGCAGAGAAGATGCTGATTCCACAGCACCATTGCCAAAGTGGTTACTCTGGTTATTGGTTCAGAATGGCCCCCTCATCCTTCGGCCTCTGACCCTCAGATGATATTATTAATCCTGTTTATTACCGTAATGCTTAAGGGCCAGCCAAGAAGGTGACTGGCACTGTACAAACATAAAGCAGTAGATGGTCCCTGCCCCAAGGATTAACCTCAATCCCTGGTTTCTGTGTGAATTCCTGAGAACCTCTCAGCCCCTCTCCACCCCAAATACCGCTTGGAAGTTGTGCAATCTCTACTTGGACGATCTAGTTTGAACTCTAACCCTCCCAGGAAAATGGCAAATCTCATATGCTCGTGAGCTTGCTACACCAGGCAACTAACGACCCTCATACTGTGCAGCAAGGGAGATTCCCAAAAAGGGCCCCCCCACACAAAACTGCCAACTTTTGTAGATTTCACTCATTTTCAGCTAATTAGTTTTTCATACAGGGATCTTTTCCCTGCATCTCAGTGGAGAAGCAGCAAGGGCAGGTCAGTGGGATTACAAGGTTTCACCATAGATTCCAAATCCATACAGGTCCAAACTGGAGAGGTTTTCCCTGAACGTTTGGAGAAACTCTTACTGGGAGATCTCCTAATTGGCCCTGATCTGTTGGATGGAATTCTGCCTTTCTACCTAGCTGACAACCAGTGCAAGGCCCGAGCCTGGAAACAAATAGAAACTCCTTTCAGGAGGGCAGGGGAATCTCTCCCCACCCTCTCGGGTTTGGCTCTTGTTCGGTCCTAGTGCACGCAGAGTAACCAGCCCAAGGACTGCTCTGGAGAAAGGTGGCCAACCCCCATCAGCCACTGGGGCTGACAGGTTTAAACCAGGTTTGAGCTTGAAGCCTGCTCCCAGTGGCTGATGGGAGCTGAAGCTATCTAGCTAGCTACCTTAGATCTCTCTACCATCCATCACAACTGGGTCCCACTGATACCTAGCTTCGACACCGGTAAACTACAAAATTAAAAGGAAATGTTAAAACAACATGAAACAAATACCTGACGAATGTTTGTGGGACATGGCAAGAGTGAGTTGGATTTTTAAAGATTATTTAACAGTAAGTGGTTGAATCCAGAGGCTTCATTTAGTTACTTTAAGAAGCCCCAGACCAAACTGTACTATATATTGGGAAGACTGCACATTCCCATGGCATTCTATTTAATCAGCTGTCTACATAACAATGGCCAGGTATAAATCCTAACCAACAGAAATAGATGGCACATTAAATGATGGCTTCTCAATCTTTGGAGCACAGACCGAGTGCAGAGGAATTAGTCTTCAAAATGAAATTATTTTAAGCTTAATCACCTGGTCATTTTTCACTTTATCTCATCAAATAAATCAAGGTCCATTAACACAATTAGCAAAAGATTAGTGGGAGATTCCAAGAACACCAATCATTCTTTTTTAATGCTTCTCCCAAATTAGCATATCCCTTTATTAAGTTGATTTTTACTTATATTGGCTACTATCTTGTATTCCCTTTGTGCTTTCGCTATAGATTTTAAACTGATTGGAGGACAAGTGAGAGATGTCAAGTAATAACACACAAGACAGATATCCTTCATTTGTCTACTTAAAAGTTAGCAGCATGAGCAGAGGCGAAGCCTGCTTGTAGAAACAATAGGGCTCTGTTTCTCATCTAGTCAATCCTGGATTTCTCTGCTGTGATTCAAACTAGAATGGCCTAGGAAATGGACCAGGATACCCAATTCATTTCACATAGGCCACCTGTCAGTAGCCGAAGTGGTAACTTTTATCACTATCAGCTAGGAAAGATTTGAACTATTGCCCAAGGGGGAAGGCTCCACAGCTACTCCCAATGCCTGAGCTATCTAGAGGTCATTTGTCTTTATTTTATATAGTGGCAGAGCCACAAAAGCACAGTTGAACATATGACACGTTTATGTTCTGTCTGGGGCATCGTAACACTGAAAAGGTTTTGCCAAAGGATTTTTCATCTGGTACGCCTGTAATTAATCTCATACCATTGCATTACTGAACTAGCTTCCCTTTTGGATCTCCTTCTAATGGAAGAGAGGGGTTTGATCTAGCTCATTACTACTTCACTAAGTTTTGCTGCTGGATCTTCTGCTCCAGCCACTACAGGTTGCTGTTGAGACATTTTTTTTTTTTAAATAATAAAAAGGATTTCAAGATTTGGTGGGAAAGACATCCAAACAGGTGACAAAGCTCATCTCAAGGCTCAGCAGCTGAGCTTGCCATCTCCTGAGAACAGGCCGGTGTGAAATTTCTGATGCCACACCTTCTACTTTCTGTCAGATTGGAGGTACGGTACCACCTCTCCTCTGCCTTCCTGGGGACCCTGACTGGGTCAAGAATCAGAGATACAGAGACATGCCCCCCCAAAATGGAGTACATTATAAATGAAATGAAATTAAAATAAGTCTCCAATAAGGTTTGGGTCAGGTCTATCTGAACCAATCTGCCCATCAAGAGACTGTCCATCAGCCGTTAATGTATCAGAAGGATTAACCGAGGCGGTCCGACAGGACAGAAGGTACATGGCTGCTAGATGTAGCCACTGCCTTCAGAAGAAGCAGTGCATTTACAGCCGTAAGGATGGGTCTGGACTGGATGGGTGCCGGGACTGGGAGGGACCTCAAGGGATTTTCTAGTCACGTTCCCTGCTCTCAAGATAGGACTAAGTAATATCTAGACCATCCCTGATAGGAGTTTGTCTAACTTGCTCTTAAAAATCTGCAGTGACAGAGATTTGACAGTCTTCCTAGACAATTTATTCTAGTGCTTAACTATCCTGACTATTAGAAAGCTTTTCCTAATGTCCAGCCTAAACTTCCCTTGCCGCAATTTAACCCCATTGCTTCTTGTCCTGTCCTCAGAGATTAAGAACAATTTTTCTCCCACCTCCTTGTAACAACCTTTTATGTACTTGAAAACTGGCATGTCCCCCCTCAGTCTTCTCTTCTCCAGACGAAACAAACCCAGTGTTTTCAATCTTCACTCATACGTCATGTTCTCTAGACCTTTAATCATTTTTGTTGCTCTTCTCTGGACTTTCTCCAATTTGTCCACATCTTTCCTGAAGCATGGCATGCAGAACTGGACACAATGCTCCAGTTTAAGCTTAAATCAGCGCAGAGCAGAGCGGAGGAATTACTCCTCGTGTCTTGCTTACAACACTCCTGCTAATACACCCCAGAATGATGTTTGGTTTTTTTGCAACAGTGTTACACTGTTGACTCATATTTAGCTTGTGATTCACTATGACCCCAGACCCCTTAATGCGGTACTCCTTTTTAGGCACTCATTTTCCATTTTATATTGTGCAATTGATTGTTCCTTCCTAAGTGAAGTACTGTGCATTTGTCCTTATTGAATTTAATAATATTTACTTCAGACCATTTCTCCAGTTTGTCCAGAGCATTCTGAATTTTAATTCTATCCTCCAAAGCACTTGCATCCCCTCCCAACTTGGTATCATCTGCAAACTTTATAAGTGTACTTGATATGCTATTATCTAAATCATTGATGAAGATATTGAACAGAGCTGGACCCAGGACTCGTCCCTGTGGGACCCCACTCACTTTGTCCTTCCAGCTTGACTGTGAACTCCCGATAACTACTCTCTGGGAATGGTTTTCCAGCCAGTTATGCACCCTGCCCCATAGTAGCTCTAGGTTGTATTTCCCTAGTTTGTTTATATCGGTAACTGGGTCAGTGTAACAAACTATCTGTAATGGTAAACACCACTCTGTGCATCTAAAGCAGTGTCTGTCCGCCAGTTATAACAACTGCGATAATCTAGTGATGCCATGGAAGTCAGAAGAAAGATACACAGTGAACTCACAGACTTGAAATTTTAAGGGGGCTCAATATTGAGAGGATATCTTGTACCCACATATCTCAAGTCTACTCATGGATAAATGTTGGCCTGACCTCCTGGATTCTATATTCTCTTTAATAATGCAGTACCTGCAAATCACGGGTAGTGTTAAATGCAGCATTAGCAACATTTCCAAGGAAATGGCATCTTGGATTGCTTGCACTCAACGCTCAAACGTCACTGAATCTGAAGTTATACATTCAGTGCTTTACAGAACCACAAGCAAGGGGTACCAACTCTCTCACTGTAAGACTATGAATAAATCCACAGGTAGTACAGGACAGCATTTCATTCAACAAAGCTTCTGGAGACAGCAAGGATTTTAGAATCAAAAGTATTTCTTCACTTTTGGCTATACACTATAACAGTGGCTCCCAACCCATGGCCCACAGAATCTTTCAAAGTGGCCCACCACTCCCCTCCTGCAGAAGGGATCTGCTGCCTAAGGACTCAGGGAGGAGCATGTTGCTGTGGGACTACAAGACGGTGCAGGCTCCTTGCTGAAGCCAAGGGGATGGGAGATCAGCACGTCCCTCCCTCTGGCTGTGGCAGGGAGCATACCAAAGTACTCCACCTGGGTCTATGGGTGCTCGGGGCCCTGCTGGAGCCAGAGTGAGGGGAACACTGATCTCCTGTCCTCCTGGCTCCAAAAGGGACCCACTGCCTAAGGACCCAGGTGAAGTGCATGGGGCTACAGGATGTATGGTATCCCTGATGGAGCCAGAGGGAGAGGAGACCAATGAGGACTCCTTCCGTCTGACTGCAGTGGGGGAGGAGGGCTGCTGGCAGAAGCTGGTGGCCCAGAAGGACTGCAAAAATTATAACTGTGGCCCTCGAGCCAAAAAGGTTGGGAACCATTGCACTACAATGTTACATTGCTGCATGCCATTAGACAGCTTCAGTGTACCATGCCAGAGATAGCTGCATTTCAGCTGTTGATGAAGCAACAATCTCAGTATTTTCTTACCTACTCTTCCTGGGGTGTAGTCAGGTTTAGTTAATGGTTGTAAAGAGACTGGAGAGCCTTGAATAAAAAGGTGCTACAGAGGAATTTACAGAAAGACTTTCCTTCTGGGTTATAAACACTTCGTCTACGCTGCAACACACAAAACAAAAAGCCATCACCCTGGCAGCAAGTCTCAAAACCAGGTCAACTGATTTGGGCTCATGCTAGGAGGCTAAAAATATTAATGTTCAACATTCCCGCTCAGGTTGGAGCCAGGGCTCTGCAATCCCACAAGGGGGATGGGTCTCAGAGCCTGGGCTCCAACCCAAGCGGGAACATCTACACTGCTATTTTTAGCCCCAAAGCATGAGCTCAACTCAGCAGAGCAGTTGAGTTGTTGCGATTTTCTTCGGCAGTGCAGATATACCCTAAATCAAAAGGGGTTGCTTGAACAAGTAAGAGGAGCTGGGTTATGAGCAAAAACAGGAGGATAATCAATCCAGAGCCTCCCAAATGAACTAAACATCAACATTATTAGATAAGTAACATTACACTGTTCATTGTCAGGTCCCAGGAGGAATCTAGCCCTTGACATATAATGCAGGTCACATTTTGGGTTCAGAGCCAGCATGTCTTAGATCCCCTCCCTTTCACTCAATTAGATTGGGTTGACAGGGTGTGGTTTATTTGTCCAGAACAGACGGGATCATTAACATTGTGTGCAGACTCCAGGGCTTCAATAGTTGCTGCATGAAGAAGAGGAAACTTTTTTCAAAGCCAGCAAGCGGCAAGAGAGGAAAGCAAGGCATTTACCTAATTGTGTGCTCAAAATAGATATCATCCACAGAAGCCGTGACGCAGGGGCAGCCAGCGTGTCTCTCAGCTAAAAAGGAGAACAAACCACATCAGTTACTTCATGCAATCAGGGCACCAAATAACTGGGCTTCTTCTGTTCTTGCAACTCTAGTTGCAGACTTCAAACAGACATAAGTAATCCAAGTCTCTGCAGATCCACGTTGTCCAGTATGGGCAGGACACAAGACAATATCTATGTTGCGCGTCACTGGAGGTTACATGAAGATGCCCATTGTACTTCCCTTAATCAAAGGTGGTATGTGTTTAACATCAACCAGCACACAGATTACCTGTGTGATCTTTCCAGTCACACAAGCATGCTATACACTAACTGATCAATTTAACGGAGCAGTTTTCTTAGCTGATTTTCCCCCAAATCAGTCAAATATATATTGGAACAGTTAAACCAAGTGTACCTTCTACTAAACAGATTATATAAATTAGAGCATGTGTTTAAAGATTATCACAGTCTTGTCTGTTGCTAGGATGTGCATTTACCCTATAAGCAATTTCTGGGTTGTTTATATTTTAAAGACATGCTAACTATACATTGGAAACTGTTGTGTTATCTCCTGGGGCTGGAAGATCTCCAAGAGAGTGACTTCTGTAAATATTAATACCTACCTCTTATATAGTGCTTTTCATCAGCAGACCTCAAAAGAACTTCATAAACTTCATAAGCCTCACAATACCCCTGGGAGGTAGGGAATTACTGTTTTCCCCATTTTTATAGATGAAGAACTGAAGCACAGAGAGATTAAATGACTTGCCTAAAGCCATACAGAAAGTCTGTGTCAGAACAGGGAATTGAACCTGGTGATCCCAAGTCCTAGGCAGTGCCAAACCAAGGGACCATCCTTCCTCTAAGGCTTTCTTGGAGGTGCAATCCCCAAGCCAGAAAACCAGCTGCACAGCATCACATATCAAGCTCTTGTCAACATTTTATTTAAAACCCAAATCCCCGTTCGGTTTTTACATGTCATTTAAAACACCATTTGATAAGGAAGCGCCACAGCAGCCAAAGGCCATGGGTGCCAAGTTTGAGCCAGAAGTTACACTGTATGTAACGGACATGCAACCCTTAAAATAGAGCATTGCAAGGCAAGTGCGGCCTTAGCAATCGCTGTATGAAAACCATGCTGTGACAGCACTTGCAGCCGGACACTGCAGACAGCTAACCTACGGCAGTAGTACAGTGGCATCTGTGTCTCAGACACGCAGGGAGGCTATGGCATCATTTTGGCCTTGCCAGTACTGCATTTTCTGAGAGGGGGTTCTTCCATTTTTCCCTTCTGCAGACCACTTCATAAGAGCCTTCCACTGACCTGCCACCCAGACCACAAAGAAGAACTCTGTTGGCATCAGAATCTTAAACCTAGAGCAAAGACTTTCATTACGGTAGATCGAACAATTGCACGAGCTTTGGGAGAGTTCTCAGATCTACCCATCCACCTCTTAAAACGCAGGATCCTCCTGCATGCTAAACCCCCTGGGACCTCACTTCTTCTATTTCTGGGCAACTCCCATGAGGGTGGTTTGCCAGGATTTCCCTCACCATCTCACTGACCCTTTGTTCTGAACTGCACCCCAGCTCGCTATTGTGTTTGATCCCCCAATAAGTTGAAAACCCTTTCATTTAAAGGACTAGGTTGGTCATCCCCTTTTATTTGCTTCCCCTCCACATTGAAGTTTTCTGATTTGTTTTTTTCCCTTTGCTTGTCATGTTAAGATACAGAAGTCTTCTACAGTTCGTCCCATAGACTGCACACACTCATAGATCTGACCCCATTCTACTGGGACAGAACTGCTGCACTTGACAAGATTATTGGTTCATCTAGGTTAGTGTCCTCCCTATGGTCCCAGTTCAGCAAAACATTTCAGCAGAGGAGAGCAATCCCATCTCGCTCCAGCCAAGCACTAGCATGTGCTAAACTTTAAGCACAGGTGCCCTGGTTTCAATAGCACTGTTGTGCTGAATTGGTGTCACATACCTGGGATGTGGGCAGTCATGCCTAGGGGTTAGAACAGGAGTCAGTAAACAGGAGCCCAAGTACCAAAGCAAAGGCTCAGAGGCCAGTGCCAGAAATCAGGAACCAGCGTCTCAGGTCAGAACCTGGTTACCTGGCGTGAGGAAAGCCAGGGGCCAGGCTGGGTCCAAGGCTGGAAGAAGATGGGGGCAACGCTGGGAATAAGCAGGAGCATGGATGAATGCGCTGAGCAGCCACTGAACTGCTGCCGCGGGGCAGAACTGGTCAGCTGACCCTTCCCACCACACAGGCAGCCTGCTACAGGCCAGCTGTGCTCGTTAGGTTGCCTGGAGACTGGCTCTGCCACAGGCCCTAATTCCTGACAACTAGGGTCTCCGCTAGCAGTCACCCCTAGATGCTTCCATGTTCCTTGGAAGCAGCTCCTGGCCAGTTAAAGAGCCTAGCATCCACTCGGGCACGGTAATAAATCCATGCTGTCTGTGGGGAAGAGGGTGAAATCCACCTGGGTGGGGCCCACACCGTGTATTCAAGCTGGACCACATTTCTTCACTGAAACATTTTTCAAATATAAAATAGCTTTTTGTCCAAAGTGAAAGTGTATTTAGCGGGGAAAACCAAAAACGGGGGGTGTGGGGGAGCATTATTGCCAGGTCTAATTTCAGCTTTTGGGGTGGGGGGAAGGAACCCAGCCCCCCACCCCCACACTTTGGCAAACATTGAATGAAATGAACATTTTCCATTTCATCTAACACTTTCCCCACAGAAGATGTGTAACATTTTTTCAACTGGCTCTGCCAAGCACGACCTTCGATTACACTTAGCTCGGCAGGGCTGCAGCCATTACTGTCATTACATCAGCCGGGTACAAGTTTACCCTAAAGCAGCAGTTCTCAATCGTTCCAGATTACTGTGCCCCGTTCATGAGTAACGTGTATTCCCAGTGCCACCTTGCTTAAAAACGACTTGCTTAGAAAAATCAGGCCTAAATACACAAAAAAGTGTCCCAGCCCGCTACTGCTGAAAAATGGCTTGCGTTCTCATTTTTACCATGTCATTCTAAAACCAAGCGATTGGCATATAAATATCATACCTGCAGCTCAGTGTGTGCTATATAGAGCTGTATAAACAAGGCATTGCCTGGGTGAAATTTGAGTTTTATTGAATTCGCTGGTGCTGTTTACGTAGCCGGTTGTAAAACTAGGCAAACATCTCGAGGAGTTGAGGTACACCGTGGAAGAACTCTGCGTTCCCACAGGAGTACATACATCCTGACTGAGAACCTCTGCCCTAAAGCCAGGGCCGCCGTTTGACTTGCTGGGGCCCACGCCCTGCTGCTGGGGGCTGAGGCCAAAGTCTGAGCCCGGAGTGGGGGGCTTGGGCTGCAGCTTCAACCCCCCGGGAGGGGGGCATGTAGTAATTTTTGTTGTCAGAAGGGGGTCATGATGCAATGACGTTTGAGAACCACTGCCCTAAAGAAATCCCAGTGGCTGGAGGTTGTTACGCGGAGGTGGAGAGCTGGAGATCACAGCTACACCCTAGGAGACCAGCACTTGGTGCTTTCTTGCAATCTGCTAAGTGCTCGTCTCTCTTTTTAAGTCTGCTACTCCACACATACTCCCAGTCCGATTTTTATTGCACCCAAGTGCTGGTCATTTGCTGGAAAGGGCACAGCTGCTTGAGGAATATCTTTCCTTCGGATTTGGTACAGAGAAGGTCTACATTTACCAATGCTGTTCTTTATCAGATCCATTCCCTATTGGGTTTTGCCTGCCTGCCGCCTTGCAGCATGGTCAAGTGGATAAGGCCCTGAACTCGGAATTGGCAGACATGGTTCTATCCCCACCTCTGCCACGGAGCTGCAGTTTGACCTTGGGCAAAGCACTTTCCCCCTCAGTGCCTCCATCTGTAAAGAGAGGGCAGCAATACTTCTCTCTCTCTTACATGTGTTGGGAAGCTAGAATTCATCAGAGTTTATGAAATGCTGGGATAAGAGTAAGCGTCAGAACAATGTCACTAAATAATTAAAATAGTTTCCTCCAGACATGGAGTATGCGTGTGAAATAGACTAGCTAGAAAATAGAGATAAAGTTGACTAGTGAGCAAAGGAGCTGCTAAATCAGTCCCGTCCTGAAAACTGCTACCTCAGTGGCCATTACAAAAGAAACCCAGGAAAAATAAACAATACACTGAAATGATAACTCCAGAACCAAGCACCGCAAGACCCAGTGTCTGGAAATATTTAGAGCTGTCCTGCAGAAGACGCTGACAAACCAGTTGCCAGCTCATGCCAAGGTCCCTGGGCCTCAGTTGAACACGGACAAATGCATAGCTGGGAACCAGACTGGCTCACCTGTGGTTCCCATTGTTAAAATAGGTATTAGATTTATAAAAGTGTGTTTCGACTTTATGAAATGCGTGGAAGTTGCTGCATGACTTAATCTCACTTATAACATGGGATACAGATATTATAAGGTAAATATTTAAGAGTTTGTTCTGAAACCGTAAACCCAACAGTCAAGAGAGAAGTATTACTGAGTATGCCCCAGGAGCTGTTCTCACTGCCCCAAAATAGAAAGCCCATAGACACCAGACAAACCACCATGGAACATGAAAGGACAAAAAGCTTTGTTAATTGCTCCTCTCATACCCATGAAGAGGAGACATGCACATGGACTCATCCCATCAGCTTGAACTCTGGGGGAAGGGTATAAAAATTCCCCAACAAGAAACTGTATTTTTATGCTGCTTGGAGTCTAAGGGGCAAGGATTATTAGGCATAATCAGAAGATCCCCAGTACTTGGCCTGGGTAACTCTAAAGGACCCATAGAGATTACTTATTACAGAAGCTTCTACTTCCTTTTTGTACCTAAGACTAATACACGTGTGTGTTTGTTTACCTGCTTTAACCGTGTAACTCATTCATTTCTTTTTTTAGTGAATAAATCTTTAGTTAATTTATTACAGGATTGGCTACAAGCATCGTCTTTGGTGTGAGATCTAAGGTGCAATTGACCTAGGGCAAGTGACTAGTCCTTTGGGACTGGGAGTAACCTGGATATTGCTGTGTTTTTTGGTGTACAGGACAGTCTATCACAAAGGCAAGAGAGACCAGAGGACCCAAGGGGACTGTTTGTAACTCCATGGTTAGTCTGTTACGGGGCCTGAGGATTTTATACTTGATACTTGGTTGGAGAAATTTAAGAAGAGAACTCCAGCTAGGGGTTTGTAGCCCTGTGGCTGGTACTCACACTTTTGAGCCACTGCAGGCAAGCTGACAGGCACACTCCTGTATTAGCCAGGAAATGGACTGTACCTTTCTAACAGAAGGAACAAATCCGCTACCTAGTTTTTAGCCACTACTGTTCCTGCGTATTCTCTTTATAAGTGGCATTTCCTCTATTAATACTTGATCCAATGAAAGCCCTGTAGCAAAGGCTTTAGCTCTCTGAATATTATATTTTAGGCTGTCCCCTCTCTGAGATACCCGGTCCATGACAGCCTCCATTCGTATAGACGGGGAAGATCCCACATGACCCATTTGAAGACAAGCCAGGGAGATGGTACCATGGTGGTGTCCCACAGATGTTCAGACCAAGCACAGAACAGATCAGTAGTGAGGTACCTGTGAATAGAAATCTGTGACCAGTTATTAAAAATGTTACACCCTTTATTCTAGGACATACTTGTTCTGTAGTCTCTGTAGAGAAAGGATAGGGTACATCAGCTGATTTTGTGGCCAACAGGAAGGCCGATGGGGTGAATGATAGAAAACAAAGGGGTGGGCAATGCACAAAAGGGGGTTCAGATCAGTACTGGCCTGGCTCACCTTGAGAGCTGCCCCGAAGCCCCGAGCTAGACCCGCAGGTGTTGCAATGTGCAGCGGAGAGCCGCCCAGCACTCACCAGAGAGGCAGGCTGTGGTATCAATCCACTTCAGCAGCTGCCCGACGCTGAGCTCGCTCCGATGGTTCGTGTGGCACGGCAGCACCAGCTGGCTCATCTGCACCTCGGTGGGATTGCGGCAGCACTTCCCGCGCTCCATGGCCTGCGCCGGGTCAGCCGGGGAACCAGCGGGCAGCGCAGACGCCAGGCCCTAGCAGGGAGAACACACGCGGAACTCAGCCATGGCAGCAGCGAGCAGAGGCCCGACCACCACCTGCCGCATGCTGTGGCCCCACACGAGTCTGCGGAGGGGCAGGAAGGGCTTTGGCCATCTCAGGCTAGGTGCCTTGGAGAGAGGGACTCGCTTCCCTCGCTCCGCCGAGAGAGGTGCCCTCTGATCACGCCCTGGAGGCTCTGGGCAGGCCCCATGCCACTGGTAATCGCTTGCAAGGCTTGGGGCTAAGCCATAATCCCCTATCCCAAGGCAGCGGGGGTGGGGGGAAGGAAGGAGCCACCGCATGCAATGGGTCAGGTCCAAAGCAAGATTCTCTTTTCCCACTAGCCTTGGGGGACGAGCGCGCCACGCTCTGCTCAGCTAGAAAGCAAAGGCTGGGAGCGTCAAAGGCTCCCACGGGGCTTAAGCCCTCAGTTCCCCAGGGGCATTGACATCTGAGATCTCACTCCCTTTTCAAATGCCCCCCAAAGCGTGGCTTGATCAAAGCAGCACCTTCTTACACGTGCGTGCGTCTGACTCAGATCCCCCTTACCTGACTGGCAAAGAGCCCGTTCTCCTTTCTGGTTAGCACAGAGCCAGTGCGGACAGGGGAGCGGACAGCATTCGGTTCTGCCTTGGGCATCACTAGTTGTTTTTTGAGAACCAAAAGGTGCCACGTGGTTCTCAGCCCCAAAGAGCTCAGAGTCTGGGTTAGGCAACATCGTCAGTGAAGTTCCAAAGGCAGAATCTTCACCGAGATGGAGCTAGGTCAAGCCACCGACTGGATTCGGACCCATACTGCCCCAGTGTGGTGTGGTGGTGACTGGTGGGGTTGTGGTCCTGACCCCACTCTAGCTGCCAGGCAGGAATTGGAAGTCGAGCTGGTGAGAAAATAGTTTCTTCTTTTCTCCCATGAAAAATTTCAACAACAATGAAAACCAAAATATTTTGATTCAAAATGGCACCTTGGGGCTGTTATTGTCTCATTGTATGCCAGGAACAAGGACTCCTGACACTTCCTCCTCTCACCACGAGCAGAGAAAGTGGTGCTTTAGAGAAGGTCTAGTACAGCCAGAAAGCTTATCCCATAAAGGAGAACAGGCACATAAGGCATCCAGGACTACAACTCCCATGACGCACCACAGCGCCATTTTAAAAATCAAAATATTTCAGTTACCAGCCAAAATATTTCAGCACAGCAATGAAATATCAGCTCTCCACAGAAAGCTGACACTTCTTGAAAAAGTACCATTTAATCAAAAACCCAATTTTCTGGTAAAAAACCCCAAACAGTTTAGATGGAAAGTTTTCCACCATCCTTCTTTTAATTCAGAAAGAATACGGCATGGTTTTCAGATCACAGGCTGTTTGTGAGGCTAGCCACTCCAGGACTCTGGTACAGTGTTCCCTGCCTGACTCCAGTCAGACTGACAGGAACAGCAGCAACTCACGCAGTCCTTCATTCCACTTACTATGTACACTATTTGAGCCCTGGGCTCTTTGAAACAGGATACATTCCACACCTTTAACAAACAAGATAGCGTGTTCCTGTTCTCCAACTAATCTACTTCTGAGAACTCAGTGTTTTGCTAGTCTGATTCTCCATAGATCAGGACCTTTCTACTTCCCTATCTGTCTGGTTGCTTTGGCTTTACGCAAACTGAATGTCTGACTCATGAAATCAAATGTGTTCCTGGGTGCAAACTCCAAGTAAAAGGACACTAACCTAATAACTTCCAGGCAGAAGTGATTTATTTATTTACCTTGCTGTTACATGTTTTCTAGTCGTTGCTTTATTGCAACAGGGCAGAGAGGAAAAGAAAACAATTTTAAAAAGTGGAAACTGATTGTGAAGCTGCAAAAAGCAGCAGGAGCAGGTTTTTAAACTGACTAGACAACTGTGTGGTGTCCTTGTAGATCAGTGGAATTACAGCAAGGATGAACTTGACCCTGATGAGTAACTGACCAGACACCAGTCTAGATTTTGTTCCCGGAACTTTCTTCTTCTTCTTTCTGAGCTAGCAGCACCTCTCTCTTTCCACAAAGCCTTTGCTGCAGCAGCTGCTCTTCCGTATGGTCTGCAGACAATGTTTAAACAGTTTTGTTCTCAAAATTAAGCCTTCGCTTGAAACGTCCCTGTCTTTTGGGCTCGGCACAGCTGAACGCAGCAGTCTCTCAAAGCAGCTTTACCCGCCTCTACTGCATTTCTAATAGGACAGCTCCGTTTCCATAGCTACTGCTACAAGACGTTCCAGAAATGGTTCAATTCTCATGTTAGAGATTACAATGTGTGTCAAGTACATTTATATTAAAATATCACACCATCACCCCCTGAACTGGATTCCAGGTCCTCCCCTAGCCCCAGAGCACTGCATGATCACTGCGTTCAGTGCAATTCACACGCCATGAGTGGTACATGCCATGAGGACTTCAGCTTTTGTTAACTTGTTGAATCTTTAAAAAAAAAAAAAAAAAAAAATATCCAAACCTGCTAGTCCATTTTGTGATTTCCCAATCTCCCCACCTAGCAGCATGCCAGCAGACGCCTATTTTTAGAAGTCAGCCTTAAAGTTACAAGCCAGCCAATCAATCACTGTCCAAGACCTATGATGGAGAGTAAGCAGTTTGTCTCTCTGCGGAGCCTCCCTCTTTTTACTGGCTCTTTGTTTTGCTATACCTATAGGAAATAAACTGATCACCCATAGGCACAGAGAACAAATTCCCTACTCTCACACCAACTCTCACACTGATATAGCACTGGACTGGCCAGGTATATTATGCAGAATTTATGCCTTTGGTATTGGCTACAGCAGAAGCATGACACAAGAGTAGGACCAATGGCCCGCTCCTGTTTGACAACGCCTCTGTGCCTGACAACTATGCAATCCACAAATCACCTGGCATTATCCTGCTGTGCCAGGAGTGAAGAATCCCTGTGATTAAATTACAGCATGATGCACGCTGCACAGGACAAGGTTTATGACCAGCTACCAGAGCCACAAAGCCCGGCAGTCTGAGGGTTATCCAGATGGTGAGCAGGGAAGCCGGATGCCATTGCAACAGAAACACAAGATCATCTCGGTGGCCACAGTATTTATTAAGCATTTTTATGACCTTTAGAGACAGGCAGAATGGTCTGGTTTAAAAGAGGAAGCTCAAACCAGACTCGAGGTTCAAAAAACCCCAAACTTCAATTAACACCCCCCCGCCCTTGACTCCCATTTATCATTCTGTACTCCTGGGAGGCAGCCACTGCCAGAAGGAGAAGTTCCACCAAAAATGCCACGAGAAAGGTTGTTCTCGCTTTCTTTCTGGCCCTTCTGAAAGCTTGAAGCTCTGGGAATCTCAGCCAGGCTGGTCACGTGAGCTTTTCAGACTCAAGAGCTTTCTGAAGAGAATCTAGGTCGGCATTTGCAAACTCGGTCGTCTAAAGTTACGTACAGGAATAAGTGGCCCGAATGTCAGAGATGCTACGTGTCCGCAGCTCCCCTTTGAAATCAGTGGAAGGCGTGGGTGCTGAGAACCTTTGGAAGAAGAGCGAGTCAAGCCACTTATTCCAGTGCCTTGTTTTATGCGCACTCTAACCTATGGATTTACGTGCCTAAATATGGAGTCAGAGACCGAGTGCTGGGCACCCATCTCTGAAAATTCTGACCACAGACTTTTGGGGGCTCCTGAGAACCAAGGCCTACAAGGTTCACGCAGCAGTTATCTTTGCTCTGCTTTGCTGACCAGGACGTGTACATGGAAGAATTTATAATCCCCTGTTTTGGTTTGGTTTTGGATGGACTCAGTCTTAGGCCTGCATGGAGAAAGCTATTCTTTAGGCGAGTTATACCCAGGAATGCTTTTCTCACCTGTATAAGCATTTGCAGCATACACAGATTCTCAAAATGACTGCCCCGTTCTAAAACGATCTAGCATCTGGGCTTCAGACCCTCCCCTAAAAGCCTCAGACATACACATACAAATAAGACCCCCCCCTTCTCCTCCACATCTCCCAAAAGATGCTTTCCAGGCCCCTAACAGATCAACATAGCTTTATCTGAACCTGGCATCTAGCCCTCTAAATGTTGGATTTTTAGACTGTACCTCAAGGAAAGGTTTGCAGTAGCTATGGACGCGAGACGATCTGCCTCTTATACCAGGCGGCTAAGCTGTGCATTGTTTTCATGTAGGGAATGAAGCTGCTAACCTGTAAGTCTGCAAGATGCAAGCCAAAAAAGAGAATGTCACATGAGACCGGTGGGATTCAGATTTAGAACAGGCTACGTGGGTACAAGTGAATTGGGGTAAGACAGCAGCAGCAGATTTTAAGAGCAGGCAGTTTGTTACTGCCTGGGAGGGACGGGACAAGCTTCTCCCATCACAGAGCTGGCTAGACTAACGCACATGATTTTTCGACTCCTGTGCACTCTCTCCACAACGGCAGCAGAAGGAAGAAGCACACTGAAGGTGTAACGGGGACCGCAGGAAAAGAGCTGCGGAGCGATAGTGGGGGAACAGAAGAACAGCACAGAAGTGGGTATAGCTAAGCACCTCTCCCTGCTTCCTAGTTCATTGAAGATATCCCAGAATGTATCACTCAAGTGACAGCACATGTATCATGGCTTGCAGAGAGGCTCCTGGATATTGATTGCCACATTCTGCCCACATATATATATTTTTACATCGGCCTTGTACTTCCCTCATTTTACCCATCATGCCATGCTTACTCCAGGGTATTTCATAACTCATGAATACTACATTTGCAAAGGTTTATCTGATCCAACCCTTGAATACTTCCTGCTAAGGGCCCTTAAGGGCTATATGGTCCCGGCACTTGAGACACAGATTAGAAGGCTACATATTCTCTCAACCGGAAGCTGGAAAAACCTCAAAAACAAGCCCTCTTTCTAAAATAATGGTGCCCTCCTCCCCAAATGGGGAGAGTACCAGGGCTGAATTAGTCACACATTAAAAAAAAAAAAATTAAATCCAAGATCTGATTAAGTTTTGTGGTGCAGTTTGTGGCCCAAGGAGTCAAAAATGAAGCAATGACCCACAAAACTTTCACACACTTCACCAATCTTGCACCTGCATCACAAGAAACTTGCTGCAAGAACCAGGCTACTCTGTGGCCTACGGTGGAAAGAAAGGTTTTTTTGGAGGAAAAACCATGCCCAGCTCCTGAAAAAAAAAAAAAAAGTGCAGGATCCACCAGAATTCCCTGGGACCAGAAATGCTGCTTTGGTTCACTGGAACTGCAGTATTCTTATCTGCATGAATGTAAATAGTTACTTGATAACATGCTGGGAAATTGTGCTCAAGAATACACAGGATTATTCTTTGGTTTTGTGGGTTCAAGGAAACTTATTGTGCACTGCAAATACCTTCCTTGGGCTCTTTACACCAGTTCACTTACCCGAAATATTTAACTCCCAGCAAAAGCCATCATGCGCCAAAATTATGTATCACCAAAACGGAGCTTATATAAATTAGAATACAAGCTTGTTTGCTCTGAGCTCACACCAGCTGTCAATGGAAAAATTCCCACTGATTTAGTGGGCATTGGATTAAGTCGGCAGTGCAATTCATTACAAATTACTGATCATTTAATCTGAAAGCCAGTCACGCCACATTCAGCGTTTAGTTCCACATTACTAAATATGTGAGTTGCATAATAAAAAACTATGGCTTTTCTGTGCACCAGGAGATCACCACTAGCACTAGAGAGAGGATGGCCAAGGAAAGCATCCTCATCATAGTTTATCCTAGGAGTTTATCACATCTGAAATGTAAGTTACAGAGGGACCGTGAACGTGGAACATCCGTCACGAGGGCTTCTTTTCCAAAGTCACTTTTCAGAGCAGAACTACACTAGAACACACTTGGACTTGCAGCAGAAGGCAAGCAAAGTGCCTATGGCGATCTGTGTAAAATCCTAGTGCAATTTTTCAGCAAAGATAAGATCTGCAAACTAGCAAGCCAGTTGTGATTGAAATTCACTGCCATGAAAACACACAAGAGATTCATTTTACCGCCTGCTGCAGCCCTGGGGGAAAAACCAGCAGAATGCATTTCTGCCGTAGATCTGTAAACTTGATTGCAATCCTCGCCCCTACAATCGTCGCGGGCTGCCACACCACTAAGAGGTGAAGCAGGGCACAATACAGACCATTGCATGAGTTATAATAAAGCCTGAGATGAGCTGTTTCCCTAAAGAGCTACGAGAGGTTTGAAGGAAAGTATCAGCTAAGTTCAGATAAATATACCAGCTAACCCTGGAAGCAGCTGGAGAGACCTTGGAAGCCCTAACTACAATATAATGTTTCATGTGACCCAAAACAGCTTTCATGAGATGAACTCTTGGAAGGGATTTCAAGAAACAGGTTTGTGCTGGAGGGGACATGGCAAATGTGCATTTGAACAGCAACTTTTTATTAACGCAATATCCCACCTAGACAGGCTCCAAGTGACCAGAGAGCCGATCCTGAAAAACAAGGCAGGACACAAAGAAATTTGGAATGATGTATAGGGGGTTTAGGTTCCCACGTTAGAGATGGCCAGAGCTGTTCTTCAACTGGCTATGTAGGTTACTATTCAGCCAGGAGACACATTCTCCACCCATGCAAGCGTTGAGTGTGCTGCCTGCCCACACACCCACACCTCAGTCCTTTCTGGTCCCAGAGAAGCGGAATTAAATGCGTATCTTAGGATAATAGCATTCTACCTCAGTAGTGCAGCCGGAAGCAACTGGGGTGGGGGGGGGGTGAAGAGAGAGGAGAGAGATCAATCTTCATTGTACGTGGACTAGATCTAAAGGTTGTGTGAACAATATCCAGAGAGCAACTTCCTTTAAAGAAAAGTGCTCTCTCATAACTAACCAAGGAACAAGGCAAAACTCTGGGATGCATTTACATTCAGCTGCAATTCACTGGAAATGTTCATCGCTTGTGCCTGAAGAACCTGAGTACAGAGTTCGACAGCAACATTTGTGTAATGAAAGGGGACGGAGACCTTGTAACGTCCCCAGGGACGGCTATGGATATTATATCTTTTTTTACATTTAAAAATACTTGCTATTTGGCACACTTCAAAGGCAAACTATTTGTCCTTCAGACACATTTTTGTGAACCTCAGGGATAAACCGTTCCAGGCAGGGATGAATCAGCAGAACAGATGACTGCCTCAAAAGGCAATGAAGTCACCACAAACTTCCCTTCAATTTGGTGCTGACCACGTTGTAAGCCAGAGCTCTCAGGACCCCGTTGCAGCACATCATGGACGTGCAGTCCAGTGAGTGTCAGTGGTAGGGAGGCACACAGTTGCTTGAGTATTTTTCAGTTGTTCAAGAGCATTGATGTTCACAGCCTAATCCTCCCTAGCTGTCCAGTGCTCTGCCCTGCAGGAGATGCATAACTGAGGCCCTGGGCTGCTAGAGAGATCCAGAGTACTCAGCTGATCGCTGCATTCTTTCCTGTAGCCCCCGAACAATGCTCAGAAGCTGGCATTTAAAGCAGCATTTCTTCAATTCAGAAACTGACTCAAGGGGTGGATCCCTGCCAGGGAAGGAATGAGCAACATCAGGGTGGAGGAACTGGAAGGAGATCTGTTTGCGATCTGCTGACCAGCACAAAAGATTTAGAGTCCTAAGTGGAAACAGCCCAGCGAGAGAGAAAAAGCAGCAGCCTGTGCTCATATATTTGAAAGAGACTAACAAATGCACTGGTTTCTTTGCAATCAGTGTTATAAAGGTAACCTGTGAAAGATACCTGAGCACTGAGCCAAGCAGAGCTCTGTGGCAAGTGTTTTCACTAACCAGGTGTCCAGCAAGCCTGGTTATAAAGTATTAAACAAGGAATCTGAAAGCCACACCACGTGAGAAAACTTGACCAGGCTCAGACCTTAACATTCAGTGTAATGGTAGGACTTGCAATGCAGAGGTCCCAGAATGATGCACCCCAGGATATCCACAGCGAACAGGGAAAGGCTATGGGACATTTGGGACTCACAAAGAACTCTCTTCCACCCTATTGGAGTGCAAGGCAGTTTAAATAAGACATGGTCCCTGCTCCAAGGAGCCTACAAACTAAAACAGAAGTGGCTTGGACTAGGAGCCACATGCAACCCCCTCTTCCTGACTCCAATTACCAAGACCCTTTTGGGGTTAAGCCTTAAGTTATTTGTGTGTAACAGTAGCAGCTAGACACCCCATTCTGGGCCGGTGTCCCATTGCGCTAGGTAAACAGTCCCTCTCCCCAAAAGCTCACTATTAACGACATGTGACTCAAATTCAAGACATTTCACTCTTGCAAAGTGTCCCACGTGACATCTCCATCTTTAAAACGCATCTATGGCAAGCTTCCCCTTCAGATTTTTTTGGCGGGGGGAGGAGGGCGGGGGAGAGTAGGATTTGGTGCTTCTTTGGCTTTGGCTTAGGCTTAGTTTTCTTCTACACAACTTCTCCATTGGAGGGGTTTGAATTGCCTCTCCCACAATAACTCAGAACTTCTCCTGCTTCGCTTTGGAGACAAAGGCCAAGATTTTCAGAAATGGACTAGTGACTTTGGGTGGCCAGCTTGAGGCATAGGGCCTGGTTTTCAGAGGATGGGAAGCTCATCACCTTCTGGGAACAAACAAACAAAAAAATCATACCCTTGTAAAGGGACACTTCAAAACCCCTAGTTTCTTCTGAAAATCGTGGCTGGTATGCTATGCAAGCATGCAGGTAAATCCTGAAAAGCAAGAAGCGACTGAAATAAACCAGGCAATTTGGACAGGGGGCACAGCCACTTCCAAGTTACCAATTCAAAAACGTAAAAGAAAGAGCTGGAAGATCAAGGAGGACATGTAGAAAATGCACATTTCCCCACCTGAGAATTAATTCGAACCAAGGTTTTGAAGATAGGCTTTTGTTTACTTGCCCTTCAGGAAGGGAAAGGTAATGACACTAATAAACGACTATTCAGTTTGAACAATAAGAGCAAGAAAAGTGACAAGCAGTTAACTAGACAGGCGCTATAATTAAGACCATGCCAATGGCGGGGGCTGACTTTTCTCCCCTCCCTCAGGGAAGATGGGAGCAGGAGCTACTGCAAAATGGCTAAGTACTGAAAATTAGACTTTATTTTTAAAGTATACTTTTTAAGATAATGAAGACAGAAACTTGACAGCCCCACAGTTGTCATATTAAATTGCCCTCGTTCACATTTATTTAACCACACAGAAAGGAATTAAAGGATAGGCTCTAATTGCTCCAGTCTCCTACAAGGAAACCTTCTTTAAAGAAAAAAAAATTCATCTTTTAAAGAGAGACAAAACAAGTTCTCCGCCTCTATCAGGTCCATGCTCCTCAAAGAACGCCAGCTGGAGGACAGGATCCTGCATTACCTGGGGGAGGGCGGTGGAGGGGGTGATCAGAAGGGGCAGACACGTTGAACAAACGCACACACTCAAACATGGGACTATTAGTAGCGTCATTTTTACAACGCAATTGCATGTCTTCACATAGGAGACATTTGAAGCCACTGGAGAGCACACTGCAGGAAAGCCCTGCATGTGCAGCAGAGGGAGGAACTAAACCATCTGATGGAGCTTTATTTCCCACCACCAACTCTAATTTCTAGCACACGCTGGTTCAGACCAACTGTCCCGAACAGGAGAGAGATTGATTTCATATTCGCCACACACACTAAGGAGTCACTGCCCAGCTGTGTGCCTGCAGGGATTGTTATTATTTTATAACATGCCTTGGGGAACGTGCTGCGTGCTGGACTCTGCGTCAGCCGAAGCAGCACGCTCAGTCCCTGGAAAAGGTCAGGAGAGGGAAGCGTTGATGCTAGCTGTGCCAAGGGCACCGGGATCGAGGCCAAATCCACCTGTACTGGGCGTGCCCACTCCCAGGGCACAAGCATGAGCGCAGTCCAGCAATGACTACAGTGGGAAGTGGGTGCCCCAAAGGACAGTCCCAGTCTTTTTAATCTCTTTCTCCTCATACGGAAGCTGCTCCATACCCCAATCATTTTTGTTGCCCTTCTCTGTACTTTGTCCAATTCTAATTTTTTTTGAGATGGGCAACCAGAACGGCATGCCGCATTTGGCCCTGGAGTAGGAGTTGGCACCCGCTTTCACACAGCCACTGCCAAATCCCAGACACAGACGAACTCCCCTAGTGGCGGCCAGCAGAACCGGGGGGGTACTAAACCCATTGTGAGGACAGCACTGTCTTCGCCAGGAACAGCTGCCATAGGCTATTGCTCCAGTGGGCTGCCAGCTAAATGGAAACAGCAGTTTCAGCGCATGGAACATCCGTGATTCCCAGGGCTGGTGTTCGTGCGATGGGCTAAGCAGCCCCCTTTGTGTAAAGCACTGAGCCAGGCTGCTCCAAGCACAGCACACAGACAAATCCACGCTGCACCCACTGAGCTCAAGGGTTTCCTACGGATTAAGAACAGCAGGCTTTCCCAATGGCGCTGCATGTTTAAGAACCTCTTCGTACAGGAGCTTGTAATTCAGTCTTGGGAGCCTGCTAGAGCACATCAGAGCCGTGTTCGGAGTTCCACTCTGGGCTGCTGTATCCGAGACAGAGACGGTAGCTGGAATGGATAAGGTGGTGCAAGTCGCACATTCCTGAGTCTAAAAGAACCGGCAGCTTTCATCCCAAGGAACGAGAAGAGAGGGGTGCGGCAGGAAAAGCAACACAGTGCATGAGAAAGCGTTAAGTAGCTTCCCCCCTCCGCCCCAGCAAACACTCTAATGCAAGTTGGTATAAGTTACACACCCTTAGCACAGGGTCACACCACCACTCCTCTTCGACCCTTCCCTCATAGCAAGCAGCAACCCAAGCAGTGGCAAGATGAACAGCCAGTCCCAACGGACGCGCAGCCTGGCCAGCCTGCCTGCAGCAAGTGATCTCTACAGCTGTTGCTGTTATTCATCTTTGGAGGTTGGGACCCAGTGACGGAAGAATCCTGCCCTGCCGCCAGGTGCTATCGTATACCACTAATAATTAACGCCACAGGGTGATGGAGGAGATGAAGGACACGCGACTGAAGTCACCACAGAGTATCAATCCAGTTACCACCCCGGGAGTTGTAAACATTCTTCGTCTCAACACGCCAGCAGGCACTGAGCAGCTGGAGATATCTGGGAAGTATTTATTGCCCAGTGATTCCAGTACAAAGTGGGAGAGAAGGCGGGAACAGCTAATGGGAGGAGGGCCCACATTAAAGGAAGGGGAAAAGTCAGTTATGAGAAGAGTTTTCTGGTCAGTGGAAGCCACAACATCCAGCAGGAAAAATGCACTATGCCATCATCATCTCAACAGCTCCGCTACACTCAGCTTGGACAGAATATTCCAGGGTGTAGAGAACGGCAAGGGAAGCGCCTGGGTTATGTACATTAATTTACACTCTGGAGACCCGGAAATATTAACAAGTTGGAAAGGTATTTTTAGAATCTTCGGCTATTGAAACGAAGCAAGGAAGTGTCTGTCCTCATTAAAATCTTCACTCTCACTCAACTGTCAAATTTTTAAAGCTGTTGACTGATGCAGCCTTTAGCGGTCACCATGGCAACAAGATACATTACCTAGGCAATGATGTTCTTATGCTGTCACCCCCCGAGTGACCCAGTTCTACAAAAAAAAAAAGTTTGCATTAAAAAAAAAACCACCTTCAAGTGGAATTTTTTCTTGGCTCCTGCCCCGTTCCTTTCCGATGCTGCTGAAGGCGTAATGAGAGCCTACACGTCTGCAACACGCTCACAAGATCAAAACCAGGAGAGTTGGCGGGAGAGAAAGGAGATTCTGGAATATCTCCTCAAGTAAAGATTTGGTGATGAGTTACGTGAGACTAAATCGAGAGCTGGCTACTCGGGAAGCTATTTCCCGATCCGCAGTTTTATCACGAGCGATCAATGGCCTGAAAATTCACAACATGAACTTTCCTGTTTGAAAAGTTTGCTGCCTCATCAGGCAGCAGAAACAAGCCCATCTGACCAAACGCAAACCCAACTGTTTGCTTTGCAAACCGATTGGCTGAGCAGGGAGTGGAGTGGGAGCTCATGTGAGCAGAGAAAGGCTTGGACCCAGCTCCTCCTCTAACCATGCATGATGAAGGAGAAAACATCATTTAAGCCTTGTTCTGTACAGAGCTTTGAAAACTCTGCTGATGGCATGTCAGTGCCGGTGACTACGCCTTTGGCCTGGAAGGCTCTTGACTGGATGTATAACCTGTGACCCGTCCGTGCCCAGGGTAGCCCACTGATAATGCCAGGGTCAGGGCAGGCTGCAAAAGGAGAGCAAATTCTCCCAACACTGGTGGGTGACACTGCAGTCAGACTTCCCAACCAGCCACAAACAGTGCTTCTGATTCCCCCACACTGGTTATCAAGAAGCCACTGTGCAAATACACACAGCCCCCTTTACTGCATCTCAGTCTCTGGCTCCCAAACTGACACTAGGTCCAGTAAAGAGATCAGTTGCTTTAACTCTATGCTCTTTACTAAAAGATTCCCTCTGATCCCAAAGGACCAGCCACAGTACCAGTTCACTATAAGTTTGGATCTTACCCAAAATACCACGCTGCCAGCCAATCCTTTAGTAACTAAAACTAAAGGTTTATTAGTAAAAGAAAAACAAACAATAAGAGAAGTGTTAAAGGCTTAAAGCAATCAGATACATACAGATGATTTAAAAGTCCATATACATCAGGTTTCTAGAACAATTGTGGAGTTGCAGGCTTGTATAATTCCTCTGGTTTACATCCAGTACCTGGATGGGTCTAAGTCCTTTAGTTCAGTTGCAAAGTGTGTTAATCCAGAGGTGTGTCCGCAGCTGGACAGGAACAACGAACAAGACAAAAGACAAAATGGTTTCTGTGGTTTGATCTTATATACCCTCTGTCAC